>CATIWC010000461.1:0-439428 GCA_948472305.1 Vicia faba
AGCTTTTTGTGGAAACCCTAACTGAAGAAACAACTGCTATATATTCAACAGGTCTGCTGTTTGGAAAACAACTCTTGGACTGAAGATCAATTAGAAACTGTATAGTTTTTAACTGCTGTAATCTAAGCAATTATCATTATGATAAGTGACTTGGAATAGGTTTTGTTTGTAAGGGTTTTGTATCACTCAAAGCTTTGAAGCAAGAGTGTTTGTGTCTCTTGACTAAAGCTTTGAAGCAAAGTCAAGTTAGGTTTATGTATCACTCAAAGCTGTGAAGCAAGAGTGTTTGTGTTGCTTGATTAAAAAGTTGTGAAGCATAATCAAGTGTATGTTTTGAAGAGTGTCTTCATTAATTCATTAGTCAATTGTTTTAAGTATCACTGCTGTGATTGAGGGGGAGTGAGTAGGAACTCAGGTTTAAGTTGTACTTAGATTGAAGTTGCATTGGGTAGGTCTTAAGTGAAGGAGATAAACTGGTTGGTTTATTCCTGAATTAATATCTCTTATAGTGGATTTCCTCCCTGCTTGGTAGCCCCCAGAGTAGGTGTTGTTGCACACTGAATGGGTAAACAATTGACTGTGTTCTCTACTGTTTTTGTATTTACTGTCTTATAGAAAGTCAGATACGGTGTCATAACATTGAACGTGACATTGAGTATCTGCAGCCAGAATTTCAATTGGCATCAGAGCAAGCACCCTGCCTGTATTACTGGGTGAGATCTAGGGATATCACTTTCTGGCACTATGGACAAAGAAGGAGTTTTTGGAAACAGACCACCCATTCTGGATGGATCAAATTATGACTACTGGAAACCTCGTATGATTGCCTTCTTAAAATCACTGGACAAAAAGGCCTGGAGAGCTGCTGACAAAGGATGGAACCATCCCACCATAACTGAGAAAGATGGGACAATCAGTCTGAAGCCTGAGGAAGAATGGAGCAAAGAAGAAGATGAGTTAGCCCTGGGTAATTCCAAAGCTTTAAATGCCTTGTTCAATGGAATTGATAGAAACATATTCAGACTAGTTACATCAATATGAACTGGCCAAGGAAGTTTGGGACACTCTCAAAACTACCCATGAGGGCACTTCCAAAGTAAAAATGTCAAGGCTTCAGATGTTGACTACCAAGTTGAGAATCTAAAAATGATGAAGATGAAACCATTCATGAGTTTCACATGAACATCTTGGAAATTTCCAACAACTCAGGAGCATTGGGAGAAAAGATGTCAGAAGAAAAATTGGTGAGAAAGATTCTCAGATCCTTGCCTAAAAGATTTGCAATGAAGGTAACTGCCATAGAGGAAGCCCAGGACATCAGCAAGTTGAAAGTGGATGAACTCATTGGGTCTCTTCAGACTTTTGAGATAGGGATCACTGAAAATGTTGACAAGAAGAACAAGAGCATATCACTTGTATCCAACACTGAAGATGAAAACAAGGAGGATGAAGAAGAAAATATTTCAGAAGCTATAGCCATGCTTGGAAGACAATTCAACAAACTCATCAAAAGAATAGATCCAAAGTCAAGGTCTAATGTTCATAACATTCCCTCTGACATTGACAGTTACAGCAGAAGACCAAGGTCAGAAGAGAAGGGAAATCAAGGCAGAGGAATTCAATGCCATGGTTGTGAAGGATATGGGCATATTCGAGCTGAATGTCCTACCTTTCTTAAGAAACAAAAGAAAGGAATGACTGTTACTTGGTCTGACTGTGATTCAGAAAGTAATTCTGAAGAAGAATCTGCCAAACTAGTTACTGCTCTAACTAGTGTTTGTACCTCTGAAAGTGACACTAGTGATGAGGAAGTGAAATTTGAAGAACTGGCTGATACTTACAAGAAATTGTGTATCAGAAGTGCTGAAGTCTGTGTGCAGAATGAGAAACAAACAAAACTCATCATAAAGCTGGAGGCTGAAAAAAGGGCAGACCTTGAAACTATAAGTCATCTAGAAGGGGAAGTTCAATTGCTGAACTCACAACTGAACCAGATGACCAAATTTGTCAAGATGCTGACAAATGGAACAGACAAATTGGAAGAAATCCTTCAGGTTGGACAAAATGTGGGAAACAAATCTGGACTAGGATTTGTGGAAGCAAAGAAATCTGGTGCAGACAAGAAGATCAGGCCTGTTAAACAAATGTCAAAACAGATGTCTCAACACAACTCTCAACATCAGGAACAGAGATATATGAAGAAAAGGTATCAAAGATAGAGATGTCATCATTGTGGGAGGTATGGTCACATTAAGCCTTTCTGCTTCAGATTGTATGGATACCCTAATCAGAGCCCAGGTGTTAAACCTAAGTCTAAAAGGGTACCACATACTCCTCAATGGAAGAAAAAGGCTACTGCCCTGATAGCCCACACTTCCCTGAGAGTCTCTGCAAAGGAAGGCTGGTACTTTGACAGTGGGTGCTCTAAGCACATGACTGGAATAAAGAACATTCTCAATCATGTTAAACCTCACACCACTAGTTATGTGACCTTTAGAGATGGTGCTAAATGTGAAATCAAAGGAGTTGGAAATTTGGACTGCCCTGAAGTTCCAAATCTGAATGAAGTACTATTGGTAAAAGGCCTGACTGCTAATCTCATTAGTATCAGTCAATTGTGTGATCTAGGATTCAAGGTCAACTTCTCAAAATCTGAATGTCTTGTAATTAATGAAAAACTAGAAGTTGTAATGAAAGGAATCAGATCTAAAGATAACTGTTACTTGTGGCATCCTGAGAACACTAATAACTCCACTATGTGTTCTATTACCAAAGAAGAAAAAGAGGTGAAACTGTGGCACCAAAAACTTGGCCATCTTCATCTAAGAAGAATGAAAAGAACTATCTCTATGGAAGCAGTCAGAAGGATTCCAATACTTCAAATTGATAAAGGGAGGGTTTGTGGTGAACATCAAGTGGAAAGGCTTGGCGAAAAGAGATATGTCTATGATGTGGTGAATAACTTTGAAGTTGTTAAAGAACTGTGCACAAGAACTCAAAAAGAAGGGTGTATTGTCAGAATCAAAAATGATCATGACAAGGAATTTGGAAACAGCAAGTTTAATAAGTTCTGTTTCTCAGAAGGAATTAGTCATGAATCCTCTTCTCCCATAACTCCTCAACAAAATAGAGTTGACAGAAGGAAAAATAGGATCATACAGGAATCTGCCAGAGCTATGATCCATGACAAAAGAATTCCTTTTCAACTTTGTGCTGAAATAGTTGCAGCTGGTAGTAGCTGTTCTCAAATTATCTGGACAAAACAGATGTTCACTGAGTATAATGTCTCACAAGATGTTGTGACATTGTATTGTGACAATCTGAATACAATCAAGAACCCTATTCAGCATAGTAGGACCAAGCACATTGACCTTAAAAATTACTTTATCAGAGACCTTGTAGAGGAGAAGACAATTAAACTGGAACATGGTGTCATTAAGCTACAGCTGGCTGACACTTTTACCAAGGCTCCTGATGCAAATCAACTTGAAAACTTGAGGGGCAAGATGGGTATTTGCCAACATGAGAAATTATAGCAATTAATTTTGCTCAAAACAAGGGTTGAAGGAGTTATTTTTGTTAAGTCTATTTTAAGTGGGTTAATCATATATTTCCCAAATTCTTTCAAAATTACTAAGAAGTTGAATAGACACACATTTGCCTCCTTCCACTCTCGACTTTGCAACATCTCTTTTTCTCTCATCCAAATTTTTCTCCCTAGTTGCTACTGGTTTTCCAAGTCAATCAAAATGTCTCAAACTTCATCCTCATCCAAGACAACCGTTTCATCTTCATCATCTGATCAAGATTCTCGAGCAATCACCTCTTGCATGGATTCTGAAGTCCTGGAGATTACTCCTCTCAGAGAAATAGCAACTAACCCTTCCAAGGTCAAAAAGCTAAGAACAAGGCATGCAGGAAGGTCTCGGGCGACGTCTTCCGGTAATCCCTCTCAACCTTCATCTTTTGTACCTAATAGGGAAGGATCAGCTCATGTACACCAAGCAATAGCTAGGCTTGTTACAAGAATCCTGAGTGAGAACCACTCTGTACCAGGGATTTCTGTTCCATTAAATCAAGAATCAGCAAGCCCAAATGTTGAAGAAAATCCAGATGTCTCTGAGAATGTTGAGACACCAGATGACAACATTCAAAAACCATCTGAAAACCTGGATGACATTCAGAACCCTTCAGAGAAGAATGTTGAACCACCTGTTATTGACGTGGATGAGGAATACTCAGACAATGACCTGATTGCAAACATCAACCCTAGTATAGCTAGGAGAATGATGAACAGGAAGGGCAATCAAGATACTGCAAAAGGTCTGAACAAAGAGAAACCTGCTGATAAGAAAACCAGGACTAAAAGGAAGATTGGTACTGTGAAGACTAGAATGTCCAAAGGGAAGGTGAAAGCCCAAGTGCATACTGAGAGTCTCTCAAAACCTGCTAGATAACCAATTACAAAGAAGAGAAAAGAACCTGAGTCTTCTGATTCTGATGAGGAATCAGAGTTTGAAATTAATGCTGAAGACATTCCTATCAGAAGGAAACTCCCTTCCAGCAAAATGGCTAGAGTTCCTGAAGTCCCAACAGACAACATCTCTTTTCACCACCCTGACAATGCCAACAGATGGAAGTATGTTTGCTTAAAGAGAATATCTTTAGAAAGAGAACTAAACAATGGTGCCATGGATTGCAAGGAAATCATGGACCTGATCAAAGCTGCTGGACTAATGAAGACTGTGGTAAAATTTACCAAGTGCTTTGAAAATATGGTCAAGGAATTTATAGTGAACTTGTCTGATGAATGTGCTGATGGAAGGTCAGCTGACTTTGAATGTGTTTATGTTAGAGGAAGAAGGGTTAATTTCTCTCCATCATAAATTAACAAATTTCTTGGAAGATCAAATGAGGATTGCCCTGAACTGGAAGTCACTGACAATGAAGTATGCCAAACCATCACAGCAAAACAAGTCAAGTGCTGGCCCTTGAAAGGCAAGCTGAATGCCAGCAAACTAAGCATGAAATTTTCCATCCTGCACAAGATTGGTGCAGCCAACTGGGTCCCTACAAACCATAAATCAACTATCCCCACAGGATTGGGGAGATTCATTTATGCTGTGGGAACCAAGACTGAATTTGACTATGGCAGGTATATTTTTGAACAAACTTTAAAACATGCTGGTAGTTATGCTGTCAAAGGCCCTACTACCTTTCCCTCCCTCCTTTGTGGAATTATCCTTGCACAGTACCCTGATATCCTGGTGGCAAGAGATACTGCTTGCAAAAGAGCTCCCGCTCTTGGGTTACACTACAAGCTTTTTCAGGGATCTCATGTTCCTGATATTGTCATAACATCAGCTGAGACATCATCTGTAAAAACTCAGTCCAAAACATCTGATGTTATAGCTATATTGAAAGAGACCTGTAAAGAGCTGGAGACTAGGAAAAAGACTCTAGAAAACCTAATTGTCAGGTTAGAACAGGAGGAGGATGAAGGAAACAGAAGGGAAGAGGGTGCTGCTGAAGATCAACTCAATACTGAAGAAAGTAGCTCCTCTGAAGGGGACAGTGCTTGAAGGTTGGAGGAGTTGATGTTGGTTCCTGGTGGAGTTTGCAAGTGTGTTCAAATTTTAGTTGTTGTTTTTATTACTTTTTCTGGATGACTGTATAAACATTTAAGTACATGTTTCTTTGGCCCATTTGTGGCTAAAGAGGGGGAGATATTCTGTGGTTAATTACTTGATAAACACTATATTTTTCTGCAGTCACATTTATTCTGCTGCTATCTCTGATTGCATTGGGGCTTTAGCCAAAAATCTGCCAAAGGGGGAGTTTGTAGGTGTTTAGTTATTGGCATGCATTTTTGGTAAAACCAGGTGTGTGAATGTCATGACTAATGTCATAACATTCTGATTTATTAGGTACTGGTTTATTAGGTACCTTTGCAGAAAAATAGTGGCATACAGGTACTGCTGTTTATGAATGTGTATCTGAGCATTTTGCAAAAAGATCACATTTATTGTCTTCTCAGTAAACAGGAATTCTAATGTCATAACAAATGTTAAGACATCCTGTACTGATCTAACAGTAGTGCAGTTTGGTTAATTCTGAGATTTTTCAGGAAGTTGGCTCATTCCTTCCAGAACAGAATCTCCCGTTGTCTTTGGGTTAACCTAGCTCAACCCTAAACTGGTTGATAAAGTCTTGTGACCAAGTCTTATGGTTAAACCTAATTAACCCTAGCTTTTTGTGGAAACCCTAACTGAAGAAACAACTGCTATATATTCAACAGGTCTGCTGTTTGGAAAACAACTCTTGGACTGAAGATCAATTAGAAACTGTATAGTTTTAACTGCTGTAATCCAAGCAATTATCATTGTGATAAGTGACTTGGAATAGGTTTTGTTTGTAAGGGTTTTGTATCACTCAAAGCTTTGAAGCAAGAGTGTTTTGTGTCTCTTGACTAAAGCTTTGAAGCAAAGTCAAGTTAGGTTTATGTATCACTCAAAGCTGTGAAGCAAGAGTGTTTGTGTTGCTTGATTAAAAAGCTGTGAAGCATAATCAAGTGTATGTTTTGAAGAGTGTCTTCATTAATTCATTAGTCAATTGTTTTAAGTATCACTGCTGTGATTGAGGGGGAGTGAGTAGGAACTCAGGTTTAAGTTGTACTTAGATTGAAGTTGCATTGGGTAGGTCTTAAGTGAAGGAGATAAACTGGTTGGTTTATTCCTGAATTAATATCTCTTATAGTGGATTTCCTCCCTGGCTTGGTAGCCCCCAGAGTAGGTGTTGTTGCACACTGAACTGGGTAAACAATTGACTGTGTTCTCTACTGTTTTTGTATTTACTGTCTTATAGAAAGTCAGATACGGTGTCATAACATTGAACGTGACATTGAGTATCTGCAGCCAGAATTTCATTTTTATTCTAGCGCAATCACACTAAGCCTTTATCTTTACACGTACATAGTAGAGTAGCCGATTAGTGACTATGATCCTTTTTAGCATGAGGTTCTGGAACATGAATGCGGTAACCTCCTTTAATTCTCCCAATTGCAAGTTGTGGGGGATTGAACCGTAGTCCACCCTACCAAGTTCAGTACCAGACACCTCTGAACCAATTGACAACAGGTTTTTGCGTTATAACACGTAGGTACTACATCCGTTGGATTAAGCGACAGTGTGAGGATCGCCTAACTTAATTAGTGCATTCCCTATTTTCTAACATTAAAGCATATATCTTTCAAATATGCTGGATCATTCACTCATATTCATCGACTCCCTACGTAGTTTTTGTTTAAGACGGTGCTGACTGCTAGATAAACTGCTCGGAGTTATTTTAAAGCTAAAGTTTAAGGTTTTGGTATAAAGGATACTAAAATCGATCTAACACAATCTAGGGATTTAGAGTGTTACGGCAGTATCCATCGTACTTCTATTTTGCTCAAAGTTTCTCATATATCTTTTGAAAAGTGAGCAACCTATATATTCTTCGAATGCGTAGGATTGTGCAAGTAACAAACAAAAATATTTTTTTTTGTTATGGCTAAAGAAAGTGGGAAATTAGATAACAACGGAAAAATTGCATAAATGAAGATGAAAGTATATAGATTGTTTTGATTACAGGAAATAGAAATGAAAGATCTACCTAGGAAACAATAAAGAGTTCTTACTAACTAGCTCCCCTAAGCTTGAAACAAGCAATGTCTCAATGCTTAAAACAAGAAGGAAATGAGAAGAGAAGCAAAATAAATATATTCTTGCTCACTATCGCGTCCTCTTCCTCGTCCTCATGCTCGTCCATGTGTACCCGGAGGATGGGCCATAGCTACATGGTAAACATAATCCTGAAAACTATTCACGCATACGGTCAATGCCGCCATATCCTCAATTAATCTCGTAGCTCGGTGCTCGTTTCTTTTATCGTACTCTTGCTGCTGAGTTTGCATAGCTAGCATCGTTGCATCATCTGGTTTTGATTATTCTGCATGGCTTGCATTCTCTCATCTTGTTCCATTATGGCAACCATAATGTCATCATTTGAGGCTGGTTGTCTTTCTCTTCTTCTCCTAGGCCTAGTGGACGTGCTTGCCACGTTTTCAGGAGGAGCTTGTTGTTCAGTGTCTCCTTGTTCCATTTCCTGCTCCATTTCATCTGCTTGGGCATTCCCTTGGCCGCTCCTTGCATTATCTCCAGGTGCAGGAGCATCAAGGTCATAAAGCCACTTAGACAAATTTGTAACATTAGTAAGCTCAAAGTTTGAGAAAATGATACTTGGAACTACCTTGTTATGCACTATTGGGTTGTATCTACCATCTCTTATGACCTTAATCAAGTGGCCAGCCCGACAGTTGTCAATGTCAATGAACGTGGGCGGTAGTGGTGGAAAATTTGCAAGCTTGTCTTGAAGGTTGAGGCCAAGTGCTATAGAGGTGACTATCCCTCTGATGCAGAAAGGCGTAGATCATATGGCGCACAAGGACTGGATATGTGATAAGAGGAAGGTGCTTGCATTGATCCTTTGTTTTGGTTTGAAGGTGCAGTGGAGGAGGAACAACTCTTTTGAATTAACTTTGTTGTTGTTCATTCTTCCAAAAATGGTATTTGAGATGACACGGTGGAAGTAACTTATTGCGGGATTATGGATGGATGAGGCATAAAGTCCTTCCCAGTTGTTTGGTTCTTCATTGGTAAGTACTTTCCAAAGCTTGAAACCTGTATACACCCAATCAAGGTCTTCTGGAATGCAGTGGTGTACCGTCCCTTTGGTAGGAAAGTGGAAGAAGGCACTGAGAGTGGATTGGCTTACATAATATTTGTTGTTGAACATTCTAAAAGTGGCGGATCCGGATAGGTGTTCGTTCTCGTCACGCGGCAGGTTGTAAGAGAAAAAACTCAGAAATTCCAAGGTTAACAACTCATATGTCAGGAAGTTCTGCATGCAGATGGACGTCAAATCTGAGTGATGGAGCAGCCACTGGATGCTATCGAGTAAGCCTAATTTTCAGAGGCACTCAATATCTACATACTATGTCGGTACGACGAAGCATTGGTAGAACTTGAGGTACTGGGCCCTTTGGTGCTCTCCGACTTATCTGTTACGAAATATAATGCCGGAAAGATCAGGTTCAGGTCTGGAATTTCTTCGTGCCATTTTTGAAGCAAGGAAAGGATAAGGGTGAAGGTTTATGTGAGAAATTGGGGATTTTGGAATGAAAAAGGGTTTGGAGATGATTTATGTAGGGAGATATAGTGGATGTGATATGTGGATTTTAATTGATTTTTATGGCAATGATAATGGGGAGAGATTTAGGTAAAGGTTCAATGAACTATGAGCAACGATTGAAGGATTTGGAAGGGTGAAAATATTTTTGCGAGGGTTTATGTATTACAGGAACGCGTCTGTAATATCAGTGTGTGTCGAGCGTCACACATATGTGCCGATCGGTACAGGGCTATGTGAAGTGTGACAGGTGTAACGCTCGTGTGGCGAGCGACATGAGTCTAAAACTGAGTATCTTGCATATCCTACATTACAATATACCTCTCCAATAATTCTACATAAATATATATGGGTAAACGAAATAAAGAAAACTCATAATAAAATTGAACTGAATGATAAAATTCTAAAAATATTGTATGATAAAATTGTACTACATGATAAAGTTCCAAAAATACTGAAATAATAAAGTGTCAATAAATAATGGAAATAAAACTTCTCTCCACACTTAAACAAAACATTGTCCTCAATGTTTAAATATGGAAATAAAATAAAGCAGTAAGAATCAAAACCACTAAGTCGAAATTAGAAGCAACAAAGTCAGGATTTGAAACCCTTAGAAAACCCTAACAAAAAAATGAAAAACTGAATAAAAAAGGTTACCTTGATTTCGGGACTAAGAGCAATAAACTAGGAGCTGGAAAAAGAAGAAAAACTCAAATTCATATGATTTTAGGACAAAATCTGCAATATATGAAATACAAATGAAATCTGATCAATATATAATTTCCAGAAGAAGTGAACCCTGCTCGTTGACTTCAACTTCCTTGAGTGTCTGAGCAAAAACCTGGAAGAATGAAATGGAAAATTAAGAAACCATAATTTAGAGGAGGAGGGAGATGAAGAAAAAAGAATAGAAGATTCAGAACTCGTGGCAGTGAGAGTGAGTGATAGTGGTTGGTGAGAGAGACCTAGCTCTGCTAGGGTTTCATATGGTGAGAGTGTGAGAGAGAGAGAGAGAGCATTTTAGTGAAATTAGTGAATGAACTAAGTCATCAGGGTATTACCAATCTAATGGGTTCAGGAAAGTTTAGGTACTCGTAGTTCAATCATTCTTACCTAGCCCGCCCATTAGAAACCACCTTAAATTGGTTTTTTTACCCATGGGCCTGCTGATCCATTACAACCCATCCATTTTCCTTTTTTCTGGTTTCGGGCGGTTTGCATTGGGTTATCGGGTTTTGTCCAGCCCTACTTATGTATTAGCTGGCTCTAACATGTTTGAGGTCATTTATTCTATGAAGTATGCAAACACTTGTGCCTTCAGAGCTTTCCTTGACTCGTAGAAAACATCAAATTTAGACATCTCCATGGATCACTTCATCAGTTGTTCGACCAGATCTGACCGGTAGAACACCTGCTTCAGTGGTAAGTCGGTTTAGACGATAATGCATGGACTAAGAAGTTACATCATAACTTTATGGATATCGTCACTAAATCCATTTCCATTTTCTCTATCTTTTAATATGGTGTTTCTATGCGACCACGACTTTTGAGATGAAATATACTGAACTTTGGTAACAACCTGACTCTCTTATGAGAATAGGGTACAGAGGCTCCCTAACTGTAGGTCAGGATAATACCTATGGAGTTGAGAGGCCCATCTTTAAGGATGTGAATTCGTGTTGGACCTCTAGGGTCCACTAGAAAGATGCTTATTTCTTAAATAACTTGTAAAATGGCAGGCACACAATCTCAAATTCCACTTTCACTACCACAGTCTTGAACCTTAAACCGACTTTAGTATTGAAGTACTAACCATATAGGTACACCCATTTTCTTTTGATACTTTGTATCAAAGATCAATGTCTCTAGTCTAACTATGATCGCAACCTTAAACCTTAAATGTACCGTGCATAATCACTATAGTACTTAAGAAACCTTGCTCCAGAGTAGTTTCCCCAATCCTCTTTATTTTTAGTTTCGCAACAGAACAAAATATATGATAAGGTGTTTCTTGATTTTATTTTTACAAGATTTTACTGCATTTTTATGTTTTAAAAATTTATTTTTTTAAAATGATTTTATTTTATTATTTCTTAAAAATAATTTTAATGTCATTTATTTTATTAAACTATTATAAATATAAGTTTAATGTAACATACAATAATTTATTTAATTAGCAAATGACATATAATGTTTTAAAAATTAATAAAAGAGTTAAATAAGTTTTTGGTCCTTCTAAGTATTTTAAAATTTATTTTTAGTCCTTCTAAATTTTTTCTTCAAATAATGATCCTTGTAAAAAATTAAATTTTAACTTTTGGTCTCTGCTACAACTTAGCGACGGTTTTTACAACTTAGCGACGGTTTTAGCAACGATTTTAACGATGATTTTTATTTAGCGACGAAATTAGAGACTATTTTAGCTATAATTTTGTCAGAAGAGACCAAAAATTAAAGGAGGACCATTTTTTGAAGGAAAAATTTAGAGACTAAAAACGAAATTTGAGATATTTAGAAGGACCAAAAACTTATTTTATCCTTAAGGATCAAAATTCAAAATTACAATTAAATTTAAAAATATTATAATAAAATCCAAAATAAACATTAAAATATGAAATTTTGTTTAATTAAAATGATTTAAATCACAAAAATACTTTCTTCATTTAAATATTATAAAATATCAAAAATCAACCTGTGTTTTATTTGCATCATTGAACTTGGTCTTACAACTATATATATATTATATACTTTACTATTGATGCACATCAAACAAAGTATATAATAAAATTTATAATATCCATTTTTTAATATATCTTTATACAACTATATTAGGCAATTAGCATATTTTTCTCTTCTTTTTCCTTTTTTTTTTAATGGTCAAAAGCATATATTATTTTTACTATCTCAAAATCAAATCAAAAAATAATACACAATGGGCTATATAAATGGTGGTCAATAAACAATGGGCCTGACACAAAAAAAAAAAAACACATGAAGGACAAAAGCGTAAATTAAATCCTCGAAACCGATAAAAGAAGAGGCATCGATTTGTTTGACCTAAATACCCTCTTTTTGTGGATAGCCTGAGCACTGGATTTCCCTTCTCAACCCTCGCAACCTCATACCCTTTCCTCTCTTCTCCTTACCCTTCTTCTTCTTTTTCCGATTTCCCACACTTGCCCGCCAATTTTCAATCAACCTCTTTTCAAACACTCTCTCGATCCACAAAAACCCTTTTTCGTTCGTTCCTGATTTGTATCTCATTGCTCTCAACCTAAGACCATGATCCGATACTCTTCACTATAAGGTGAACGCTCTTATTTTATTTTATTTATTATGATTATTATTTTTTTGTTGTGAATTCTCATGGGTTTTACTAAAGTTTGTATTTTTAATTCAATCTATTCAATTCTGTTTAATGGGTGTTTGTGATTTTATGTTTTAATGTAAGTTACTATAGTCTTTGAGTAAACTATGTCTTAGGTTTTTTTCTTCTTCTTTTTCTGTCTTGTAGGTTTCTGTTGGTGCATATAATTCAGGGTTTGTAACATTCATGAGTTGGACTGAAGATTGATGCTATTTCTTTGGGTCATCTTTTGTTGTTTGTGGGATTTTGCAACTGTGTCTCAGTCATAAAGCGGTGATTTGTATTGTAAGCTGATCAGGGTTTTTGTTGTTTGAAGTAGAGATTTTTTTATATCTTCGATGGCTAATCACGATTTGATACTCGGGCAAAATCACAATTTGGAGCTTGGTCATGACCATCATCAATCAATGATGGGTCATAATCATGATTTGGGGATGAATGAGAATGAGAATCATGGATTGGAGCTAGGATCGCCGCCTCACGAGCATCAATTGGACATGGGTCAGACCCATGAGCATGAACTGGATTTAGGACATGAGCATGAGCTGGACTTGGGACATGATCATGATCTGGGGATAGAACAAAATCATGATCAAGAAGGTGATGATGGTCAAGCTTATGAGCATGAGCTGGGGATGGATCGAAAACCTGGGCTTGATAACCATGAGTCGCCCCTTCCTGGACAAAACCATCAGATGGACTTATCAGAGAACAATAATCTGACTGTTTTTGAACATCAAGGGTTTGATGATAACATGGACTTGACTGTGATTCCACACCCAGAGATGGGGACTGATTCTGAGAATGATATGAGTATTCAACCGTCACAGTTTATGCTTTCTTCTGAACCCCATGTAATTCAGGCTCGTACACTTGCTATAAGTCCAACTTATGAATTGTCAGTGGGCCAAGAGTTTCCTGATGTCAAGAGTTGTCGAAGGGCATTGAGGAATACGGCAATCGCCCTGCACTTTGAGATGCAGACTATTAAATCTGATAAAACGCGGTTTACTGCCAAGTGTGCTAGCGAAGGATGTCCTTGGCGCATTCATGCAGCAAAGCTCCCAGGGGTTCCAACTTTTACCATCAGAACAATTCATGAGTGTCATACATGTGGAGGAATTTCTCATCTTGGTCATCAGCAAGCTTCAGTTCAATGGGTTGCTAACTCTGTGGAGCAAAGGCTGAAGGAGAACCCCAATTGCAAGCCAAAGGAGATACTGGAAGAGATTCATATGGTCCATGGCATCACCTTATCATACAAACAAGCATGGAGAGGCAAAGAGCGTATTATGGCTGCAATGCGTGGATCTTTTGAAGAAGGATATCGCTTGCTTCCACAATACTGTGCACAGGTGAAGCGCACAAACCCTGGCAGTATTGCATCTGTTTATGGAAATCCAACTGATAATTGCTTCCAACGTCTATTTATTTCTTTTCAAGCATCTATATATGGCTTTTTGAATGCTTGTCGGCCACTCTTGGGGCTTGATAGAACATATCTGAAGAGCAAGTATCTTGGTACATTACTTTTTGCTACTGGATTTGATGGTGACGGGGCTCTCTTTCCTCTTGCATTTGGTGTTGTCGATGACGAGAATGATGATAATTGGATGTGGTTTCTGACTGAACTTCATAACCTGCTTGAGGTTAATACTGAAAACATGCCAAGGCTTACTATTTTGTCAGATAGACAGCAAGGAATTGTGGATGGCGTTGAGGCACGTTTTCCTACTGCTTTCCATGGATTTTGCATGCGCCACTTGGGTGACAGCTTCCGTAAGGAATTTAATAACAGCTTGCTGTACAATCTTCTATGGGATGCAGCCAATTGTCTAACTATAATTGAATTTGAAGCTAAAGTTTTGGAAATCGAAGAGGTATCACAAGATGCTGCATATTGGATTCGAAGAATTCCACCTCGTCTGTGGGCTACTGCTTATTTTGAGGGGCACAGGTTTGGTCATTTGACAGCAAACATAGTTGAAGATTTAAACAGTTGGTTATTGGATGCATCTGGGCTCCCAATAATTCAAATGATGGAATGCATTAGAAGACAGCTAATGACTTGGTTCAATGAGCGCCGAGAAACCAGTATGCAGTGGACATCCATACTCGTTCCTTCAGCGGAGAGAAGTGTTGCAGAGGCTCTAGAACGTGCACGCACTTATCAGGTTCTTCGTGCCAACGAAGCTGAGTTTGAAGTTATATCTCACGAGGGAACTAATATAGTTGATATAAGAAACCGCTGCTGTCTTTGTCGTGGTTGGCAGCTTTATGGCTTGCCCTGTGCACATGCCGTGGCAGCGCTTCTATCCTGCAGGCAGAATGTGCATAGGTTCACAGAAAGCTGTTTCACCGTTGCAACTTATCGCAAAACGTACTCACAAACCATACATCCAATTCCTGATAAATCGCTTTGGAAGGAGTTGTCTGAAGGAGATGCTAATGTTAGCCAAGCTCTTGAAGTTACAATCAACCCACCTAAATCACTCAGACCACCTGGACGGCCGAGAAAGAAGAGAGTTCGTGCAGAAGATCGTGGGCGTGTTAAGCGAGTGGTGCATTGTAGTCGTTGCAATCAAACAGGCCACTTTAGAACAACATGTGCTGCTCCCATCTAGACATGTTATGTTTTCTTTCTGCCAAAGGCTTCATGTCCTCTTTATTACTATTTATTTTTAGGCTCCATAGGTTCATAGCTTAGAATTGCAAGTAAATGATTTATGTTATTTATTTGAGGTTAATGTGAATTAATTTCCTAGCAGATATTCCTCATTTTATAGATATACTCCAATGAGCTTTGTTCAATGACACATTAAGTACTGGAATTATTTTTTGTTTCTCAAGTCAATTAGTATGTTTCTTTCTGCAAGGATGTTGGAAACCTCAAATTGATTGGGGAAAAACCTGCTTATAACAAAGTAAACGTGCTACTCAGTGAATGCTTACTTAGTTGCTCATTTATGCTTCAGTCGATTTGTTACTGCTGTCCATTTTGATCTCAGTAAAAGTAGGTACATTCAACCTGTCTTTATCTGACATGGAATTCAAAAATCAAGCATTTGAGTTTTGATATGTTTTTTGGTCTAATAGTCTAATCACCAGAATTTTATCTCTTAAAGGTGAGATGTCGCAGCAGGTTCAAAAATGCACACATTTGTAATCAGATGTGTATGCAGAGTTATCAATTGTGGTGTTTTATCGGGATGCTTTTGATATTATTTTTTACTTTCATCAAACTAGTGTTTAATATAATGACATGAAATCCAACAATTGTGTTTTTGATACCATTTTATGTCACCAAATTAGTGTTTGAAATGGTCTTTTGTAAAACCAAATTGATAGTACTATTATGATTTGAAAAAAAAAGTGTTTGGATATTTATTGTTTTGAAAAAGCATACTATTATATATAGTAAACGGATAACAAGTTGCGCGTTAATTCTTTTTGAATGGAAAAATGACTTCTCTGAAAAATTACATCTTTTTGAATGGAAAAATGACTTCTCTAAAAAAATTATGAAATGAAAAAAAGAACATAAATGGCAAACTTATGATTCATCAATCATTGTATATATATTGTATAAAGAAATACAATCTAAAGTTATAATGGAAATATGTGTCCTACAACATTGATCCACTCATTGCATTGTAACTCCACGACCCTTTGTCTACTCCCCTATTTACTTACGTCCATGAATGCAAATATTACAACAAAAAAAACAAAACAGAATATATTAACTACAATAATCCCACATTGATGCTGCTATATGAAGTTTGTCATTTCTTGTCATCCTCAGTAGCTGCTTCTGATTTAGTTGTTGCGGCAGAATGAGCCATCAGATTGTCAAACTTCTCAGACTTACCCAACACTATTTCAATCTACAAAATACCAACAAAAAAATCGGTTCAAGACCGCGCTTGAACGAGAATAACTGAAAATTTGAACGCCTTTGTTTCATCAGGATCATCTTACCTTTGCCTTCTGGACGAGCCGGCCTTTGCTCTCATCCTTCATGCCAACTGTTGATGTCAATACTTCTGTTTCATCTCAACAACATTCATTGATTGGTTAGAATTGCTAAAATCATCATATGAAGAATGACAGAAACAATAGCAAACAAGAAGAAACCTTACTTTTCTCAGTGGCAAGTCCATTGTTCTTCAAAATCTCCGCGATTGTTACAACTGTAGCTATAGCTGTGCCAATTCATGTCATCATTTAAAAAAAATTTATTATACAAACTAATAACTAACAATGAGAAAAATACAATTAATAATTAGATGAAAATATTTAGAAAAAGAAATACCCATTCCAAGAGCAGAAAGCTCAACTTCATTGTGCTGTTGAATGTATCTCTGCATCAAAGGAGAAATTATTTCAACATTATATAATGTTTTCACCTAGCTTATTCCGTGTACAACAAATTTTACGACGTAAGGACCATCTTTCTATCCAAATCAATAATCTCGAGATTTTTGCAGAGACATTCACATAAATTTAGGATATACGAGTGCAATGAATTTGATCCTGACATTACATACCTTGGCGAGATTGACGTAAAAGAAAAGTGGTTTCTTAGTATTGGAAACCTGAATTCTGTTTTTCTTATTGGGTTCATTTGGAGTTGCGGTTGCAGTTACAGGCTCAGCTATGGTCGTCATTGTAATGTAATCCTCTCTGTAACTGTAACGGTAAAGTAGTTTAATGGATTAATTCCTTGTTTATATAAAGCATGACTCTTGGAACAATAACCAATGAAATCTTGGCACGTGGTGGCTTGTGAGGAGATATAGATTATAGACAAAGTATGTTTCATTAAACTGTAAAATTAGTTTGTTAGGTAGTTAAGGTAGAATTGAAGATTGCATGGTCGTTATTTTTTTGAGTGGATTGCCGGAAATGTCCTTTGCTTTTAATTCGACCTATTCTTCTGCTCTTTTCAACGGAGAGCCCATCATCCTTTGAGATTGTAAACAACACAAACTTGAATCAATCCATTTACGGCAATGTGAGATATTGTATATTTAAGATTAAATAACAACCACAACATGGAACAAAACAATGGTTTTTGTTTCATTAAGTTAAATTAGCTACTAGGATTAAATAAAGTGATAATGTTTTGTTATGAATCATATTTAAAGATAAAATGATTTAAGGTTAAATTGAATGTTTTGTTAAAATGAAGGTTGATTAAATTGATATGGAGTTTTATTATATTATGAAAATTTTGAGTTCAACTCTCTTGTTAGAACTTCATTTGATAGACAATTTGAAAATATTTTTGTTAGTATTTTGTAAATCTTGAGTCATGCTTTCACGCAGGGGCGGATCTAAACCTTATATATTTGTGGGCTAAATATGAAATAAATTATATTAAAAATAAAAATAATATTGTTTAGATTGATAGATTTATAAATAAAATTGTCTATCAAATATGAGAGATTAACAAATATAAAAGTGAGAGAGAAATTTGAGAGGTGGTGACAATGTTTCAAAAATTAGACTAGACCAGCCAGTCGAACTGAGAATTGAAAGGTTCGTCAGTATGATATGATTGCTGGATCGAATAAGCTATTAAACAAGTGAGAACCGTCCAGAATCGATAAAAAACGATGAATTGGAGATTTTAGAAAATAGACGGATTAAATGCTTATTTTTTTTCAAACAAAACAACGTCATTTTGATAATTTTTAAATAAAATAAATTTAAAATATAAGTAGACTTCGTTCAAAACTTATTTAGAATATTTTTTAAAAAAAATTAAATTTATTAAACACTGTAATTATTTTTTATTCAGTTTATATTTCAATTAAACATTGTTTAAAATTTATTTTGATTTTTATATTATGGACTATTTTGTTGTGTGTGAAGACTATGTTTAAAATTTGAATTTAAAGAATAAACGTGTAAACTTATGATATTTTAAAATTTTGAAATATGATAAGTGTTGAGATTTGTATAGAGATCGAGTCATCTAATTCGACCAATTTAATATTATGTAGTTTTATTATAGTGATCAATTTATTCAATAGAATTATCTGAATTATTCAACCGGATTATCTGATTTAATGCGGTTTAGTCATGCAGTTTGACTAGTGACACAATTATCTACCTATAAATCAGAGATTCACCCTCATCAATTTGATGACCGTATAATTTATATATAAAAGAAAGAAAAAATTATGGTGTGGCTATAGCCACAATAAGCCATCAAATGGATTCGTCCATGCCTCCACGTTGGTATGCAACTCAAATAATTTAAACTTTTTAATATGACGAAAATCATACAAAAAAATTATCTTTAAAAAAAAATTATTGTTGAGAAATTAGTGTAATTCAAGTCAATGCAACAAGTTATAGCAGTGTTAATTACAAGGTAGGGCTTTCGAGCAGCAGGTTGCTCCAAATGTGCAAGTGGTTGCACCTACGTATTTTCTGAAACAAAGATTTAGCGCAATCGGTTGCACATTTGCATGTCTGAAAAGTTTGTTTTTCTCATTAATTGGTTAGCTGTATTATTTTGTATGTGTTTAAATATTCATGTTGGATCATTAATGTTAGAATGTCATATTTTCACACTAATTCTAACTAATTCTCTCATCCTCTCTATCTTATCATTATTCACTGTTGTTCTTGTGATTGAGGTTTTACTCAATATTTGACATCAAGAGCTAGATTCTTTGATCAAACACTTAGCGTGCGAAAATGCTTTCCATCTCCAATGAACGTATCCCTGTAAATCTCCCAATTCTCGATGCGAAGAATTATCACAAGATGTTGCTTGATTACCAAAATGTTCTTGAAGTGATCTAGAACGATGTTAATCCACTTGTAGAAGGTGCAATGACTGCATATAGAACTACGCACAAGGAGGAGAAGTCGAAAGATTTCAAAGCTTTATATCTGATTCATTGATCTGTTGATGCTGATAATTTTAAGAAGGCCGGTGATTGCACATCCTCAAAGCAAGTTTGGGAAATCTTGGAGAAAAGCTATGCAAGAGCTGATAAAGCAAAGGTGGCGAGGTTACAAACTCACAAGAGGAAGTTGGAGTGAATTCAAATGGAGGAGAAGGAAACCATTAATGAATTTACTCAAGAATCACAAGATTCGTAAATCAAGTGAAAGCTTACAGAGAGACAATCACCGAGCAATATGTGATTGGTAAATATTGAGATCGTTGACGTCAAAACTCGATAATGTAGTGGTTACCATTGAAGTGTCCAAGGATATTTCAACTATGAGCAAAGAAGAATTTCAAAGTTCTCTTGAGGCTCATGAATAGAGAATAGGGGAGAGGAATATTGACAAAACAAAGGCTGAAGTTGCTTTGCAAGCTCATTTCATTGGAAAAGACAAGAAAGTGAAGGAAAATTGGTCCATGAGTATAGGTGGAGGAAACTACCGCGATAATGGTGTGAGAGACTTCCAAAATTACAAAAATTCAACATTCTAAAAGGGTGAAAGAAGCGGCAACAAAGGTGGGGGATCAAACAATTATAAAGGTGGCAATAATAAAGGAAGGGGAGGAAGATGAAATAATAAGAGCAATGTTCAATGTTACAATTGTCAAAAGCTTAGACAATTTGCTCACGAATGTCATGCCAACAAGAATGATGAATAAGAAGCTGAAGCAAAGTTTGCAAGGCAATAAGATGATGAGAGCACACTGTTAATGGTGATTGCTGAAGTAGAAAACAATGCAGGAAAATGCATCCAAAACCGGGTACAATCCCTTGAAAACATGATGGCGACAACACGAGAAGATGCATAATGCTGCAATCAATGGTACCTTGACTCAGGGTGTTCAACACATATGTCGACAAGGAAAGATTGGTTTGTTAAGATCAATCAAGCGTTGAAGAAAAATGTGAAATTCGTGGATGATATCACTTTTGCAACAAAGGGTATTGGCGGTGTATCAATCAAAAAGATGAATGATGAGCATTCCTTGATTAAAGATGTGATGTATATTACAGGAATAAAATGTAATCATTTAAAAATTGGGAAATTACTTGAAAGGAATTTACAAGATTCACATGAAAAATAAAGTGATGCAAGTTATGGATGAAAATGAGAGTTTGATCCTAAAGTCCCATATGGCTCAAAACAAAATTTTCCAAATTGGATTGAAAGTAAGGGAGCATAGGTGTATCACAATGGCTTCTAGTATAGAAGAATGAATATGACACTATAGGCTTGGGCATTTGAATTTTAGAGACCTCAATGTTATGCAGAAAAATAGCACGGTTACGAGGTTGCCATCGATCAACATGCCAACTGAAGTATGTGGAGAGTGTGTGCAGGACAAAAAACACCGGGGCAACTTTAGTAAAGATACATGATGCAAAACCAAGTATCATCTTGAGATGGTGTATTCATATGTATATGGACCGATGCAAGTGGACTCAATCAGAGACAATAGGTACTTTGTCACTTTAATTGATGATTTTAGTAGAAAGTTAGGGACTTACTTGATTAAAAGAAAAGACGAGGTTCTGGAAGTATTCAAGAAGTTTAAATTCATGGTGGAAAGACAAAGTGATCACAAAATCAAAACTCTAAAAATAGATGGTGGAGGTGAATATGTATCAAACAATTTCGGGAAATTTTATGATCATGAGGGCATTATACATGAGGTAGTGCCACCCTATACGCCTCAAAATGGAGTTTGAAATGACCAATCCTGATCACATGACATATTTCCTTGGAATTCGGTTTCACAAGTCCAAAAAGGGGATGCTCATGCCAAGATTACAACTATCAAATAATGAAGACGAGCAAGATATTAATCCAATGCAGTATAGGAGGCTGGTTGGATCATTGCGGTACTTGTGCAACACGAGACTAGACTTGGAATTTAGTGTTGGCAAGTTGATTAGATTTATATGGAAGCCAAAGGATTTACACTTGGAAGCAGTCAAGAGAATTCTAAGATACGTCAAAGGTTCTTTTGGTTGCGAAATTCTATTTCCCACAATGGATAAAGGTAGAAGCTGCAAATTGCTCGGCTATACCGACTCAAACTGATATGGAGATAAAGATGATAGAAATAATCTGCTAGATACATATTTACGTATGGAGAAACACCAATCTCTTGGTGTTCTAATAAGAAACTAGTTGTGGCACTCTCTTCATGCGAGGCCGAGTAGATTGCAATGCCCATGTGTGCGTATAAAGTTGTATGGTTGATTAATTTTATGAAGGAGTTGTGCAACAAAGAGTATGAAGCTATGACTTTGATGATAGACATTGTTTCCACTATAAACCTTGCTAAGAATTACATTGCACATATGAAAAGTAAGCATATGCATGTGAGATTTCACTACTTGAGAGAACTTATAAGTGAAGTAAAATTGGGGTATTGCAAAAGTGAAGACCAAATGGTTGATTTGTTAACCAAAGGAGTAACAATTAAAGTGTTCAAGAGGTTGAAGAAGCACATGAGTATGGAAGACTTGAAGGATTTGAATTAAGGTGGTATATTGAGAAATTAGTGTAACATGCTACAACAGATGTGTAACATGTTGCAGCAGTGTTAATTATAAGGCAAAGATTTGGAGCAACAAGTTGCTCCAAATGTGCAACTGGTTTCACCTATGTATTTTATGAAACAAAGATTTAGCGCAACCGATTTCACTAAATGTGAAATCGGTTACATGTTTGGGAAGTTTATTTTTCTCATTAGTTGGTTAATTGTATTGTTTTGTATGATGGTTTAAATACCCATGTTAGGTCATTAATGTTAGAATTCTATATTCTCACCCTAATTCTCTCTAATTCTCTCGTTCTCTATATCTCTCCATTATTCACCATTGTTCTTGTGATTGGGGTTTTACCCAATAATTGCTAATTTTTAAATATAATATTTTTTACTTTAATACACAAATATAAATAAATGTTATTGATAAGGATTAAACATAAACTATCAGTTTAAACTCATTTAACTCAACTAACACATATCAATTGAGCTGCTTCACTTAATTAATATTTAATAATTTAAGTTTTTTTCACTTTAATAATTTATATATTTTTATTATATTTTAATTTATAAATATTAAACATTTTGAAAATTTCTAATTGTTTTACATTTTTTGAATAACTAACATGTTTAATATGTGAAGTGCACCCCTCCCTCCTTGCCAAACCTCTAAAAATTCTTGGATTTGTCAAAATATACTTCTGATTTTAGCATTTGATGGACATTTTTGTAAGTATTCGCATTCTAGAATTTGAATTGGAAAAAATATAAGTAGTTATATCAAAATAATAGTGAACAACTATAATGTATTTGTTGAATGCTAAATGAGATATAACTCTACATGCGTGTGTCATTGCAAGGGGGTTCTTTAGTGGTGATTATCTGAGATTAGTAAATAATCCCTTTAAATCATGAGGCAGGTATTTATAAGAGTCTTCCCGGGCCACATTTAGTCCATTAACTTGTTCTCCCCCTTTTAGGCGAATATGTAGGGTTATGTAGGAGCAGTTTCCTCCTTTCTTGGAGAAGTGATTTCCTCATGATCCGGTCAAGACCGTTAACTTTTTCCACGTCTCTCAGATCACGTACTAGCTGAAATGTAAAAGTAATAACATGTTTGGGTCATACGATGAAGTCCAATTCAGAAAATTAGGCCCACTTAAGGTGCTCTCCAATACTTCTATACTTGGTTTGGGTCTCTTTATCATGGTCTGTCCCTTTTTTGTATTCACTAAAATTATTCTAGTCCACAATCCCTCAAGCACGAGGCATTGGGAATGACAAAGTGATTTGATACAAGAAAAAATTAAGTTGTTTTGGGGTGAGACTTAGACAGTAGAGTCCCACTGACGAGACTTAAATAGTTGAGTCTCTCAACATCCAACCTCCTCATCGATTGTCGCCAAATTTTCCCTTCTTTTGTGCCACATGTTTCAAATTAGAATCAATGGCAAGGTAGTGACACACCACCACAAAATTTATACCTAACATGTTTGCAGGGGTCCAAGCAAATAAATCAATGTTCCTCATTAGCAGAGCAACTAACTCTTCTTCTCCGAATTTGGTTAAGGAGGTGCCCAGCTTGGTGGTGAGAAAATCTTGGTGCTAAATCTGGACCTTCTTAAGATCTCCCGCGCATGTCAATATTTCTTTTTTAGGTTATATCTTGGGATCCTAATTAACAAAATTCCTTTCTTGCACACCTGGTTGCATAGCTGCAACTACATCCATCTCTACTCTTCTTATCTTTAGCATGTTCTGGTAACATTCTTGGGGTATATTATCCGATTAATATTTAATATTTGAAGTTTTTTATTTCACTTTAATCATTTATTTTTTAATTATATTTTGATATCTTAGTTTATAAATATTAGACATTTTGAATATTTCTATCAGTTTTCCTTTTTTTGACATATAATAATTAATATGTTTAATATGTTAAGTACAATCCTCCCTCATTTCCAAGCCTTATAAATCCTTGGATTTGACAAAATATACTTTCAATTTTAGCATTTGAAGCATGTTTATAAGTATTAAAATTCTAGAATTTGAATTGGAAAAAAACCCTAAGTAGTTATATCAAAGTCAATAGTGAATAACTATTGTGTACTTGTTGAAAGAACAATAAGAAATAACCTTGTGTGTGTGATTGAAAGAGGGTTCTTTAGTGGTGATTCTGAGATTAGTGAATGATCCCCTTGAATCTGGAGGTAGGGTATTTGTAAGAGTCTTCACAAATCAGATTCAGTCTAATGACTTATTTTTCCACTTTTGGGGAAATATGTGGTATTATGTAGGATCGATTTTCTCCTTTCTTGGAGAAGTGGTTTCCTCATGATCTGGTCAAGACCATTAATTTATTCCCACGTCTATTAGATCATGTACTAGATGAAGTGGAAAAGTGATAGAAGATTTGGTTTAGACGACCCAGTCTAATTCGGGCGACAAAGCCCACTTTAGGCACTCGTCGACACTGCTGCACTTGGTTTGGGTTGCTTTTTAATGGTCTGTCCCTTTTATGCCTATTAAAATTATTCTTGTCCACTGTCTCTCAAGCATGAGGCATTAGAAAGATGGAACTCATTTTATCCATGCAAAAAGTAATTTGTTTTGGAGGGAGACTTAGACAATGGAGCACCTCAGGCAAGACTTAGATAGTTGATGTCCTCAACTTCTCAACCTCCTATTTGATTTCCGCCCATTTTTCTTTTCCAAATTTGTGCTTCTTTTGTGCCACGGGTTTCACATTAGAATAAAAGGCAAGGCAGTGACATACCACAATGGAATTTATACCAAACATGTATGCAATGATCTAAGCAAACAAATCAATGTTCCTCCTTAGTTGGGCGATTAAATCCTCTTATTCAACTTTGGTTAAGGAGGTACCTATCTTGGTGATGTAAAAATATTGGGGCCCTATATGGACCTCCTTTAAATATTTCATGGATATCAACATTTCTTTCTTAGGTTATATTCTAGGATCCAAATTCACACAATTCCTTTCTTGCATGCCTGGTTGCAGAGTGACAACTACATCTATCTCCACTCTTCTTATCCTCAACATGTTTTGGTAACATTCTTGGGATGTCTCTTGATTACCCTAGACTATTCCATCATGCTTGTTAGGTAATGGGTATTTCATGCTTAAGTATAAAGTTGACATGGTAGAGCCTAAAATATTGAAGATATGTCGTCCTATGACAATGTTGTATAAAGTAGGGGTGTCTACCATGAGATATATTACCTTGATCATTAATGTGTAAGAAAAATATTTGGTTCTGCATCTGACCTTGTATTTTGATGATAACATTACATGGGTGATTAGATAACAATTTAGTACCCTAATGGTTTGTTTAGTGTATAGCTTTTTCTAACAGGTTCTGACTCTGAAGAATTGACATGTGACGTCATCAGATTATGGACTCAACACGATGAAGGATACAAGTTTGTGTTTCATAGCTTAGAGTGCTTCTAAAACAACAGTTCTGATAGAATGTTAGTTTTATTACTTCTGATCGTGACTTTGTAGTAGAGATTCTGATATGTTATCAAGCTCTCTGGATTCCAAATTCTCTTGCCCAAGTTCTGAAGATTCTAAAGACGAGGTTCTGTTGAACAAGTTCTGAAGATTCTGAAGACCAACCTTTCACTAGACCAACTTCTGAAGACTCTGAAGACAAGGTTCTGTTGAACGAAGTTATAAAAACTCTGAAGAAAATGTTGTAAATACTCTGAAGACCAAGTGCTGAAGATTCTCAAGATAAGGTTCATGTTGAACAAGTTTTGAAGACTCTGATGACATGGTTCTGGAGACTTATTTTTAATCCTTCTACATATGCTTCAACCATTATACATCCAGAAGTCTCTGAAGATTAGAAGAAAAGATCAAAAAGTTTCACGTGAGTGATAATATAAGGTACAAACTATGATGTTTTTGTGGCATAATGCCAATACTTTTGTACTAGGTTGTCTACCACTCTCACTGACCGTTGCAAGAAGACAACTGGAAATTTTGGTATGCCTATTCTAACCTCCAACGAATTTCTTTTTGGATATAAAAAGAAGATTTGAAAGAATTGGAAATGTTGAAGAACTTTGAAGAAACTCACGCTTATTCAAATTGCTGAAACGCTGCCAAAATAGCTGTAATTTTTGTAAAGCAAGGAGTTGTTCCTAATTAATTTGCTAGCAAGGAACTTTTGTTTGTTAACTTGCTTAACACTTTTGTATTATTATTATTTGTACTTCAATCTTGTGTAATATTCTTTTTGAGAAGCAATATTGTAAACACAAAAATATATATATGCAACAATGAGTTAATTGTTCCTTGAGTGACTAAATGTTAGTATGTATACTCAAGAAGTCATTGGCGTTTTATCTTTGAGGTTTTGTTCCTTGAGAGACTAAAGGTCTAGTCAGGATTCTCAAGAAGACAATGGCAGTTGGTCTTTGTGGTTTGCAACTGTGACAATTAGTCTTATTGTGGTTCTTTAATTAGTTTGGTTATAGTGGATTAAGTCCTTATTGAGAAGGCGAAATCATCTTGATGGGTGGAATGGATTAAATTCGTTAACAGTGAACCAGGATAAAAATATCCGTGTTAATTTATTTTTATTCTTCTGTTAAGAGTTGACGTTTGAGTTTAGAGAAATTTTATTTTGTGAAACCCAATTCAAACCCCCCTTTCTTGTGTTTCTTGCGCCTTTAATTGGCATCAGAGCTCCATTTCTAGTATTGATAGTTATTAAACAGTTAACTGTGTCAGATAAAGATCCAGACATTTTAGAAACACTATGGCCATTCCACCATCTTAAAATGTTCAAGTTCCATATGATAAAGATAACTACAATGTTAAACCTCCCATCTTTGATGGTGAAATATTTAATTATTGGAAAGATAGACTAGAACATTTTTTTCTAGGCCATGATGTTGATCTTTGGGATTTAGTAGTTGATGGCTACAAACATCCCACAAATGCTAGTGGAAATAAGCTTGAAAGAAGAGTTATGAATGAACAACAAAAGAAAGATTATAAGAATCATCATAAAGCAAGAACTATCTTGCTGAATGCGATTTCTTATACTGAGCATGAGAAGATAACAAATAGAGACTCATATAAGTCTATATTTTATTCTTTAAGAATGACTCACGAAGGCAACACTCAAGTTAAGGAGACCAAAGTTTTGACTTGGGTTCAAAATATAAAGCCTTCAAGATGGAATAAAATGAAACGATTGAAACTATATTCTCAAGGTTTCAAATTCTAGTTGCATGACTTAAGATTATGTACAAAGGATACTCCATTTTAGATCATATGAAGAAGATTATCAAAATCTTGCCAACAAGATGGAGGCCTATGGTAACTGCTATTAAATTGTCTAAAGATCTGAACAATACTTATCTTGAAGAAATGGTGAGTTCTTTGATAAGTCACGAGATTGAGATGGAACAAGACAAACCTCAGAAGAGAGGCAAATCTACTTCTCTTAAATCCATCAGAAGATATGAGAAGATGGGAGCTCTTCAAGCAGAAAAGATCGAGGATCTGAAGAAGATTCTGATGAAGAAGAAGAAGAGTTGTCATTGTTGTCCATAAGGGTTAACCAACTCTTGAAGAGAAAGCAAGGAAACAAGTTCATAGGAGCTAGAAGGATTGGTGGTCGCTTTGAGTCTACTTTTGGACAAAGGAAGTCTGTGTAGCGGTAAAAAGTTGAGATTAAGCCATTGATTGACTTAACTCACAAAGTGAAAGTCGTCACCGCACTTTATTGTTCCAAAGAAAAGGGAAAATAGAAAATAAAACCCAAAATTAAATAGAGATCAAGGTAAGGGGTTGGTTATGCAAAGGAAATGTATTAGCACCCTAAACATCTACGATACTCCGCAAGAACCTCTTTGAAAATCTGTGTATTTGGCTAAAAAGAAATATTTAAAAAAAGATTGTGGAGATGAGAAAAGAAGTATTTTTTTACAATTTTTGATTTTATAAATCTTCCAATGAGTTCTAGGCCTACATACCAACAATGTGCAATGTTGAAATCAAAATCCATGTAGTTCGGGTAAAAAAGACCAAAATTGGTGTGTGGGTTAATTTTAAAGAAAAGGTTTTAAAGATGAAAAGCCAAAGTGGCAAAAAGGTTTGAATTTGTTTTGTATTTTTTAAGTTTGAAAGAAGGAAGTAATATCTTGGTTAAGGTTGATTGATGACTTGATTAATAAAATAGTTTTGAAAAAGGCATGGACCTAAGTCCAAGTTTCTTATGAAAGCAGTTCAAGTTGGAAAAAAAGAATCCTTTGAAAAAGAGAGAAGCTTTTGAAAATTAAAGAAGAATGGGGGGAGATGAAAAGACTATCCTAAAGCATAAAGTAAAAGGTAAGGTAAGGAAGGTTCTAACCAAACAAGAAGCCAACAATTGACATAATAAAGTCAATGTAGAATTCTCATCCTTTGGATTAAAATCCACAAGTACCAAATAGACCAAGAGCATACGAATCATCATATGAAAATAAATCACAAACATGGAAGTATCAAAGAAACCCAAGGTTTTAAAACCCAAAAAAAAGTCTTCAATACTGAGCCATGTGCCATATAGATCACTTAAGGCCGATATAACAATACTTGCACACAAAAGATTTCTCAATACACAAGCAGAATAACAGCTAGTAAACAAAGTTCAAAGGTCACGGGGTCTCCAATTATCATGGCTCATAGTCCTAAGTCCAAGAGATCCATAACTTCAATATGCCAAAGATAGTAACCAATAGTCCATAAAGAGCCTTAAGTCTTTTAATGTTCAAGTTGGTTATTAAGTGTCTACAAAAGAAAAAGAAAAGATTAAATGAGCAAATAATAAATGACAAAAAAAATGCCCAACTGAGTAAAAGGCAAATAACATGAGATGTAAATGCTAAAGATAAAAGGTACATAAAGGTACAGACATAAAATAAATGCATAAAGTAAAGGCATAAAATAAAGTTAATTGTTAATGAGTTATAAGTTAATGGTTAATGGTTAATGATCAAAGGCATGATCAATGATGATCTTGGACCAAGAATGATGAAAAATAATTAGAGGATTGATAAAATCAAAGCCTCCTAACAACAAGTTTCAAAGGTATTAGATCCAAAATAATTAATCAACCATACTTGTACATTCAAACATAAAGTTTGTCCATAAATGATCATTTCAAGAAAAGAAAAAAAAGAAAAGGGATGAAGGAAAAAGAATCCATAATAAATGATTAATGATGATTGAATATTAAACTTAGGTCAAAGTTGATGAAGAATGGTTAGAGGATTGATAAAATCAAATCCTCCTAACAACAAGCTTCAAATGTTTTGAACCAAAGTCCAATAATCAATCATACTTGGACATTCAAACATAAAGTTTGGGCCACTAATGATCATTTAAAGGAAAGAAGAAGGGGATAGGATGAAAATGAAGGGGAATGTCAAAGTGGAACCAAAGCCTCAGATGAATTAAAAAGAGGGTTTCAATTATGATCAACGTCATTCATCCATTTTGATGGATTTGGTTTTTCAATCTATCAACACCCAAGATCCAATGAGATTGAGAAAATTGACCCAAAATGTCATCAATTATCCACAAGTCAAATCCAATAAAAAAATAAAATAAAATGCATTTAAAACAATTTAAAACAATTTTTAAAATGGTTAATTAAATGAAATTAATTGATGAAATACACAAAGTGTACCAAAACACTAAACAATAACTCCAAAAAATTATCAGAGGTCAAACATGAGTTAAGAATTATTGACAAATTTTTCTAGAATTTTAAAAGGTCAAAAACAAATTTTAAAAGTACAAAAAATAATAAAAAAAAAAATCACAAAAAATAGCAAAGTCAAAAATAAAAATCAAATGATGTCACCATAAGTTTTCAAACTATCATTGGATCATTCCATAATTTTTTTCAGAATTAAAAAGTTATTAAAAGTATTTTTAAACCAATTAAAATAAAGCAAACAATCCAAAAATTATAAAAAAACAAGCTTCAAAATAAAAATATGAAAAAATATTCACAAAGTCAGGAATAATTTTTTTTTGTTGGAATAACCAAGTATTGAAAAAAATACACAAATAACCACGTTTCAGAAAAAATTATGCAAATAACCATGTTTCGGAAAACGTTAACATGCAGGAGCCAAGTGAGATGACACATCCACTTGAAGTTTAGCCTTAGGAGTCATCCCATATGGCGTATACACTACCCTCAAGCCATGTGATATGACTCATGCTCTATATTTGTGGGAGGATGCGCCATCTGAGATAGCTACTACATGCAATTATGTTTTCTATAAATAAAACATCTATTTCTCCAACATTCTTCACACTTTCTCACATTCTATTCTCATTTTCTATCTGTTTTTTGCGTCATGAAATCTCCCATGATTTTCACGAGAGATAGGTACGTCATTTTCTCGGCCACCAAACCTATGATGAAAATGAAATTTTGGCACATTCATTCCATGGAGCGTCTGAAGAGAGAGAGTTGATGTGATGGTTAGACAGAGACATCAAAGATGACATACAAATTATAAGGATCCAGAGAAGAAGAACAACCACCTCACTTGAAATTGGAAGACTTCATTGTTGGTTGGAGGAAGTCAAAACAGACAGAGACATAATGGCGATGAAGCACGGATCCAATGAAATTGTTTTGACAGTTGTAATTTCTTAGATACATTGTTGTGTTGTTGATGTTATTTTTATATGGCCTATGTGTTGTTGGTTTATCTGGTGTTTGTGTTGTTGTTTAAGTCGTGATGGCATTTTATGTCTTGTTTGTGTTTGGTATGTTGTAACAAATGTTCGTAGTGAAAAACATTCCGTTGAGATATAAAAAAGTACAGATATTGTGAATACAATTTTTATGTTATCGAGCTAGTAGCACGAGTGGGATAATTTTTTCGGTTGTGTACGACCTGGTGGCATAAACCACACTTTCTTTCTAGCTTGTCAAGCGAGTCCATTTTAGTTGTGATACACTTGCTTTTGGGATGACCTTTTTATTCCTTTGCATTTGATCATTGTGCCAAACTATTTCCCCTTTGTACGCGGGCCAATAATCTGGTTTTGCTACCACTGGAAAGTCATTGTTGTATACGTTGAGCAACATCTCGGCCTTGTAAATGGGAGATAGAAGTAGTAATGCATCTTGACAAGCATACGTACATGCTTCAATGACACGAGAGCAAGGCTTACGAAAGACTTGAAACTTTCCACAATCGCACCAATGAGATGGCAGTATAACCCTATACTCTTATCTTGGCAGCCCCTCGTTGTGGTCGAGTGTCTCTTGGACAATGAATTTATGGTTATATTGGTCTAATCTTGTAACATGATGAGTGGTTACTTTGGCACTTTCCGACTTAATAAATTTTATACATCTTTCACTCTATAGTTATCCTGATTGTAACAACGCGTTCCATATTTCACCTCTTTTTGCAAACAACGAATCCATCCTAAAATATGTTGATTTCACTAAAGCAGTTACTAGGAGGTTTCATATGCCTTTGAAGACACCGTTTATTGATTCAATAAGATTTATTGTCACGTGGCTCCATTGTTTCCCATTATCGTATGACCTCATCCATTTCTTCACTGGAAGGTTATCAACCCACCTACATGCATCCAGATTTGACAATCTAATATCATTATGATAGTGTTTGAGTGGAGGTTGTGATAATGTATACCCCACATTCATAACTGTTTTCAGAAGAGCCATGTCTTTGATCTCCCGCATGAAATTTTGTAGGATATGTCTAACGTAGTAGACATGCATAGAAGGGGGGTCATGCCAACCATTAGTAATATTATTGTATGCACTCTCAATAGAAGCATGTCTATAGGAGATCAAGCAGAGACCAAGTTGCTGAGCCACATGTGTTCGAAGATTCTTGAGAAAGAATATCAAAGCACCACCAGTCTCTCCCTCGACTAGAGCAAAGGCAATTGGGAAAATTTTATTACTTCCATCTTGTGCAACTGCCATCAATAGTGTGCCTTTGTATTTCCCGTACAACCATATTCCATCTACCTGAATAATAGGTTTGAAGGACGCAAACCCTGTGATGCAAGGTTGGAAAGCCTAGAATAGTCGACATAATATTCCATTTCCGTTGACATAAGTACCGTCTGGCGCATATGCCGATAATGTTTCCATAATATAAATAATTCCAGGAGCATACGTGCAAAGTGCATACAGGTAGCACAATAGTTATTTGTATGAATCCTCCCAGTTTCCGTATACCTTTTTAATAGCCTTGATCTTTGTTAACCATGCTGTAATATGGTGGGAGAATTGACTTTTTTGATTTTATCGCAAATGTTGCAGTTCGCAAGAGTCTCCACCGACTTTTCTTTTATCCAATATTTTGGAAAGGTGAAAAGAACAAGAAAGACCTTTGATATATTTTGAGTTCGGGGGGTAAGTTATGTAAAGGGAAGGTGTTAGCACCCTTTTCATCTGTAGTTATCTACGGGCTCTTAATTACTTAGCTCACTTTTAAAACTTACTTTGTGTGTGTGTGTGTGTGTGATTTATTTGAAAATATTTGAAATGCCAATGTAAGGTTAACTTTTTAATAATCCTTGTGTCGATTCTCAAGAATGTATACAAAGTGTTTTTGAAAATATCTTGTTTGAAAGTGTGATGTAAAAATGTATTTGTTTGTGAAAAAGGTTGTGAGCAAGCATTCAAGAGTTCTTATCCACTAAAGTATTTCTTGTTATTTCCATTCTCCTTTGGAGATAGTATTATCCCTACCATTAGTTGGTAGATAATCCTATCTTTGGATGTGAAGGGACAGGCGTGGGGTCATTGTATGGTCATCGAAGGCAACATGTAAAGATACTTTAGAAATTATATCAAAGGGACTATCATCATTTTGCTAGTAGGGTCATCGATGGACTAGATCATTTTGTAGGCAAATCAAAAGGTCATCGAGGGATTATGATCTTTATTTGAAAGGGACCATTATGATATTTTTAAATTGAGGGTCTTTTGCTAAAGTATCCCCATTTTCGAGGGGCATGACCAATAGCATCGTAAGGCAACGAAGAGAGCTTACCCTAGAGGTGAAGTGTGCAAAGTGTATTAGTTTCAGTTATTTAATCTTAAAAATTAGGGTTATCTATGTCCAATTATTAGTCTTGTCATACAAATCCTATTTTACTAGCAATTAAATATGTATATAAAATTAAAGTGCGGAATGTAAAGTTCCTACGTGATTACATGGCTTTGGGTGAGATACATAAGTATAGAAATTTGTGGGAAAGTAAATCTACGCTATTACATCAGTTGTGAAAACCTATACACTTGTTCTAGGAAACTAAATAACAAAAGATAAGACAAAGAATGTTACAAAAATGTTAAATACCCTAAAAATTCTATGTGTTAGAAAAAGATATTTTTGTAGAAAATAATTTGAGTGTTAATAAATAGTAATTAAAACCTAATTCTAATTAATTTTAATATTAATAAGACCTAAAATCTAATTAAATGGAAAAGGTTAATTAAGAAAAACCTAAAAGACTATTTTTTTATTTATTTTTATGATTTTATGTGTTAATTAATTGAAAATATTAAATTAATTGAATAAGAAAAATGAAAGAAAGTTGGAAAAAGAAACAGAAAAAAGAAAATGCATGGGGTGGGACTTGAACCCACTCCCTGGAGGTCATATGTGAAGGCTTTGTCCATCAGGCCACTCTTGTTATTGTGTGATTGGAACATGAACCCGTCCATATAATGCAAACATGTGTTTAATTCATAAATAAAAAACAACAAATTGCAAAAGTTGGGATCGAACCCACGCCCTTTGCAATACCAGTCACGCTTATTACCACCAGGTCACCAATTATTTTGCGTTATACATCCAATCAGCAACCCAAACAATTAAAATTATCAATCAAATAAAATGCGCGTTCAGGTGGGCCCATATGATTTTGAATGGACGAACGAGAGGGGAGCATTGAGCCACGCGTTTCCTCCGGCCGGTCAAACCACCATGGACGGTGGCTGCAACCGTCTTCTCCGACCACTTGAAATTGCTAACCTGCGAAATAAACAAAATTTAAACCCAAGATTAAGGCTACCCCCCTAAATCGACCCCTGCGAATCTATTGGTGGCGTTAGTTTTACCTGAAATGGTTTGGAAATACTGATACGAAGGTACAAAAGCGTTTTTTCCTAGCCATGGCAAAACACGATTCTCACGTTAGAGCTTCAGTTTTATGATTCAAACCTGTTCTAAGTAATTGCAGGAACCCATTTAGGAAGTTAACAAACATTAGTAATGCATGAAATTAATTATTTGAATATTTGGAAAAAGTAAACCAGAGAAGATGAGTATGCTTGTTTCAAGCACCAATGGCCATGAAATTCAACATGTTCTTATCCTTAGATGCTTCAGGAAGGATTTGCAAAGGATGGCTTGGACTGAAAGTGGTTGGATCTTTAGTTTTGACTTTGCCCTAATATTGAAAAATTTCATGACTTTTGAGAGTTGCTTGGAGGTAGTTTTTTCCCCTCCTTGTCTTATGAAGTGTGTCCTCTATTTATAATGCTTGGGTTAGATCAACAAAAATGGTACAAAATCCCATGGAATCAAGTGTATCAAATGTGATTCAAAACCTTCCAAAAATAGATATTTTATTCCCTTCCTGGTTCCACACAGTTTTCTAGCTAGTTGTGAGCTTTTTGGGCTTCAAATCTAATCCAAAACCAAAGCTATGCGCCTAAATCCATTTATCTAACATTTTATTTAGTTTATTTTAAATTTCTTTGAATAAAAATCAAAATAAATATAAAAATTATGATAATGTATGAATGGACTTAGAGGTATTTTATAAGGTTATGAACATCTTTGAACCTAAAAACTTAGGCCCATTACCCAAAAATTCAACTTTGCTCAAAGTGGACTTCATGTGTTTTCTCAAAATTGCTCAACTTGCACCAATCATATCTCTCTCAATTTTTATCATATGGAGATGATCTTGGACTTTATGGAAACCCCAAGATGTCTCCTACAACTTTCAAGTTGGTCATTTTTTCATTTGAAGTCTTTAACTTGATGTAAATTTCTTTGACAAAATATGTCTTTTTGTTGACTTTTAGAATGACCCGTAAAGTTTTGGCTCATATCTCTCAAATGAAGCATTTTTGGACTTGAGCTTATAGAGACAAAGTTGTATATAATTGAATTTACTTAAATATAGGCTTTGGTTGAGGAATTTATGATGAAGTATGTGAAAGTTATGCTTGGTCAAAGTTCAGTTGACTTCTCATTAAGAAAACCCTAATTTAGTAACTTTTGACTTTTGATGAATCTTGAGTTTTCTTGATGAATCATGATCAACCGTTGATCAAATGATGAATGTGACTTCAAAACCTTGAGTTTGAATTTTTTTTTTTGAAATTTGACTGTCAATTGGTCAAAGTTGACTTTTTGTTCAATACAATTGATTTTTAATCATTTGACTAATTGACTGAGCAAACTTGTGATGTAAGGCTTAAAATTTGGCATGAGGATACTTTGAGACATATGAGAAACCATTAAGTCAATTTGAAGCATTATAAACTCAATTTCCTTTGAGAGAAGCAAAACCCTAGTTGTAGGTCAATTGCTTAGGATGAGGATTTGTCTGGTCAACCCTTGAGTAATCTTGAGTACTTGAGACTCCTATGAGCATGAGGATGTGCCTTGAATCAATTTGTCTCAAATATGGGAGAGGAAATTTTAGGGTACAACAGCTTCCCCTATTCAATCTTCTTAAACCCGAGGAGTTAGATTGGCATGTCTGCCATTCGTGATCTGAAGGTGGAAGAGGATTGAACACTTAAGTGCCCAGAAATTTGCACTCATCGGTGCACGAAGTAACACTGTTGGTTGATTGGTAATTTGGAATGGGCTTAAATATTCCATTTGGAAAAGGTGATGGGATGTCGTTAAAGATGGGCTTATATATGCCATCCAAAGTAAATATGTTCTTGGATAACTGTTGACAGAAGTATCAGGATGAGTCTATGCCCGACTGTATCTGAAAAAGTATTAGAATGAGTCTACGCCCGACTGTATCCAAAGGAGTATCAGAATGAATCTTCGTCTGGTTTTATATGACTGATGCTTTTCATAATGAATCTATCCAATTTTATATGAGGGAAATTCTTTTCAGAATGAATCTATCCGATTTTATCTGAGGGAAATGCTTTTCAGAATGAATCTCTGAAGGAAATGCTCGTCATAATTAGTCTCTAAGGGAAATGCTTTTCATAATGAATCTCTGAAGGAAATGCTCGTCAGAATTAGTCTATGGGGGAAATGCTTTTCAGAATGAATCTCTGAAGGAAATGCTCGTCAAAATTAGTCTCTAAAGGAAATCATCTGGTCATGTAGATAGTCGCTCCGTCCTGTTTCGGGAATTGATCTACAACCTATCTATAAATCGTTGATAATATTTATCTATTTGAGAACTTAACCTAAAAACAAAGTTAGCTTCATGCAATGTCATGATGCATGAAATGTATTTTGTAGTGATGTTCACAAAAACAAATGAGAATGTTATATATGCCATGATATTTTGTGAATGATGTATGGACATAAATGCCGCTGAAGCGTATGACAACTTCGTGTAACAATGTCTAGCTGGGGAAAATAAATCCCTGACTGTTGTTGGGGATGAAGAAAGTAATTCTTCAATTTTGTTTAGAACAAATTTATTGGGGATTTCTGCTTTCTGTTTGAGGACACTCCGGTGGGGATGTTCGACTCCTGCTTGGGGATAGAATCATTCAAGGAGAGTAGGTCATTCGTTGTTCTTTTTATTGAAGGATTTGATTCTTATGTACCTGGACTAGGGATAAAAGAGATGGATATTCCTATGATGTGCTATATGACCAGGTTTCAGATATGGGTATCAGCTCTTCTAGGGAGGACAATGTTGAATGATATATGGCTAGAGAAGGGAATTCTATCAGGGAATTTGTAGTATTGGAGAAATAAACTCCGTTGGGGAAATAAATCTTGTAGACGATGTTGAGGAAATAATATCTGATGGGGATTGGAAATTCATAGGCTGTGCTGAGGAAGTTTCCACTGTATACTAGGGAAATGGTCAAACTTCCTTATCCGCTAGGGGACCTATTGGGAAAGATGATCATGTCAAGCTATCCATCATGGATATGGAGGTGAACTACTGGAAGATGCCCCAATTTCTGTCTGAGGGCATATTAGACCTGCTGGGGAATATATCTCTGTTGGGGATGAGCTTATGAAGATAGCTCTGTAGAGATAGTTCCATGGAGATTTCTCTGTTGGAATTTATGGACAACTTTTGAATATTACCCCAACTCCTAGGGTATTTAGTAAATTCTAATCTTATTTTCATGCATATGTTTTGTAAACAGTAATCATATTCAAATGCATATATTCATTCAACGTAATTATTGGACGTTCTTTGCAAACAAAACAGAGAAAGTAAAAATAATTTTGAATTTTGAAATATATTTAATTGCGTTAATTCTAAATTTTTTTCCTATAAGCAGGTAGTTTTATACAAGAATACAAAAACCCTAGTAAGAGGAAATTGTCGTAAAAATTGAAAAAGGAGTACAAAGTGATAAACAAAGAAAAATAGCTATGTGGAAACGATCCCATCGAGTTTCAACTTTGTTATTGCCCCTATGTCTTCAAGTATCTCATCACTTGTTTTAGGAAGAAGATGATTGAATTGATCTATACCGTTTGAACTTGACACTAATAATAAAGCTGGCTATAAATAGATGGGTGATCCAACGGGACATAGTCGTACGCTTTAATCCCTAACTTTTTCCTGGACTTCCCTTTCAGGTTTTCAGTCCATCGGGATATCCTTTTTTTCCCAAGCCGCCTGTTGTACCCTAAAATTTGCCCTCCCATTTTCTTCAAGATTTGCTAAGAGCATGCTTCAAAATCTCCCAAAGGTTGCACAGTCCAATGGCCTCCTAACAGTCAAAAATTAGGGTTTTGGTTCAGTCAAAGAAGTTGAAGTTTCCAAGGGCCCAAACAAGTCCCACATGCCTATAAACATTGTCAAGCATCCATATGCCAAGTTTCAAGACTCACAGCACAAAATTGCACAGTCAAAAACCCTAATTGCTTCACTGTCAACTGCAGGGGCAAAATGGTCATTTGACAGTCAAAAGTCAAAATATTTGGTCAACATCTTATTTTGAAGCCACAAACATCATTTGATAAATTCTTGATCATGATTCTCAAGGCATGGCTCAAAAAGTCTCAGGATGCAAAAGTTTCTATTTTTGGACAGTTGGAAAAGTCAACTGCAAATTGACCAGGGCATAACTTCCACATGGTTTATCAGAAAAATTCCATCCAAAGCCCATTTTTAAGAGAATGAAATTTCCTACAACTCCTCTTCACACTTAAAGTCCAAGAAATGCTCTCACAAAAAGTTATCAATCTCAACATTATAGGTTATTTTCAAAAGTCAACAAAAAGGCACTTTAAGTCAAAGACCATAACTTGAGATTGGTAAATCAAAATGACATGGGACCAAAGGCATTGGTTAGAGGACTTCAAGAACTTTCCAAAATGTCCAAAAAAATGATCAAAGATTAAAAATTGAGCAAGATATGCCTTGTGGAAGTTGGGAAATTTTTGGGAATTTTGAAAAGTCAACTTTGCTTCAAATGCCTCAAAATTGCTAATGGGCCTTAATTTCTTCCATGAATCATCACCCAAAAGCCATGCACGACCCATTAATCTAAAAGGGAGTTATTTTCTTATTTTTAATTAATTAATTGAATTTTTAATCCTATTAATTCATTTAATTAAAATTAATTATGAGAAAAATACTAAAACATGTTTTCCAAATCTTTTTGTGCAGCATATTCTCCCATTAAGACCTAAATATTTCGTGTACCACATCAAAGGGACCAAATCTTCCAAATAGGCAAGTTTCCATGGTAAAAAAAGATTGAAAAAGATCATGAAAATCAAATATTCAAAATCATTGAATACAAGGCTTTGGGCTTGATCTTTCTGACCTAATTCCTTCCACATATATGCACAAACATAAACCTAATGCTAAGAACATACAAGCTGCGCATAAACTCAAAGAACAAACTTGGACTTTTTCATAAAAAGTTTGAAAACTGTTTTCATAGATACAAGGTGATTCAAAGCTCAAAAAGTATTCCAAAAGCTTGCTAACACATCCAGGAAGGGATTCCAATCGAAACCAAGTCTCCACGCATAAGGAATTGGTAGAACATATTCGCTTTTCTTTCAAAATTATTCATAATCGTATTCCATTTTCCATGCATTATTTATGACTTTTAATGTTTGATTTACACTAACATGATAATTCTGAAGCTAATGGCACAATTCAATTGAAGAATGGCTGCCTGTATAGAAAGTTACCATGAACATATTTTAGGGTTTCAGAAGCTTTGAAATAGGGATTCTTTCATATGGAACAATTGGCCATTCAAACCTATACTATTGGAATCAGGACCTCCCAACGAACGGAATCCACCCATCGCGCCCTTTTTCTTTTTGACTATACGCTAATCGCAATTTTTCAGGTTTAGGGTTAGTGGGGGTTTAAAACCCCCGCTATCTATTCTTATTTTTAGGCAAAAACAAAGACACAATGGAGAAGACGCTGAGTTGTAAGCACAGGACTGGGCAATTCAAACATTCGCGCGTGTTTTTTTATGTTTTACCAATAGCGTTTATTCTCTCTCATAATATTCACGTCCCACTATAATATCAAGATAACGCGTTGGCTCAGCTGGTTGGTGTGTTGTCCTTCAGGTATTGGGACCTGGGTTCGATTCCCAGGTCCCCCACTTCTTCTATAATTTTTTCTTTAACATGATTCTGTGCGGTACGCTCCCAGTGACCCACCATACAACGCAAATGCCTCTGCTTGCCACGCAATCTGATTGATCAATCCAATGGTCATAAAAGCAGTCCACCATGTACACTGGTCAGCTGATGCACACGAAATCCCAGAAGGTCCAAAGGGCCTTGCATTTCAATGGGCCTAATTGCTGCAAATTAACCTCCAAAAGGGCCTGATACCCCTCCTATGGTTTGCATTATTTTGATTTTTTTTTCTATTTGATTTCTTTTAATTTTTTTTAATGTTTAATTATTTCTTTTATTTCCTAAAAATAATTAATTTTCATAATACAAAAATACAAAAAAAAATCAGAAATCATAAAATAAAAATATGTTTTATTTAATATTTAGTTCATTAATAATTTTTGTAAATAAATCTTTTAATAATCAAATTAGTTTAATTTTAGGTCTTCAACTTTAATTCTTTTCCTTAATAAACTAAAAAATGTATAAATTAGGGTTTTAGTATTTTTATTCTTTTTCTTAATAAATAACCTATTTATCATTATTAATTATTAATTATTTTGTAAAAAACTCATGTAATTAAATAATTAGTAAATTAGGTCAAAACTTAAATATTTTCTTTAATAATAAAAAACAATTTAGAACTAGGGTTTTATTTCCAATTTTGATTAATTTCCTTTTTATTTTCATAAATACAAAAAACATCAAAAAATAACTTCTTTTCTTATTAAATAATTAATTTCCTCTTAATTTCAATTTAATTTCTTTAAAGGGTCCAACGCCCTCGCATATTCGTTTCTAATTTCTTTTCGCGCGTTTGTTTCTATTTTTCATTTTAAATATTATGTAATTCTCCCAAAGCCTTGTAATAGTAATCAGGACCTTTATTTTACGCACTTTTATTCAAAATCGGGTCTTTGTTAATTTGGCGATGTATAGACCCGCGCCTTGTAATAGCGTAGGACTTTTATTTTCCGCATTTTAATTTCCGCACTTTTTAACTGCTAATCACATGAAAGAATGAATGGCCCAAATAAAATCAAAGCGTAGCTCACCCAATGCATGACAAGATAAACTATAACTGAAAACAATACACAATTCACACACCACTCTTAGGGTACGCCTCACTGTTGCCTTGCCCCCTCGAAACGTGGTCATCGAGTATAGGACGTATTAGTGAGTCCTTATGTCCATTGATCTAGTTGCCTCGAAACAAGTTGCCTCGAAACGGTTGCCTCAGAATGGTTGCCTCGGAATAAAAAGATCAATGGCATAAGGGTAGCTTCTAAGGTGTCCTACTGTTGCTCTGGTGACCACACTGTCCCTACAAACGAATTGACCCGAACACCTCTAACGGTGGTGCTACCTACCTCTCAATGGTGGGATGGCATTACTTTAAAGACTTCTACACAGCTTAATTCCTTAGGGTAGGTGGATGACTCATCGATACTTGCTCTAATTCAAAACAAATCAAATCAAAAACTCTTTTCACACCAACACTTTTCAAAAAGCTTTCAAAACAATTTTTCAAACACTCTTGAGGACTGATACAAGAGTCGATCTGAAATCTTTAAACGAAACTTTTTCAAACCCACTCACACTTGAAAAGCAAACAAACCTTTTGAAAACACAATGAGCAAGTATCTAAGAGCCCATGGATAACCATGGATAGAAAGGGTACTACCACCTTCCCTTTCTATAAATCTACCTCCCGAACCGAGAGATAATCTCATAAGGAATTTTTCTGTGCTTTTGTCCTTTCCATGTTGGAGAAAATAAAAGACGGTGGCGACTCTTGCTTACCGCAACATTTCGCGAACCAACATTTCAAAATAGTCAGTTCTATTTCCACCGATCACACCGCCTTTTCAGGTTTTTGACTTGTCGGATGTACAATTTTTATATATATCCCTAATTTTTGCCTGAACCCTTTTGGTTCACCAGGATTCCCTTATTTTCTCCTAGGTCTGTCAACCAAGCGGGTATTTTTATGCGTAGTATTTTTTGACTATGTCCACATTCATAGGGTGCGAAAAATCTTCACCGTCGATGGTGGTAATATCATAGCACCGCCAAAAAATATCTTTTTGATCACAAATGCGCCTTCGTTTATGGGAGTCCATTTTCCCCTGGGATCACCTTGTGGTAGGATGATGCGCTTTATTACCAAATCACCAGCCTGGTACACCTGATGTCTGATTTTCTTGTTAAAAGCCTTGATCATGCGTTTCTGATATATCTGACCATGATAAACAGCTGCAAGCCTTTTTCATCAATAAAATTTATCTGGTCAAGTCGAGTATGAATCCATTCGTCTTTATCTAAATCTGCATCTTTCATAATCCTTAAGGAAGGAATCTGGATTTCAACAGGTAAGACAACCTCCATACCATAGGCGAGAGAGAACGAGGTCGCCCAAATTGATGTACGTACTGAAGTGTGATAACCATGCAGAGAAAATGGTAACATCTCATGCTAATATTTGTATGTCACTGTCATCTTCTACAAGATCTTCTTGATATTCTTGTTGGCGGCTTCCACTGCGCCATTCATCTTTGGTCGGTACGGAGAAGAATTGTGATGCTTAATCTTGAACTGCACGCAGAGTTCCATGATCATAGTATTATTAAGATTGGTACCATTGTCTATGATGATCCTTTCAGGGATGCCATACTGATAGATAAGGTTATACTTAATGAACTGAGCCACAAAATTCTTGGTAATGAAAGTAAACGAGGTTGCCTCTACTCACTTCGTGAAGTAATCAATAGCGACAAGGATGAAATGGTGCCCATTGGAAGAAGCAAGCTTAACCTCTCCAATCATATCAATGCCCCATATTGCAAACGACCAAAGAGCAGTCAAGACATTCAAAGGAACCAGAGGCACATGTACTTTGTCAGCATAAATCTGGCATTGGTGGCAACTTCTGGAATGATGATGGCAATTAGTTTCCATGGTAGACCAATAATAACTTGCTCTCAAAATATTTTTAGCCATTGTATGTCCACTGGAGTGAGTACCAAAGACACCTTCGTGCATATCTTCCATAATTTTCTCAGCTTCCTTCTTGTCTACACAACTAAGCAAAGTCGAATCGTGGTTGCGCTTGTACAAGATTTCATTACTCAGAAATAACTTGGCAGAGAACCTCATTAGAAATTTCTTATCATTGGTAGATTCCCCTTCAAGATACTCTTGAGTTTTGAGGTATCTTTTTACTTCGTGGTACCGAGGATTTTCCTCAACTCTATCAGTATCAAATTCGTAGCAATGCGCCGATCCGTCTAGTCTCTCAATAGTAATTCGAGGAGCTTTATTATCCCATCTGACTTTGAACATAGATGACATGGTAGCTAGTGCGTCTGCCAATTGATTCTCTTCTCAAGGAATGTGTTCAAAAGTGATTTCTTTGAAGTACAAAATTAATGTCAACATATGCTCTCGATAAGGAATGAGATTTAGATGCTTCATGTCCCATTCTCCCTTAATCTAACTGATCACTAGGGATGAGTCCCCATATACATTCAAGAATTTAATTGTCATATCAATGGAAGCTTTGATACCCATGATGCATGCTTCGTACTCGGCCATATTGTTGGTACAGTCAAAACACAATCTGGTGGTGAAGGATGTATGGAAACCCTTATGAGAGACAAACATAACACCAATTCCATTACCAAGCGCTTTGGAAGCTCCATCAAAAACCATAGTCCATTGGGATTGTAAGTGTTTGTTGGCAGCAATTTTTGTAAAACAATGACCTAATATTGTTTTGCTAAATGTCTTAACATTTGATGTAAACTGTTTTAAATGATGTCAAAGCAGATGTCTTGACATCTGCCTCCTGAACTGAACTAAACCCAATATCAATTTAAGTTTTTTGTTTCCTATTTTCATGCATGCCATAATTCAGGATTTGTGACTCATAGGCTACGAAAAATATGGAGGAATAATTTTCTATTTGAATTATCTATATGGAATATATCTTGGCCTATTTTCATGGAAATATTAAAAAGATTGAAATATTTGAGTTTCAGCCAAAGCCCACTGCTGCGCATATATAAGGACCTGCTTCCTTATTCATTCAATTGCAACTTTTGAAGAAGAATACTTTCTTTCTGTTTTAGAAGTCTAAGTCTTTTAATTGTCAAACACTCTAATATTAATTTAATACTTGTGTTGTTATTTGAGTTTTTAATTGTGTATCATTCATAAGATTTTAAGCATTGAATGATTGAAGTCTTTAAAACTTATTAATTTTGTTGTTTCTTCACTGTAAGTGATTGAAGGGATTTGAGGAGGGCCTCATACCTAGGAGTGTCTTAGGTAGAAGTATAGCACGGGTAGTGATTAAGTGATTAGATTGTAAACTGGTTATTTACTGAGGGTCTATGAATTGATACTATTTAGTGGACTTGTCCCTGGCTTGGTAGCCCCCAGAGTAGGTGTTGTTGTACACTGAACTGGGTTAACAATCTGTTGTGTTTTTATTACTTTTATTATTGTTGCACTTTACTTTGTCCTCAGATATTTGTATCATGACATCTCCTTCGACATCACATATCTGATACCAGAATTTCATTTGGTATCAGAGCAGGAACCCTGCTCTTTATCTGGGTGAGATCCAGGGAAGATACTTTCTGGTACAATGGACAAGGAAGGAGGATTTGTAAACAGGCCACCCATTATGGATGGAAGTAATTATGACTATTGGAAACCACGTATGGTGGCCTTTTTAAAGTCTTTGGACAGCAGAGCTTGGAAAGCTATTTTAAAAGGATGGAAACACCCTGTCAAATTGGAAGAAAATGGAGAACCTACTTCTGAGTTAAAACCAGAAGAAGATTGGTCTAAAGAAGAATATGAAGTTGCTCTTGGAAATTCTAAAGCCTTGAATTCTATATTCAATGGAATTGACAAGAACATTTTCAGATTAGTGAACACATGTCAAGTAGCTAAGGATGCATAGGGAATTCGTCAATCTACTCATCAAGGTACATCCAAAGTTAAGATGTCAAGACTTCAGTTGCTCACCACAAAATTTGAGAATTTAAGAATGAAGGATGATGAAAGTATTAATGACTTCTATATGAACATTCTTGAAATTGCTAATGCATCTAGTGCTTTAGGAGAGAAAATACCTGAAGACAAATTGGTGAGAAAGATGCTCAGGTCTCTTCCCAAGAGATTTGATTGAAAGTGACTGCTATAGAAGAAGCTCAAGACATTTACAAAATGAAAGTGGATGAACTTGTTGGATCCCTGCTGACATTTGAATTAAGCATCAATGAAAGATATGAAAAGAAGAACAAAAGCACAACCTTTGTATCAAATACTGAAGATGAAGAGGAGGATTGTGATCTGGATACAGATGGAGGAATATCAAATGCCTTAGCTATGCTTGGAAGACAGTTTAACAAAGTGATAAAAAGAATGGATAGGAACCAAAGATCAAATGTCAAGAACATCTCATCTGACATCCATAAGTCAAATGAGTTTGGAAGAAAAAGGGCTAAAGAAAAATCCACTCAAGGGAAGGGAATACAATGTCATGAATGTGAAGGTTTTGGTCACATTAGAGCTGAATATCCTACATATATTAAGAAACAAAAGAAAAATCTATCTGTTACTTGGTCTGAAGAGGACTCAGAAAGTGATCTTCAAGAATCTTCTAAGTATGTGAAAGCATTGACAGGAAAATATGTATCTGATGAAGAGTATAGTGATGGAGAACTAACCTTTGATGAGTTAGCTGCTTCATACAATGAATTATGTCTCAAGCTGTAGGGGTGTGTGAAAGATATCAAGATGATCCTAAAGTTATCCATGTTAACCATGTGAAGAGAATTCTTAAATATGTGAATGGGACAAGTGACTATGGTATGCTATACTCTCATGGATCTAGTTCTGCCTTAATTGGTTATTGTGATGCTGATTGGGCAGGAAGTGCCGATGATAGAAAAAGTACATCAGGAGGATGCTTCTTTCTGGGAAATAATCTCATATTTTGGTTCAGTAAGAAGCAAAATTGTGTGTCTCTGTCCACTGCAGAGGCTGAGTATATTGCTGCAGGAAGCAATTGTTCTCAATTGGCTTGGATGAAACAAATGCTAACAGAATATAATGTCAAACAAGATGTCATGACATTATTCTATGACAATCTAAGTGCTATAAACATATCAAAAAAATCCTATTCAACACAGCAGTACCAAACACATTGATATCCGCCATCACTTCATAAGAGAGCTTGTTGAAGAAAGATTTTTGCCTTAGAACATGTAGCCACTGAATTGCAACTGGATGACATTTTCACTAAGGCTTTGGATGCTAATTAGTTTGAGAACTTAAGAGGAAAATTAGGGATTTGCCTATCTGAGGGTTTGTAGCAATTAAAGGCATGTGGGAATATCATTAAAGTGATATTATATTATTTATGTTTCCAACAAATCAAATTTAGAAAGAAATCATTACAAGACTGTCTCAAATTGTTTTCCACACGCTATGAAATCACATCTCTCTACTTTCACAAACTCTTCATTCTCCTCTACAGAAAAAGAACCCTTGTCATTCTTCATCTCTTTGCTCAAAAATATTCAAAGATGTCTCAACATTATACACCGTCTTCCTTAAAATCTATCAACCTCCCTGAGAAACTCTCTCTTGACAGAGTACTTGACGTTACTCCTCTAACAACTATTCCACCGCTTGAGAAGAAGGTCAAGAAACCCAGATCATCACCTGCAAAGAAATCCAAGAACGATAAAGGTAACACTTCTACTGCTACTGATGATAGGACAAAAGAAGAGATTGTTAATGTTGATATAAGCATTATAAAGCTAGTAGATAGAGTGTTAAATGAAGGTTTTGCTGTGCCTGGAATTTCTACCCCTCTTGCTTGTATAACTACTCCAGCTGACAAAAGAAATGACCCTAAAAGTTCCGCTAAATCATCCATCTCCAAGAAAGATGCTGTTGAAAGCAAACTTGATAAGCTTACTATTTATGCTCTAAAGGAAGTGGAAGAGGATGTTGAACAAGATGTTGAAGAGAACTCTCAAACTAAGGAAGGTGCTGCTGACTTCAAGGTTGCAGAAGGTTAAAATGATGAGAATGTGGTTAATGTAGATGAACTGTCTGACAATGAGCTCATTACTAATATGGTGCCTGGAATTGCAAAAAGGCTCAAATCTAGGAAAGTGAAGGATGTAAGTGTCACACCATCTGCCAAGACTGCCAAGAAGGAAATCATGTATGGTCCCCCAAATCTCGGAAGTAAAGTGGTTCCTCCCTCTAGCAAAAGAAAAGCTAGACCTGATAGCATCACTGATGATGATGATGCTGTAAAAAGATCTAAAAGTAAAAAGAAAGTTGTGATAGTTGAAGAAGCTGACTCTGACTATGATGTCGAGCAAGATGTCCAGGACATCTCTCCTATCAAAAATTCTGCAAGCAAGAAGATTCCAGTTAGGGTTCTTGATTCTCCCCTTGACAACATTTCCTTCCATTCTATTGGGAATGCTGAAAAGTGGAAGTATGTTTTTCAAAGAAGAATTGCCCTTGAAAGAGAGTTGGGAGCTGGTGCTCTTGAATGCAAAGAAATCATGGAGCTGATATCTTATGCTAGATTGATGAAAACTGTTACCAGGTTTGCCAAATGCTATGAGACTCTTGTTAAGGAATGTTAATATTCCAGTTGACTGTGCTGATCATAAAAGTAAGGAGTATAGCAAGGTGTATGTTAGGGGTAGGAGTGTAGAATTTTCCCCTGCTATCATAAATAGATTTCTGGATAGGTCTGAAGATGACTTTTGTGAGCTGGAAGTAACAGATAATCAAATGTGCAGAGCCATCGCTGCTAATCAAGTGAGTGAGTGGCCCATGAAGAACAAACTTCTTGTTAGCAAGATAAGTGTGAAATATGCTATTTTGCATAGAATTAGAGCTGCTAATTGGGTTCATACTAATCATACTTCAACCATCACTATTGGCTTAGGAAAGTTTATTTATGTTGTTGGAAATAATAAACTGTTTGATTATGGTTCTTACATCTTTGATCAGACTATTAAGCATGTAGGAACTTATGCCATTAAGATGCCCATTGCCTTTCCTTCCCTTATATGTGGAATTATTCTTAATCAGCATCCTGGAATTCTAAGTGGTAATGGTGCAGTGTGCAAGAGGAAGTCTGCTTTGACTCTTCACTTCAAGCTTTTTTCAAGAAAACATGTCCCAGACATTGTTTTGACATATGCATCTGCTGAAAACAAGACCTCCACCAAGGATGACATGACCACAGAATTAAGGGAAGCATGTAGAGAACTAGATGTTGTGACCAGAGTTAGTTCAACAAGGAAGCTAACTTTTGAAAATATGATCAAGGAGCTGTAAAAGGATACTGAAGGAGGAGATTCTAGTGAGGAAGGAAGTTATGGCTCAACAAAGTCTATTAGTCCTAAAGACAGTTAGACTATTTGATGTTTATTTATATGACCCCTTTGTTTCTTTTTGGAACTTGCATGTGCTTGACTTTTGAATTCTATGGTTTGTACCTATATTACTGATATTCTCTTGAATGCATCCTATTATTTGGCATATTATGACTAAAAAGTGGGAGAGAAATTGACTGATTGACCACTGACTGACCACTGATTGAGGGGGGAGCTTAATACTTGAGAGGGAGCCTCATGTCTCAGAATATGTTTTGACATCTTCCTGTGCTAACAGCTAACTGCTAACTGAATCTTTTTTGTTTTGCTTTCTTTGCTTATGCTGCTACTCTGATAATGCTCAAATAATGTTTTTGCCAAAATTTGCCAAAGGGGGAGTTTGTAAGTGTTTGTTGGCAACAATTTTGGCAAAAAATGACCTGATAATGTTTTTCTAAATGTCTTAACATTTGAAGCAAACTGTTTTGAATGATGTCAAAGCAGATGTCTTGACATCTTCCTCCTGAACTGAACTCAACCCAATATCAGTTTAAGTTTTCTATTTCATGTTTTCATGCGCGCCATAATTCAGGATTTGTGACTCATAGGCTGCGAAAAATACGGAGGAATATTTTTCTATTTGAATTATCTTTATGGAATATATTTTGGCCTGTTTTCATAGAAATATTAAAAATATTGAAATATTTGAGTTTCATCCCAAGCCCACTGTTGCGCATATATAAGGACCTGCTTCTTTATTCATTCAACTTCAACTTTTGAAGAAGAATACTTTCTTTCTATTTTAGAAGTCTAAGTCTTTTAATTGTCAAACACTCTAGTATTGATTAAATAATTGCGTTTTTATTTGAGTTGTTAATTGTGTATCATTCACAAGCTTTTAAGCATTGAATGATTGAAGTCTTTAAAACTTATTAATTCTGTTGTTTCTTCATTGTAAGTGATTAAAGGTGAAATTCTGGCAGCAGATACTCAATGTCACAGTGGATGTTATGACACCGTATCTGACTTTCTATAAGACAGTAAATCAAAAAGCAGTAAAGAACACAGTCAATTGTTTACCCAGTTCAGTGTGAAACAACACCTACTCTGGGGGCTACCAAGCCAGGGAGGAAATTCACTATAAGAGATATTAATTCAGAAATAAACCAACCAGTTTATCTCCTTCACTTAAGACCTACCCAATGCAACTTCAATCTAAGTTCAACTTAAACCTGAGTTCCTACTCACTCCCCCTCAATCACAGCAGTGATACTAAATAATTGACTAATGAAATTATGAAGACACTCTTCAGAACATACACTTGATTATGCTTCACAGCTTTTAATCAAGTAACATAAACACTCGTGCTTCAAAGCTTTGAGTGATACATAAACCTAACTTGACCTTGCTTCAAAGCTTTAATCAAGTGACACAAACACTCTTGCTTCAAAGCTTTGAGTGATACATAACCCTTACAATCAAAACCTACTCCAAGTCACTTATCACAATGATACTTGATTGGATTACAGTAGTTAAAACTATACAGCTCCTTGTTGATCTTCTGACTAAAAAGGTATCTTTCACCAACAACCTTCCTGTTGAATATATAGGCAGCTGTTCTTCAGTTAGGGCTTCCACGAAAATAGCTAGGGTTGATTAGGGTTAACCTCAAGACTTGGTCACAAGACTTTATCAACCAGATTAGGGTTAAGCCAAGTTAACCTAAAGTCCACGTGAGATTCTGTTCTGGAATGTATGAGCCATATTCCTGAAAAATCTCAGAATTAACAAAACTGCCTAACTGTTAGATCAGTACAAGATGTCTTAACATTGGTTATGACAACAAGAATCCTGTTTACTGATTTTGGTAGAATGTAATAAAAGTGATCATTGCATAATGATCAGATACACACTCATAATGAGCAGCTACTGTATGCCATTCTTTTTTTGCAGAAAGTACCTAGTAACCCAGAATGTTATGACATCAGTCATGACATTCACACACCTAGTTTTACCAAAAATACATGCCAATAACCAAACACTTAAAAACTCCCTCTTTGGCAAATTTTTGGATAAAACCCCTAAACAATCAGAGATTAGAGAGCAGCAGAAATAATATGTCTGCAGAAAAATAATGTCTAATTAACACAAAAACTTCTCCCCCTCTTTAGCCATAAATAGGCCAAAGATACATGTACTTTTAGGTTATACAGTCATCCAAAATGAATAATAAAAACAACAAAAAATCTGAAATCACTTGCAGCAACAGGTACCAGCAACAAGCTTGATAACCCCACTGATCTTCAAGCATTGTCATCTTCAGAGGAGGCACTATCTTCAGCATTAAGCTGATCTTCAGCAGCATCCTCTTCCCTTCTTTGTCCTTCAGTCTCCTCCTGTTCTAGTCTAGCAATTAGGTTCTCAAGAGTCCTTTTCCTTGTCTCCAGCTCTTTGCAGGTTTCCTTCAGCACAACTATAGCATCAGATTTCTTGGACTGAGTTTTGACAGTTGATGTCTCAGCTGATGTCATGACAATGTCAGGAACATGAGTTCCCTGAAATAGCTTATAATGCAACCCAAGAGCAGGGGCTCTTTTGCATACAATATCTCTTTCCACTAGAATGTCAGGATACTTAGCAAGGACAATACCACACAGGAGGGAGAGAAAGGCAATAAGGCCTTTAACAGTATAGCTTCCACATGTTTTAAAGTCTGATCAAAGATATACCTGCTGTGATACGGTGGGAGAACTGACTAGGGTTTTGTGTTTGTTTTCGCAAATGTTTCGGTTGAGCAAGAGTCGCCACTGACTTTTTATTTTATCCTAAGGAAAGGTTTAAAAAGCACAGCAAAAACCTTTGAGATTTTTCTTGGGTTCGGGGAGTAGATTATAGAAAGGGAAGGTATTAGCACCCTTTCTATCCATGGTTATCCATGGGATCTTAGGTACTTGCTTAGATCAACTTGCCTTGGTTTTCAATTGTTTGAAATGGTGCTTGGTGTGTGGTTTTGAAAATGTTTTAAAAAGATGCCTTGTATAGGCTACCCTTGTAACAATTCTTTACTCGAATGTTTTACAAAAAGGTATTTTGTCTTTTGAAAAGATGTTTCAAGGTTTTTTGAAAGTTGGTTTTGAAAGTGTTTGTGAAGTGTGATTTGAAAAATAGGCAAGTGTTTTCTTTGCAAATTGACAAGTACTTAAGAGTTATCTACCCTAAAGTTTTCTCAAAGATTTTTGTTATGTTTTAAACCTTTTGACAATTTTGTTCCACCATTGCATTTGGTGGACAATCTTGTATTAGGAAGTGAAAGGGACAGGCGCGGGTCATTGTTTAGACCATAATTGCAATAGTGTTAAATGTCTTTGGGCAATTTTTCTTTGAAAGGGATTTGATCATTTTAGGCAACTTTTTGAAAGCGTCATCGAGGGACTTATGATCATTTGATTGTTTGTTTTACCCAAAGAAATTCAACATGCAATATGGCCCAATTATTTGAAGGCAACAAAGTGGAATACCCTAGGGGTGCAAGTGTGAGATGTGTTGTCCATTTTCATGCTTGTTTATCTTGAGATTAGGTCAAACTATTTTGTTCATTTTATTCGCATACAAACCCTAATTCTAGCATGGTATGTTTAGAAAACATTAAAGTGCGAAATTTAAATTCCTACACTATTACAACACAATAATATGGGGATGGGGGTACAATGTTTCAAATGGGGTATATTTAGACAAGAAATTAAACCTAGCTATTACATCATTTTCTTTGAACATTTACAATACAAATAATTGTATAATTAAATGGAAATGAAATAAATATGCAAGATGTAAAAAGAATTTTTATATGTATGAAAAAGTATTATTTATGTAAAAATAAAAAGAGAAATAAAAAGGTATTATTTTTTGGAGTATTTTCATATTTAGGGCAAAACCCTAATTTTAATCAAAATGGTATTAGTTATTTAATATATATAATATTTACTATTTATATACAAAAAATAAGATAAAAACATAGTATATTTATAAAAATGTATTTTTAATGTTAAATATTAATAAAATATATATATTTTTGGTACTTTATTCCAAGTATACTAATGTATAAGTATATTTATTTACATTATTTACAAAATATGTATTATATATATTAATTAATAATATTTAATATTTAATAAAAAAAGTATTTTTTCTATAAAATATTTTCAGAGAGTAGAACAAAATAAAAGTGTATAAAAATGTATTTGCACTATTTTAGTATTTTAAATAAAAAAGTATATGTATTTATTTTTTATGTATAAACTAAAAGAAAAATCAAATAAATACCTAATAAATTCAAAAATGGTGAGAAAAAATATTTTTATATTTTTAATATCATGAGAAAAAATAAATGAGTCAATTAAAAAAAGAAAAAGTCAAAAAACATTAAAAATAAACCAAATGGGCTCAGGGGGTTCAAAAGCAATTATATGGTGCAAAAAGAAAAGTCAACATAAGCCCAGCCCATGAAGACCTTTCTTCAACATCTGAACAACATTATTCAAAAAAACGCGCGTCCTGTTCTTCCATCCAAACATCCTGATTCCTGGCTTATTAATGAAAACTCATAACATAAAAAATGTTCAGCATCAAGAGACGAATCCAACCATATGCAGAACTTGATCTAACTCTCTAAGATGAGAGAGAATTTCTTCTCCCCCAAATCCTGACCTAGATTTTCTGCCATTTTCAAACCTTAAATTCTCACAGCTCAGGCAAAAGAAATGAAAAGTAAAAGTATGTACAGGTTCAGTGGCATGAGTAGAACATTGCTTATTCACAAACTTAGAGCTAATGATGCCTAATAAGAGAGATAGAAGTTCACCAAAATACCTGTTCAGTTGAAGTTCTATCTGGCAATGGGGGAGCTTTCAGTGCAAGATAATGGTTGGTATAGCTTCCTTGAGGTGTGGTGATGCTGTTCCAATATTTACTTTGCCTTGAGACACCTTGAATTGAGCTGTAGAACTTCAACTGCAAAATGAAAAAGTGAAAATGGTGGAACTTGTTAGAGGAATTACAGGTCGTGTTTTAAGTCATGGTTAGCTTGCATAGATGCTAGGGAATGTGTGTGAACTGGTTTGGGCAAGAAAGCTTGAGAGAAATGGGAGATGGCACTCAAACTGCAGGCCTGGCCCTGTTCTTGCAGTTTGAAGGTGATTCTGGGATTGGGAGTGTATGAGGGTTGTTAGGGTCGTGTACTAGCTTGGTTGGGATGTCTTGGATGTGTTTTACAAGTTTGCTTTAGTGTTTGTAAGCTGATATGAGAGTTTTCCTACAAAATGCCAAGTTACTTACACTTTAAGCAACAAATGCCCAAGTTGTGTTCTAGGTCAGTAGAGGCCCCCTAATGAGCTGCATAATCTCTCCTTGATCAGAGTGTTTTTCTCATAATATTGTGCCAATTAGATTTCATCTGTACCTCTTGGATTTTCAATTGGACATAAAGCTTAACTTTTCAAAAATGGTTATTTTGCTTTTTCCATAAATGGATTAAACTTGTATGTAATGCTTGAACTCAAAGAACAATGCTTTAGCACAATGAACATGCATTAAATTATTGAGTGTTGGATGATTTAAGGACCTGTAATCAAGGGGCATGCTGGTTTGAGAAGTTTGCACAAATTATGAACATGAAAAATAGCCAATTCAAAAGTGAGTTTTTGCCATATTGTGAAATTCGATTCTCTCAAGTTATGAGGTTGTTTGAGAAGTTCTTGGACATTTTGGAAAGCTTGGAATGTGTACTACAATCCATATTTGAAATGAAAATTGAAATTCCAAGTGGAAGTGTATGGAAAATGGCCTTGAAGTTGGGTAGAAAACCTTGTCAAAATAGGTTAAAATTTCACTAAGTTAAGAATGGTTTAGTGCCCTTATTCAAAAATTTGTAACTTGAGATACAAGCCTCATTTGGGAAAAATTTGTGAATCAAAGTTGTAGATTATGCAACAAGCTACAACTTTCATGTTTTGACTTTTGTTTGAATCCAAATGGATCTTGGTGAGAAAGTGGGGCCAAGTTGGGAAAAAATTAGGGTTTTTCATAACTTAGAAAAATTCTAAGTTATGAAAAATTTAATTTCTAACCCTAATTTGCATTTTGTGATTTCTTGATGAACAAGTTTCATGATTTGGCATGCTTTGATGAAAAATGAATCTTGACTCTTGATTTTGACCAAAAAAGTCAAAGTTTGACTTTTCAGTATACAGTCAAAATTGATCAATTGACTGGGAAATTCAACTGTCAATCTTGTGTACTTGGGATCTTTTGAGTTTGTTGAGCATCTCAAGATAATTCCATGGGGTCCTTGAGTCCATATGTGAACTTGTTTTGCCATTGGCTAGGTCAAACAGTCAAAAATTGCCTTTGTGCAGTCAAAACCCTAAAAATGACCATTTTGCCCTTTTGGTGATCTGATCCAGTTTCTAGTGGAATTGTGATCCAAACTTGATCAAATGGTTCATGTGAGTTCATAATGTTGATGTGGGTCAATTTTCATGAGGTTTGACTGTCAATTGGCCACAGTTGACTTTTTCCCCAATACAGCTGATTTCTAGGTCAACTGTCCAATTGACTGGGCAAAACTTGGAATCAAGACTTGAGACTTGATGAGGATAAACTTGGGAGTCCAATATGAAGCCAGGGAGTCATCTTAGGCATTTTGGGTCAAAACATCTTTGTGCAAACACAAACCCTAATTTGGGTCAGCAGTGCAAGGAGAAGTCTTGAGCAGATGAAACCTTAACTGGACCCTGATCTTCAAGGGCTTTGTGATGAGAAATCAATGAGAAATGGGAGGGCAAATTTTGGGGTACAACAGTTGCCCCTGTTCAATCTTCTTGAATTCGAAGAGTTAGATTGGCAAGTTTGCCTTTCGTGACTCGAGGGTAAAAGGAGATTGGACATTAGAGTGCCCGGAAATTTGCACTCGTCAAAGCAGTGGATGCGAGAATGGGCTTAGAGATGCCATTCGGAGATGGGCTTAGAGATGCCATCTTGAGGGGTGACAGAAACTTGTCGGGGATGGGCTTAAAGATGCCATCTGGAATGAGTATCAGGAAGGCGTCCATGCTTTGGACCATCTTCGAACTGGGAGTCTGAATAAGCAATAGATTGACATCCGTTGTTGGGAGGAATCCGTAAACTGTTTTCAGAAATCTTGAAGTTGAATAAGCAATAGAGCAGCATCCGTTGTTGGGAAGCGTCCGTAAACTGTTTTCAGAAGTTGCATCTGAACAAGTGATATATTAACATCCGTTGTTGGGAAGAATCCATAGACTGTTTTCAGAAGTCTGGAGAAGAAACCGAACAAGCGACAGGTTAACATCCGTTACTTGGAGAACCCGTGAACTATTTTCAGAAATCTTGGAGTTGAATAAGCAATAGAGCAACATCCGTTGTTGGGAAGCGTCCGTAAACTGTTTTCAAAGGTTGCATCTGAATAAGTGATAGATTAACATCCGTTGTTGGGAAGAATCCATAAACTGTTTTCAGAAGTCTTGAGAAGAAACTGAACAAGCGATAGGTTAACATCCGTTACTTGGAGAACCCGTAAACTGTTTTCAGAGGTTGCATCTGAACAAGTGATAGATTAACATCAGTTGTTGGGAAGAATCCATAAACTGTTTTTAGAAGTCTTGAGAAGAAACTGAACAAGCGATAGGTTAACATCCGTTACTTGGAGAACCCGTAAACTGTTTTCAGAAATCTTGAATTTGAATAGGAACCGGTATAGGGTTGCTTGATGATGAGTCCGTGTAAAACTGCATCTGAAATTGTTAAGGATAGCTTTTTATTCTTATCTTGAAAAGGACAAAATGTTAGCTAGACACAAAATTATGTTGCATGAAATGTATGATGTAATATATGTTATATCAATGTTTATGATATGAATGTAATGAATGCGCATGTAAGCTGATGAGCTGTCTTGCTGGGGATAGATGAATCCTGGATGGCTGAAGATAAAAGTATCCTGACTGCTGCCGGGAAGAATAATTCCTTGGCTGTGACTGAGGGAATAAGGAGCTTGGGTTGTATACCAAACCTCTGGGGAATTCCTGATGACTTCTACTGGGGAGTACCAATCTAGTAGGCTCATGCTGGGGATGCAAGACTGAGAATCTTCAGTTTGGCGGGAACATCTCTGGCGACTTCAACTGGGGAACTCAAGATTTGTTCTCCTAAAACTCTGTGGGGAATTGAATTCCTGAGGATTCTCTGGCTGAGGGTAGTAAAGATAAACTTTTCGGGGATTGTACTGATAAGTTATTGCTGGGGAATTTTGATGAACTCCACTGGGGATAGGAATAAATTTGGCGAGCGCGATCTTCCGTGGTTGTTAGATGAGGATAACCCAGTTGTGATACGGTGGGAGAACTGACTATGAGTTTTGCGTTTGTATTCGCAAATGTTGCGGTTAGCAAGAGTCGCCACCGACTTTTTATTTTATCCTAAAGAAAGGTTTAAAAAGCACAGCAAAAACCTTTGAGATGTTTTCTTGGGTTCGGGGAGTAGATTATAGAAAGGGAAGGTATTAGCACCCTTTCTATCCATGGTTATCCATGGGCTCTTAGTTACTTGCTTAGATCACTTGCTTTTTGTAATTGTTTGAAATGGTGTTTGTGTGTGTGGGTTTGAAAATATTTTGAAAAGAGGCCAATGTGGTGGCAATCTTTGTAATGATCCATGTGGGGATGTATACAAAGATGTATGTCTTTTAAAAGTTTTCATTTGTTTTTGAAAGTTGTTTTGAAAGTGTTGTGAGGTGTGAAAAAACAGGCAAATGTTTTCATTTTTGCAAGTTGGCAAGTACTTAAGAGCGATCTATCCTAAAGTTCTCAAAGGTTTTGTCATGTTTTTTAACCCTTTTAACAATTTTGTTCCACCATTGTATTTGGTGGACAATCTTGTGTTAGGATGTGAAAGGGACGGGCGCGGGTCATCGTTTAGACCATAATTGCAATGGTGCCAAGTATCTTTGGGCATTTTCCTCAAGGGAGTTGATCATTTTTAGGCAACTTTCGAAAGCGTCATCGAGGGACTATGATCATTTGAATTGTGTTTGTTTTGCCCAAAGAGACCTAACATGCAATATGGCCCAATTTTGAGAGGCAACAAGTGGATATAACCCTAGGGGTGTTAGTGTGCAAGTGTGTTTTATTGCATACAAGAGTTTTTCTTTGAATTAGGTTTTTCTATTTCATTGATTTTATCTTGTCATACACGTCCTAATTACTAGCAATAAGAAGCGGAAATGTAAAATCCTACGCTATTACAACAATTAGGGGAGGGGGATACACATTTGTACATGGGGGGTTCAACGAGAAAAATAGACAAAAAAGAAAATAGCAAAAAAACAAGATATATAGAGAGGGAGAGGGAGCCCGCGCGCTGTTGGGAGGCCATCAGAAGTTCTGACCCAGATCCGCTGTCAGATGATCAACCTGTTGGTGAAACTGGATGAGTCAGAACTTCTGACCCTAGAACCTGCAAAACAGAACTTTGTTAGTGGGGAAACCAGAAGTTCTGATTTCCCTGCGCTGCAAGACAGAAGTTTGTTAGTGGAGAACCCAGAAGTTCAGATTCTGCTGAAAAGGCAATAACTCTCAGAGGTTCTGATGTCATTGACAGCAAAACAGGCTTCAGATGTGCTAACGTCAAAGTCAGCACTTGGCTTTTTCCTGCACTAATCAGAACATCTGCAATCCTGTTGTTACTCCACAAAACAGAAAACATATTTGGAACAGATCCAGCAAAATAGCAAAATGTCTCAGAGGTCAGAATCACCAAGGTCACGGGCAAGTCCTAAACTGGCTCAGAACGTTCTGAGGTATGAGAGTCCTCAGAACATAAACAGCAATAACATGAATATTTACATTATGTTACTTGAATATGTACAGCTGATGATGCTTAACAGTGTGGTGAGGGTCAGCAGGTGCTTACCTGACTTTCTGGAAAATGGTGGGTGAAAGTTAGCTTTTGGTTCTGGTGGTGTTCTGGACAGATTTGGAAAAGGGGAAGTGAAGGTGTATACGTGTATAGGGTCAGAAGTTTGGAAAGAACGTTTTTGGTTTACAAAAAAGAGCTGGATGTTTGATGAAGTTGAAGGTAAGAAACTTAAAGTTATGAAACAAAGCTGGAAATTTTGACAGAGTTTCAGGATGTTATGTTGCTAGGAGTTTCGTTTCTCTCTTAGCAATTTTTCTGTTTCTTTTCTTGAACGTTTTTTGCAGTGGTGAAAGCTCTCTATTTATAGGCAAAGTTCTTGTGGATGCCTTGAACATTTAAGGCGCCAACAAAGTTTGAATCTTTGTTTTTTGACAGAAATCCCTGGGAAGTTGTGATAACAGCTATTTTTCAGCCTAGGTAGCAGCAGCAGGCGTAGATTGGGGGAAGTGACCTCTGAAATGGGCGGTGGCGTGAAGACCCATGCCAGAATCTGTGCAAAAGCATTTTCCAAGCCACACGTGAACGCTCAGGAGTGGTTGGAAGCATTAATGGGCATTAAATGGTGACAAGACCTGTCAATACCAACATTCTGGTTGTTGAATCAGCAGCGTAAACCATGCTCTGGCCTTGGCTACCTGTTGTCTTAGCAAGCTCTGTAGATTCTCCTGGTTTTCTGGTACGTTCCTTGGGTCTACTTCTGGACAATCTGGACTTAGAGATTCTGTATCAATGTGACACCTATCCCTCTGACCTTTCATCTTCTGACTTCAACCTGTTCTGAAGGAGCCTTTATACTTTCATGTTTCTCTTGCATTCCTTTAGCAAGTTCTGACTGAGCTTGTGTAACTGCTGAAGGGGCATGTTCTGTTTGAGGCTTACACTCTGAACCACGTTTACAACTTCTGATTGAACTGATGTAGCTGCTGAAGAGCCAACTTCTGACCATGTTGAGCCAAACTTGCAACTTCTGACCGTCTTCATCTGGAATGGGTCCAGAAGTTCTGAAGCGCTGATTTTTCTAAAAACACTTATTTTATAGGAACATTTTAAGCACTTAGAATTTGATTTTCCTCAAGATGAAAGCGTTGTTTCTGGAGTTTGTGAGATCATCTTGCTCTTGTAAGTGACTTGCTTGGGCAAAAGGATAACTCAGGACTTGGATTTGTTTCAGGGGGTTTTGAAAAATCTAAGATGGTTTCCTGAAGAAAGGGAGGGCGAATTTTGGGGTACAACAGTTGCCCCTGTTCAATCTTCTTGAACCTGAAGAGTTAGATTGGCGAGTTTGCCTTTCGCGACTCGAAGGTAAAAGGAGATTGGACACCAGAGTGCCCGAAAATTTGCACTCGCTTAGTAGAGTATCAGCAATGTGATGGCGGGAATGGGCTTACAGATGCCATTTGGAGAGGCGGTAGATAGGGAGATGGGCTTATAGATGCCATCTGGAGACGTGACATAACCTTGTCGGGAATGGGCTTATAGATGCCATTTGGAAGTGTCGATCGCATAAGAGATTCCTTAGCGAGAAATTTGTATATTTGAGAAAGACGGATGTTTTCCTGGCTTGTTACAGGTGTTTGATCTTCAATCTCCTTATGCAGATGTGCCCTGGCTAGATACAGGTATCAGATCCACAATCAGTTGCTCACAGATGTGCCCTGGCTGGATACAGGAGTCGAATCTGGAAATAGTCGTTAATAGATGTGCCCTGGCTGGATACAGGAATCGAATCTTCGGACTCTTCAGACGTGCCCTGGCTAGATACAGGAATCGAGTCTGGAAACGTGACAGTTGATAGATGTGCCCTGGCTAGATAGAGGAATCGAATCTTTGAACTCTTCAGACGTGCCCTGGCTAGATACAGGAATCGAGTCTGGAAATGTGGTCCACAGATATGCCCTGGCTGGATACAGGAATCGAATCTTCGGACTCTTCAGACGTGCCCTGGCTAGATACAGGAATCGAGTCTGGAAACGCTGTAGTTGATAGATGTGCCCTGGCTAGATACAGGAATCGAATCTTTTGAACTTTTCAGACGTGCCCTGGCTAGATACAGGAATCGAGTCTGGAAACTGATCACTCTCAGATATGCCCTGGCTAGATACAGGTATCGAATCCGGAATTTGTGACAGTTGAAGGTAGTTGTTTTTGGGATCGTCTTTTTCTCTGAAAAGGCAAAAACATAAGTTGTACGCAATGTCATGATGTATGATATGCATGATGTCATGATGCTCAACATGAGATAGTGTTGTATGCACTTTATCATGTATGTAAGCAAGATGTATGAAAGTGTGAAATGTTTATGAATGTATCTTTGTCTTAGGAAGATAGATCTTTGACGATTGGCTGGGGGAGTTGCCCTGTGGCCGAGATACTTTGCTGAAGTTTTGATGAGAGCTTCGCTGAGGGTTTCGATGATGGACTCCACTGGGATAACAAAGATAAAATCTGCTGGGGATACCGAATGATAAAATCTGCTAGGGATTTGAAAGATAAACTCCGCTGGGGATCGAAAGATAAACTCCGCTGGGGATCGAAAGATAAAATCCGCTGGGGATTGAAAGAACTTTGTTGGGGGCGATCTTCCGCGGCGATTAGCTGAGGATAACCCAGTTATAAGCCCTTGTGAGGAATAACTCTGAATAAAGTTAGGGAGAGATGTCTGTATTCTGCAGGAGATAATCTTCCAGAATCTACTGGGGATAAGCTTTAAGATCTGTTGGGGACAAGAATCCCACTTTCCTGGGGAAACTTTTGGAATTGTGCTGGTAAATGGTTCTACTGGGGTGTCCGTATTTCGCCAGGTAACAAACTTAGATCAAGACTGCCGGGGATGCTTGCTGACGAATGCCTATACTCCGCTGGGGAATGTGGTGCCTTTTTCAGGATTGGTAGGGAACCAACTCTGCTTGGGGAGAGTATTGCCGAATCTTGTTTTACTCTGCGGGGCGTTGAGATGATTTGGTCACATCCTTCAGTTGAATCTAACCGGGTACCTTGGCGGACAAAGCAATCAGACTGCATCAGACAACTTTACACTGTCCCTATTTCTGATGTCACCTGTAATTGATCTTTTGCAAATATTTATGAATCAGCAATTTTAATGTCAAATGCATATATCAAAAACGAACATTGGACGTTCTTCGCAAGACAAAACAGAAAGAAGAAAACAATGGTAATTTGTATGGACAAGTGAATTTGTATTGATTTGAACTTTGCCTGTGAATAGGCGTTTTTATACAAGAGGCTGACATCCTAATAAGAGGACGCCGCCAAATAACATAGAATTTTGAAAAGGAAATAAAACAGCTATGTGAACGATCCCACTGGGTTCCAACTCTGCTATTGCCTTTATGTCTTCGAACGTCTCATCGCTTTGCTACCTAGTTGAAGATGAAGCTGATTGGTCGATGCCGAAGTCTGAGCCAGGTAGTGGATACTGAATTCTGGATGCGATGTGATCCAATGAGACATAGTGTTACGCTCCATCCCTAACTTTTGCCTGGACCGCCCTTTCAGGTTTTCAGTCCACCGGGATACCCATTTTTGCCCAAGCCGCCTTTTCAGGTTTTCGACTTGCCGGGTGTACAGATTTTTTCATTTCATCCCTTATTTTTGCCCGAACCCTTTTGGTTCGCTGGGAAGCCCTTATTTTTGCCTAGGTATGCCAACCTAGCGGGTCTTTTATTTACGCGTAGTATTTTTTCACTATGTCTGCATTGGCGGGGTGAGGAAGGTCGTCACCATCCATGGTGGTTAGGATCATGGCTCCTCCTGAGAACACACGCTTAACCACAAATGGCCCTTCGTAAGTAGGGGTCCATTTGCCCCGGGGATCACTTTGAGGAAGGATGATGCGTTTGATTACCAGGTCCCCAACTTGATACTCTTGCGGTCTGACTTTCTTGTTAAATGCCCTGATCATCCGTTTTTGATACGTTTGACCATGACAGATAGCAGTGAGCCTCTTTTCGTCAATCAGATTTAATTGATCAAGTCGAGTCTGGATCCAATCATCTTCATCCAAGTCCGCATCCTTCATTATCCGGAGAGAGGGTATCTGGATTTCAATTGGCAAGACGGCCTCCATTCCATAGACCAAGGAGAAGGGAGTTGCCCCGGTTGACGTTCTGGCTGAGGTGCGGTACCCATGAAGAGCGAATGGTAACATCTCGTGCCAATCTTTATAGGTTACTGTCATCTTCTGCACAATTTTCTTGATATTTTTATTGGCTGCCTCTACAGCCCCATTCATCTTCGGCCGGTAGGGAGAAGAATTGTGGTGCTGTATTTTGAATTGTTCACAGAGTTCAGTGATCATTTTGTTATTGAGATTGGTACCATTGTCCGTAATGATTCTTTCCGGGACACCGTACCGACAAATCAGGTTATGCCGGATGAAACGCGCCACGACGCTCTTGGTTACTGTGGCATAGGATGCTGCCTCAACCCATTTCGTGAAGTAATCGATCGCCACCAGGATGAAGCGATGCCCATTGGATGCCGTAGGTTTGATCTCACCGATCATGTCTATGCCCCACATTGCAAACGGCCAAGGTGCAGTTAGAACATTCAAAGGAACCAGAGGGATATGCACCTTGTCAGCATAGATCTGGCATTTATGACAAGTTCGGGAATGTTGGTAACAATCGGCTTCCATTGTGGACCAGAAATATCCTGCCCGAAGGATTTTCTTAGCCATGGTGTGTCCACTGGAATGTGTTCCAAACGTGCCTTCATGTAATTCCATCATAATTTTCTCTGCTTCGGCCTTATCCACACAACGTAGCAGAGTTGAATCATGATTCCGCTTGTAGAGAATGCCGTTGCTGAGGAAGAATTTCGCGGCAAACCTCCTCATGAACTTTTTATCGTTGACAGATGCACCTTCCGGGTATTCCTGAGTTTCCAAGTACCTCTTCACCTCGTGATACCAGGGTTTTTCAATAACCTTCTTAGCCTCGAGCTCACAGCAGTATGTCGGTTCATCCAACTTCCAGATGATGATTCGGGGAGCCTCATTGTCCCATTTAACTTTGAACATTGAAGACATCGTAGCTAGTGCGTCCGCTAGCTGATTCTCCTCTCTTGGGAAGTGCTCAAAAGTTATTTCTTCAAAGTGGGGGAGCAAGGTTGACACATACTCCTTGTAAGGGATAAGATTCGGGTGTTTCGTATCCCACTCGCCTTTGATCTGATTGATTACGAGAGCGGAATCTCCGAAGACACTTAGAAATTTGATCCTCAAGTTGATTGCAGCTTGTAAACCCATGATACATGCCTCATATTCTGCCATGTTGTTGGTGCAGCTGAAACATAATCGGGCGGTGAGGGGAGTATGAGTTCCTTTGGGAGATATGATTACGGCGCCGACGCCGTTACCCAAAGCATTGGAGGCTCCATCAAAATGCATAGACCATCGGGATCCTTCCTCAGGTCCTTCATCCGGTCCAGGTACTTCACAGTCAGCTACCACCATGATGTCTTCGTCCGGAAAATCAAAGTTCAATGATTGGTAATCGTCCACAGGTTGGTGTGCCAAATGATCGGCCAGTACACTTCCTTTAATTGCTTTCTGAGTTGTATACTGGATATCATATTCTGTCAAGATCATTTGCCATCTCGCTATTCTTCCAGACAGAGCGGGCTTTTCAAATATGTACTTGATGGGATCCATTTTTGAAATTAATAGAGTAGTGTGAGTCAGCATATACTGTCTCAGCCGGCGAGCAGCCCATACAAGAGCGCAGCAAGTTTTCTCAAGCAGTGAGTAACGAGACTCACAGTCGGTAAACTTTTTGCTCAAGTAATAAATAGCGTGCTCTTTTCGGCCAGACTCGTCATGCTGTCCCAGCACACACCCCATTGAATTGTCAAGTACTGTCAGGTATAGTATCAGAGGTCTTCCTTCCATCGGTGGCATAAGAATGGGTGGCTCTTGGAGATATTCCTTTATTCTTTCAAAGGCGGCCTGACATTCATCATTCCAGCGTACTACTTGATCTTTCTTCAGCAGCTTGAAGATTGGCTCACAAGCAGCAGTCAGATGCGAGATGAATCGGGCAATGTAATTCAGTCGTCCTAGGAAGCCTCTGACTTCTTTCTCTGTCTTTGGAGTCGGCATCTCTTGTATGGCTTTTACCTTGGCAGGGTCCACCTGAATACCTTTATCACTTACAATGAAACCTAACAATTTTCCGGACCTTACCCCAAAGGTGCATTTGTTGGGATTCAACCTCAGCTTGTACAATTTGAGTCGGTCAAATAACTTCCTCAGATGGTCAAGGTGCTCCTCCTCAGTTTGAGACCTTGCGATCATGTCATCAACGTATACCTCAATCTCATGATGGATCATATCATGAAATAAAGCAACCATGGCACGTTGATAGGTTGCCCCAGCATTTTTCAATCCGAACGACATGACCTTATAACAGAAGGTGCCCCACTGAGTCACAAATGTAGTTTTCTCCATATCGTCTGGAGCCATCTTGATCTGATTATACCCTGAAAAACCATCCATGAAGGAGAACACCTTGTGTTGAGCTGTATTGTCAACAAGGACATCAATGTGAGGTAGGGGAAGTCATCCTTGGGGCTGGCCCTGTTCAAGTCCCTGTAGTCAACACACATTCTGACTTTACCGTCCTTCTTTGGTACTGGCACCACATTGGCAACCCACTGAGGGTAAGAAGTCACTGCAAGGAATCCGGCATCAAACTGTTTCATAACCTCGGCCTTGATCTTTTCAGACATCTCTGGACGCATCCGTCGGACCTTTTGCTTTACCGGAGGGCAATCTTCCTTGGTTGGCAGGTGGTGAACTACAATGTCGGCATCCAAACCAGGCATATCTTCATAGGACCAAGCAAAAATTTCCATGTAATCTTGTAACATCTGGATCAATCGTTGCTTCACGCTAAGCTCTAGATTGGCACCAATCTTGACCTCTTTCCTATCTGTCTCAGTACCCAAGTTAATTGTTTCCACAGGCTCTTCATGTGGCTGAATAGCCCTCTCTTCCTGGAGCAGCAGTCTTGCAAGTTCACCAGGCACTTCGCAATCATCTTCACCTTCGTCCTCGGCCAAGTTGATCGGATTTTCGAAGTCATAACTGGCGGTAGCAGAGCTGTTACCAGTGAGATCCATAGTGGATTGAAACCTGTATAAGTGAGTGTGTGTAAATATAGCTGTTTTGCAGTATATATAACACAGAAAGGAAAAGAGCGCAAGATTTGAAATGCAATAAACGTCCAACATTTTGATTGATGATATATGAAAATGTCATACAAAAAGCCCTCACAAATGGAGCTACGATGCCCCGGGTAGGACACCGAGCCAGCAAAGTTTCATATTGTTTGTTACAAATTGGAAATCAAAAGAAATTAATTACTGCGTGACAAATGTGATAGGGGTAAAATCCTTTGCCGTCCAGTTGCTTGGTCCGTCGCTGGTGGTCGGGTAGATCCAACTGTCAAACTCTGCTTCCTCTACATCCTCCTCGATAGCATTCACCCTTGAGCTGGAGATAAACACCGGAGCCTTTCTGATCTTCTCTTTGCGCACAACCCTCTGAGCCTCTGCAGTAAAGCCTAGCCCAAACTTGTCATTCTTCTGAGTGAAGTCGGGAAGCTGATCCCAGCTTGCACAATTGCCTTTCTGAACCATAGCCCGGGCATCCCTTAAGGAAGCCATCTTCAAGGAAACATTCTCTTCAACTGTTGTTTCTGCTGCTGCTGAAATTGGATGCACCTCCTCGAAATGCTGAAAGGGGGTTTCGATAAACTCCCCATCCATCTCAATGTACCTGAAGGAATTCAAATGGCTCACCATATACTCCTCTTCTCCTTGCACAGTGACAATCTTTCCCCTGACGGGATACTTCAGCTTCTGGTGCAAGGTGGAGGTTATTGCCCCAGCTTCATGGATCCAAGGTCGACCCAGTAGACAAGAGTACGATGGACGTATATCCATCACATAAAAAGTAGAGTCAAATACTTGAGAGCCCACACGAATAGGGATGTTAACCTCTCCATGAACCATCCTTTTTGAACCGTCAAAGGCCCTGACGATGATGTTGCTGGGTTTCAGTTCCAGACCTTCATAATCCAAACGGTCTAAAGCCTTTTTTGGTAGAACATTCAAGGAAGAACCAGTATCCACCAATACATGCGCCAGAGTAGTGCCCCTGCATTCGATAGAGACATGCAGGGCGTCGTTGTGGTCTCTTCCCTTCGCGGTCAGGTCAGCATCTGAAAACCCCAAGCCATTATCTGCTGTCAGGTTTGCTACGCAATCAGCGAATTGGACTGCAGAGGTCTCCTGTGGTACATGGGCCGTCTTGAGAAATGAAATCAAGGCTTTAGCATGGGCCTCAGAGCATAGCAATAAGGAGAGCAGGGAGATCTTGGAGGGCGTATGCCCCAGCTGCCCGACAACATTGAAGTCACTCTTCTTTATTATTTTCAGAATCTCCTCCATTTCTTGTTGGGAGGCCTCAACATTTAAGGGTATTGGTGCCTCCGTCCGGGCAGGCTCTTCTTCAATCCCTTTGCCCCGAGCATTTGAGGACTCGGCAGCAGGGGAAACAACTTGATCAGCAGCAGGAACAGGTAAACTTGTAGGTTTTATAAGGAGGGGTTTTCGAATAGCGGGTGGTGCAATGTCAGGCGAGAAGAGCCTGCCACTGCGGGTGACCTTGGCTGGACCAGTGATATCGCAGATACTGGCGCCAGTGTCAAATTCCTGTTTGATTCCATTCACATATACGTCTGCCCCATAATGCCAAGGGACAGCTTTATCAGACACGTAGGGGAGAGGCCCCGGAACAGTAATAATCACAGGTGCAACAGTCATGATTTGAACAGGCTTCTTCAGGGGAACCTTGATTGGATTTTTGAAGATGGTAACCACAGAAACTTCTCTTATCGGAACTACTTGAATAACAGACTTCTGAAACAAAATCTCCTTACTATCCATTAGGCTTTGGATACCTAACTTTAGCAAGGGACAACCAGATAGGGAAACCGCACAGAACAGGCAACCTTCACTGCAACCCGGAAATAAACCGGCCCGCAGTAGGTTCTTCTTGACAGTCTTCAGAGGGGTAACAACTTCCTCTACCGAAACAGCATACATTTCTTCCTCAATGGCATTTACTCTATGCTGGGGCATAGGAGCAGTTACAACATTTGGTCTCTCCGGCGCTTCAAACTGAATTTCCTTTGCGTCGATCAGATCTTGTATTTTGTTTCTCAAGGCCCAGCAATCATCAGTAGTGTGCCCGGGACTATCAGAATGATAAGCACACCGGGCATTCGGGTTGTACTTAGGAGACGCAGTGTTGACGACCTTAGGAGCTTCTTTGAGGGTCACCAGGTTGGTGGATAACAGTTGGGGTAAAATTTGAGATAAGGTCATACTCAGTCGAGTATACTGCCTCTTGGGCCTTTCACTTCTTTGTTGATTGTACTGCTGAGGAGCAGCAACAGGTTTTGAGATGACCAAAGCATTGACGGCTTGGCGACTTTCGGGCTTGACTTGTCTTCTAGGACCATAGACGGCACTTGCTTCTTTCTTAAACGGCCTCTTCTCAGCACTTGTGGAGGCGGCCTTTTGTATCTTGCCTGTCCTGATGCCAGCTTCAATTCTTTCTCCTGTCAATATCAAATCTGTAAACCCAGCGGAGGAGTTACCAACCAAATGATTGAAAAACGGACCAGACAACGTCCCTAGAAACATATCAACCAGCTCCCGATCAGTTAATGGAGGCTGCACCCTGCCAGCCAAATCTCTCCATTTTTGAGCGTACTCTTTGAACCCCTCACCCGTTCCTAGAGACATACCCTGAAGTTGGGTACGCGTAGGAGCGAGATCAGAATTGTATTGGTATTATCTGTAGAATGCGCTTGCCAAATCTTCCCAGTGTCGTATGCTAGTTCCATCTAACTGGTAGAACCATTCAAGTTGCGACCCCGAGAGGCTATCTTGGAAGAAGTGAATCCAAAGGTTCTTATCCGCCGTGTAAGGTTGGATTTTCCTTACGTACGACCTCAGATGCAGCTTTGGGCAGGAGACCCCATCATACTTGGCGAAGGCAGGCGCTTTAAACTTGTGTGGAATCACTACCCCAGAAGATAACCCCAAGTCTCCGAAATCCAGTCCCGGTACATTCTGAATTTCCATGGCGCTCAAGCGGTCCTCCAATTGCTTGTATCTGTCAGCAGCAGGTGGGTATTGTTCGTCGTTATAGTCCGTCTCGTTGTCGGAGACTGCGGGACTAGGAGCTCCTCCCCCTTGGGGACTGTTTTTCTCAGCAGAAGAAGTAGTTGGATCAGCTTCATTATGGAGTGTGTTCCCAAATCTGCGTCCGGTGTTGAACAACGCAGTCCTCTTTTTCTTTTTCTTCTTCAGGAGTAGAGTCTTCAACTCTTGCTGACCCTGGGCTAGGCTTAGGACCATCTCTTGAAACTGTGCACTTTGGGCCTGAAGGGCCTTGATTGCTTGCTCACTGGATGAATCTGGATTCATGATGACTGACTGTTCCAAATAAACAGCGAAGAAGATTAAGCAACCTGTAGAAAAATGGGTACCTGTTATGCACATGATGCATGAGATGCTATCTATGCAATGCATTCAAGGGTTTTGGAAATTCATAGTTGTTGTAGACAAAAAGAACGCACGTCATTTTAATAAGAAAAGATTTGTCAGTACATAAATGACCCATGGGTCAAAAATTACAAAATAATTTCTCAGGGTAGAAAGACATTGCGCATCCTTTTTGGTGCGATGTAGATGTTGAGGACCTCTTGCTCATGGAGTCGGCGGGTAAGCTCTAGAACCTTCTTCTCACTGGCGTAGAAGCTAGCCTCAAAAGTATTACGTTCCTCCTTGAGTTGAATCCAGCTTTTCTGCATCTCCTCCCACGATGTAGGCATGTCTGGATGTAGGATGGTGTAGGAAACCTCTCCTTCATTGACGGGCTCTTTAATCACAGGGAGAATATGAGGATAAGGCATCATCAATCTTTGGGCTCGGGCTCGTACCCATTTGAGATAAGGTTCAAGGGGGATGGAGTTCTTGTGTCCCAGAGTCTTGCTATCAACCTTGTTGAGTTTTCACCAAGCTCTGATGAATCTTTGGCGAAGTCCTTGCGCATTGTTGTCGAAGTCAAAAACTAAGCTAGGAATCAACATATCATGAGGGCCATCCCTCCGGGCATATCCAAATTGCCTCAAAGCTAGGCAAGGATTGTAGGTGATACCCCCTCTAATTCCAAGTAAAGGAACATTAGGAAATTCTCCGCAACGGTCGATAATGATGATATTTTCTCTGGACCGAGAACACCAATGCACATCAGAATGAGTAAGAGCCATCAATCGTTGGGACCACCTTGTACCTTGATCATTCTTCAAGACAGATTGTGGAAGGTGCGAAATAAACCACCTTGCGAGGAGGGGAGTACAGCACATGAGAATACGCCTCTTTCTCATTGTTCGTGTGTAAAATGAGTGAAGGATGTCCCCAAGCAACGTTGGTATTGGATTTCTGGATAAGAAGATTTTGACAGCATTGACATCCACCAATTGGTCAGGATTTGGGAACAAGACCAACCCATAGATAAGGAGTGCCACAATCTCTTCAAAGGCTTGTAGGTCCAATGAGTTCCAACATTCTTGTGCCTTCTCAAACAAGAACTTGGCTAAGAATCCTTTGACGCCGCTTCTGGTTTCCCAATGCCCCTTGATGTCAGAAGGCTGTAGATGTAATGCTCGAGCAACATCTTCCGGCTTTGGTTCCTTTTCCGTACCGTTGAAAGGTAGTTGATTAAGGATAGGGATTCTTAGGAGTTGAGAAAACTCCTCCAAAGTGGGAACCAACTGATAATCAGGGAAAGTGAAACAGTGGTGAAGAGGGTCAAAGAACTGGAATAGCACTTTTATCATGTCTTCTTCAATGTTGGCGTTGACTAGGCTGAGCAGTCTACCGTGTCTTTCACTGAAGGATGAATTTTCCGGAATTCTTGAGGTGAGCTCCTTGAGCTGAGGAGAGATTCTCACAAGGTTGACTTGAATGGTATTTCTGCGAGGAATCTCCATATCCTGCAAAACAAGAACAAAGATGAAGATCCAAAAACCCTTGAAATGGTTAGTAAATGCATATGATGCTTCATGATGTTTATGATGTATGCACAAAACATATGTACAAGTAAATCACACCAAACCCTAGTTTCAGGCTCGCATGGGGTTTCATAGGTAAGTACCCTCTTGAGTGTAGTTGGCTTAAAAACCTGTCCTATAAATAGTAACCGGGTTCTAAGGAGCTCAATATCATTGGATTGTTTTCAATGTTCATTGTTTCGGTTTAGCCACTTAACTAGCGACCAAAATATTCCAAGAAAACAACCCTCAATGAGTGTAGTATCGAGTATCTACCAACTTCGGACTGCACCAAAGCCGGTCATCTCACTACCCCTAATGAAAGGCCAAGATGGTCAAGTAAGGTTCTAGGTCATTAGTGCTTAGTGACATCACTCAGCGGCCCCGTACTCTCCTTGATTGAACTCAAGGGTTACCGGTACTCACAAATATGTCGCACTAATATAGCTATTGCTTAGACCGTGTCGGTATACCCCGCACAGTTTCCACAACGTATTGCTATCTATGAATGTTTCCCAAAATCCGGGTGGAGGATTGTAAACCCAACCAATAGAGCCAAAGTATAAAGCAAGCAAATCAAACAATTAGTCATGCAAGAGGGTGCTCTAAGCCCTAAGGTTACTCCACTTTTAAAATTCTATCCCCAGCAGAGTCGCCAGTTCTGTGATACGGTGGGAGAACTGACTATGAGTTTTGCGTTTGTATTCGCAAATGTTGCGGTTAGCAAGAGTCGCCACCGACTTTTTATTTTATCCTAAAGAAAGGTTTAAAAAGCACAGCAAAAACCTTTGAGATGTTTTCTTGGGTTCGGGGAGTAGATTATAGAAAGGGAAGGTATTAGCACCCTTTCTATCCATGGTTATCCATGGGCTCTTAGTTACTTGCTTAGATCACTTGCTTTTTGTAATTGTTTGAAATGGTGTTTGTGTGTGTGGGTTTGAAAATATTTTGAAAAGAGGCCAATGTGGTGGCAATCTTTGTAATGATCCATGTGGGGATGTATACAAAGATGTATGTCTTTTAAAAGTTTTCATTTGTTTTTGAAAGTTGTTTTGAAAGTGTTGTGAGGTGTGAAAAAACAGGCAAATGTTTTCATTTTTGCAAGTTGGCAAGTACTTAAGAGCGATCTATTCTAAAGTTCTCAAAGGTTTTGTCATGTTTTTTAACCCTTTTAACAATTTTGTTCCACCATTGTATTTGGTGGACAATCTTGTGTTAGGATGTGAAAGGGACGGGCGCGGGTCATCGTTTAGACCATAATTGCAATGGTGCCAAGTATCTTTGGGCATTTTCCTCAAGGGACTTGATCATTTTTAGGCAAATTTCGAAAGCGTCATCGAGGGACTATGATCATTTGAATTGTGTTTGTTTTGCCCAAAGAGACCTAACATGCAATATGGCCCAATTTTGAGAGGCAACAAGTGGATATAACCCTAGGGGTGTTAGTGTGCAAGTGTGTTTTATTGCATACAAGAGTTTTTCTTTGAATTAGGTTTTTCTATTTCATTGATTTTATCTTGTCATACACGTCCTAATTACTAGCAATAAGAAGCGGAAATGTAAAATCCTACGCTATTACAACAATTAGGGGAGGGGGATACACATTTGTACATGGGGGGTTCAACGAGAAAAATAGATAAAAAAGAAAATAGAAAAAAAACAAGATATATAGAGAGGGAGAGGGAGCCCGCGCGCTGTTGGGAGGCCATCAGAAGTTCTGACCCAGATCCGCTGTCAGATGATCAACCTGTTGGTGAAACTGGATGAGTCAGAACTTCTGACCCTAAAACCTGCAAAACAGAACTTTGTTAGTGGGGAAACTAGAAGTTCTGATTTCCCTGCGCTGCAAGACAGAAGTTTGTTAGTGGAGAACCCAAAAGTTCAGATTCTGCTGAAAAGGCAATAACTCTCAGAGGTTCTGATGTCATTGACAGCAAAACAGGCTTCAGATGTGCTAACGTCAAAGTCAGCACTTGGCTTTTTCCTGCACTAATCAGAACATCTGCAATCCTGTTGTTACTCCACAAAACAGAAAACATATTTGGAACAGATCCAGCAAAATAGAAAAATGTCTCAGAGGTCAGAATCACCAAGGTCACGGGCAAGTCCTAAACTGGCTCAGAACGTTCTGAGGTATGAGAGTCCTCAGAACATAAACAGCAATAACATGAATATTTACATTATGTTACTTGAATATGTACAACTGATGATGCTTAACAGTGTGGTGAGGGTCAGCAGGTGCTTACCTGACTTTCTGGAAAATGGTGGGTGAAAGTTAGCTTTTGGTTCTGGTGGTGTTCTGGACAGATTTGGAAAAGGGGAAGTGAAGGTGTATACGTGTATAGGGTCAGAAGTTTGGAAAGAACGTTTTTGGTTTACAAAAAAGAGCTGGATGTTTGATGAAGTTGAAGGTAAGAAACTTAAAGTTATGAAACAAAGCTGGAAATTTTGACAGAGTTTCAGGATGTTATGTTGCTAGGAGTTTCGTTTCTCTCTTAGCAATTTTTCTGTTTCTTTTCTTGAACGTTTTTTGCAGTGGTGAAAGCTCTCTATTTATAGGCAAAGTTCTTGTGGATGCCTTGAACATTTAAGGCGCCAACAGAGTTTGAATCTTTGTTTTTTGACAGAAATTCCTGGGAAGTTGTGATAACAGCTATTTTTCAGCCTAGGTAGCAGCAGCAGGCGTAGATTGGGGGAAGTGACCTCTGAAATGGGCGGTGGCGTGAAGACCCATGCCAGAATCTGTGCAAAAGCATTTTCCAAGCCACACGTGAACGCTCAGGAGTGGTTGGAAGCATTAATGGGCATTAAATGGTGACAAGACCTGTCAATACCAACATTCTGGTTGTTGAATCAGCAGTGTAAACCATGCTCTGGCCTTGGCTACCTGTTGTCTTAGCAAGCTCTGTAGATTCTCCTGGTTTTCTGGTACGTTCCTTGGGTCTACTTCTGGACAATCTGGACTTAGAGATTCTGTATCAATGTGACACCTATCCCTCTGACCTTTCATCTTCTGACTTCAACCTGTTCTGAAGGAGCCTTTATACTTTCATGTTTCTCTTGCATTCCTTTAGCAAGTTCTGACTGAGCTTGTGTAACTGCTGAAGGGGCATGTTCTGTTTGAGGCTTACACTCTGAACCACGTTTACAACTTCTGATTGAACTGATGTAGCTGCTGAAGAGCCAACTTCTGACCATGTTGAGCCAAACTTGCAACTTCTGACCGTCTTCATCTGGAATGGGTCCAGAAGTTCTGAAGCGCTGATTTTTCTAAAAACACTTATTTTATAGGAACATTTTAAGCACTTAGAATTTGATTTTCCTCAAGATGAAAGCGTTGTTTTTGGAGTTTGTGAGATCATCTTGCTCTTGTAAGTGACTTGCTTGGGCAAAAGGATAACTCAGGACTTGGATTTGTTTCAGGGGGTTTTGAAAAATCTAAGATGGTTTCCTGAAGAAAGGGAGGGCGAATTTTGGGGTACAACACCAGTTATAAGCCCTTGTGAGGAATAACTTTGAATAAAACTCGGGAGAGACGTCCGTACTCTGTAGAGGATGAGCTTCCAGAATCTACTGGGGATTTCTTTTGAAGGGTATCAAGATATCCAACTGTTCCTTTGACCTATTAGTAATCCTCTTTCCCGACTCCTAAGAAGATGATTATGTTTCAAATGCATATGCCTATTTAACAAAACATTGGACGTTTCTCAAAATAAAACAAATAGTGCAAGAGAAAAGAAAAGGAAATGACACAAATTTCTGGGAAAAGTATTTGTATTGATTTTCTATGAGTATATTTGTACAAAGGAGACAATCATCCTAGTAAGAGGATTTTGTCGTAAATATTTGAAAGGTTTATACAAAATAAGGATGGCTATGTGAAATAATTCCATGGGATTCCATTCCGCTATAGCTTTCACAACTCTGAATATCTGTCCATTCAATGCTTCGCTTGACGATGACTGGATTGATCAGAAGCCTGGAACCGGTTGATGAAGAGATTGTCCTTGAAGTGATCCGATGAGACATAGTCATACGCTTTAATTCCCTAACTTTTGCCTGAATCGCCCTTTCGGGTTTTCGATCCACCGGGAAACCCCTTTTTGCCCAAGCCGCCCTTTCGGGTTTTCAACTTGCCGGGTGTACAAATTTTTTTTATTTTTATCCCTAACTTTTGCCTGAACCGCCCTTTCGGGTTTTCGATTCACCGGGATACCCATTTTGCCCAAGTCGCCCTTTTGGGTTTTCAACTTGCCGGGTTATTTTATGCGTAGTATCTTTTGACTATGTCTGCGTTCGCAGGGTGCGGCAAATCATCGCCGTCCATGGTGGTCAGAATCATTGCACCACCAGAAAATATGCTCTTGATCACAAATGACCTTCATATGTAGGAGTCCATTTTCCCCTGGGATCACTTTGCGGCAAGATAATCCGCTTGATTACGTGGTCTCCTGGAGATCATCAAGATTTTCAAATGATTTCTGAATGTTGTCATTCGGTGTCTCAACATTCTTAGTAACATCTGGATTCATTTCAACATTTGGACTAGCAGATTCTTGATTTAAAGGAACAAAAATGCCAAGTACCGAGTGGTTCTCATTCAGAATTCTTGTAACAAGTCTAGCTATTGCTTGATGAACATAAGCTGAGCCTTCCCTATTTTCTATTTCTGAGGGAACAGAAGATGATGGTTGAGAGGGATTACCAGATGAAGTAGCTTGAGACCTTCCTGCATGTCTTGTTCTCAGCTTTTTAACCTTAGAGGGGTTAGCTGCCCGTTCTCTAAGAGGAGTAATCTCCAGGACATCAGAATCCATGCAGGTTGTGATTGCCCTAGGTTCTCGATTAGAGGATGCGGAAGAAACAGTTGTCTTTAAAGAGGATGATGTCATGGATAGTTGAGACATTTTGAGAGTCTTAGAAAACCAGTAACAACGAGAGTGAAATCTTTGATTGAGAGAATGGGGATTGTTGCAGAGCTGAGAGATGAAGGAGGTAAATGAGTGTCTATTCAACTTCTTAATAATTTTGAAAGAAATAGGGAAACACCCAATCAAAATAGACTTAACACAAAAATCTCCTTCATCCCTTGTTTTAAGCAAAATTAATTGCTACATTTCCTCATGTTGGCAAATACCCAACTTGCCCCTCAAATTTTCAAATTGATTTGCATCAAGTGCCTTGGTAAAAATGTAAGCCAGCTGTAGTTCAGTGGCAACATGTTCCAGTTTAATCGTCTTCTCCTCTATAAGATCTCTGATAAAGTGATGTCTAATGTCAATATGCTTGGTCCTGCTATGCTGAATAGGATTCTTGGAAATGTTGATTGTACTCAGATTGTCACAGTACAATGTCATAACATCTTGTGTGACATTATACTCAGTAAGCATTTGTTTCATCTAGATCATTTGAGAACAGCTACTACCAGCTGCTATGTATTCAGCTTCAGCAGTAGATTGAGACACACAGTTCTGTTTCTTGCTGAACCAGGAGACCAGATTATTTCCTAAGAAGAAACATCCTCCAGAGGTGCTCTTTCTATCATCAGCACTTCCAGCCCAATCAGCATCACAGTAACCAGTCAAAGTTGGTTCACAACCATGAGAGTATAGCAAGACATAGTTGTAAGTTCCACTTACATACTTCAAAATTCTCTTCACTTGGTTGATATGACTGACTTTGGGATCAACTTGGTATCTTGCACAAACTCCAACTGCAAAAGCAATGTCAGGTCTGCTGGCTGTTAAGTATAGTAGACTTCCTATCATGCTTCTGTACAGGTTTTGGTCCACCTTAACCCCACTTGAATCTTTGGATAGCTTTAAGTGAGTTGGTGCAGGAGTCCTTTTGTGACTGGCATTCTCCATTCCAAACTTCTTGACAATTTTCTTAGCATACTTGCTTTGAGACAGAAAAATTGAGTCTTCCATCTGTGTGACTTGCAGTCCAAGAAAGTAGGTCAATTCTCCCATGAGGCTCATTTCGAATTCAGCCTGCATCTGGTCAGCAAAATGTTTAACCATTTTATCTGAAATTCCCCCAAACACTATGTCATCAACATAGATTTGAGCTACCATTATCTTTCCTTCTTCATTTTTGACAAAAAGGGTTTTATCCAAGCCTCCTTTTCTGTATCCTTTGTCAGAGAGAAATTTTGTCAACCTGTCATACCATGCTCTAGGAGCTTGTTTCAGGCCATATAAAGCTTTCCTCAATTTGAAGACATGATCAGGGTAGTTTGGATCCACAAATCCTTTAGGCTGTTCCACATAAACTTCCTCATTTAAGTATCCATTTAGGAAGGCACTTTTTACATCCATCTGAAATAACTTGAACTTCAGGAGACAAGCAATTCCCAATAGGAGTCTGATTGATTCCAGTCTGGCTACAGGGGCAAAGGTCTCATCGAAATCAACCCCTTCAACTTGAGTGTATCCTTGAGCAACAAGTCTTGCCTTATTCCTGGTGACAACTCCTTCAAAATCTGATTTGTTCTTGTAGATCCATTTTGTGCCAATGACATTTGTTCCTTCTGGTCTAGGAACTAACTCCCATACTTCATGTTGCTTGAATTGGTTCAATTCATCTTGCATTGCTCCAATCCAGTATTCATCAGTTAAAGCCTCCTTAACATTTCTTGGTTCAATTTTAGACACAAAACAAGAGTTTGAGATGATTTCTCTAGATCTTGTAATGACTCCACTGTTAGGATCTCCTATGATGAGTTCTTTAGGATGATCTTTCTGAATTCTGATGGAAGGGTTTTTGCTAGCTTCCTTTGATTCAGAGTCTGCTGCAGTGGTGTTAGGTAGATCATTCTGTTGAGTTGGAGTCTCGAAGAATGTCTCAACATTACAAGGGACATCTGTTTCCTCATGATAATCATAAACTATGACATTTATTGATTCCATCATGACTTTGGTCCTGGAATTGAATACCCTATAAGCTCTGCTGTTGGTGGAGTATCCTAGAAATATTCCTTCATCACTTTTAGGGTCCAGCTTTCTCCTTTGTTCAAGATCTTCCAGAATATAGCATTTGCTTCCAAATACATGGAAGTACTTCACTATTGGCTTTCTTCCTTTCCAGAGTTCATAAATGGTGGATGAGGTTCCCTTTCTCAAGGTGACCCTGTTATGGACATAACAGGCTGTATTCATAGCTTCAACCCAAAAATGGATAGGAAGTCTTTTGGCATGTATCATTGCTCTGGCAGATTCCTGTATGGTCCTGTTTTTCCTTTCTACAACTCCATTTTGTTGAGGAGTTATAGGAGAAGAGAATTCATGATTAATTCCTTCTGAGGAACAGAACTCATTAAACTTACTGTTTTCAAATTCCTTGCCATGATCACTTCTGATTCTGACAATGCACCCTTCTTTTTCTTCTTTGGCAATAGAACACATAGTAGAGTAATTAGTGTTCTCAGGCTCCCACAAGTAGCAGTTGTCTTTAGATCTGACTCCTTTCATTACAACTTCTTGTTTCTCATTAGTTACAAGACATTCAGATTTTGAGAAGTTGACCTTGAATCCTAGGTCGCATAATTGGCTGATACTTATGAGATTAGCAGTCAAGCCTTTTACCAGCAATACTTCATTTAGATTTGGAACTCCAGGGCAGTCCAAGTTTCCAACTCCTCTGATTTCTCCTCTAGCACCATCTCCAAAGGTCACATAACTATTGGTGTGAGGTTTAATATTATTGAGAAGATTCTTGATTCTAGTCATGTGCTTAGAACATCCACTGTCAAAGTACCAGTCTTCCTTTGCAGAGACTCTAAGGGAAGTGTGAGCTATCAGGGCAGTAGCCTTTTTTTTCCACTGTGGAGTATATGGTACCTTGTTAGACTTAGGTTTGACACCTGGGTTCTGATTAGGATATCCATATAATCTGAAGCAGAATGGCTTTATGTGACCAAACCTCCCTCAATGATGACATCTCCATCTTTGATACTTTTTCTTCATATTTCTCTGTTCACGATGTTGAGTGCTATGTTGTGACATCTGCTTTGACATTTGTTTATCAGGCCTGATCTTCTTGTCTATACCAGATTTCTTTGCTGCCACAAATCCTAGACCAGACTTGTTTCCCACATTTTGTCCAACCTGAAGGATTTCTTCCAATTTGTCAGTTCCATTTGTCAACATCTTGACAGATTTGGTCATCTGGTCCAGTTTTGAGTTTAGCATTTGAACTTCCCCTTCTAGATGACTTATAGTATCAATGTCTGCCTTTTTCTCAGCCTCCAAATTTATTATGAGTTTTGTTTGTCTCTCATTTTGCTGACAGACTTCAGCACTTCTGATACATAATTTCTTGTAGGAATCAGCCAGTTCTTCAAATGTCACTTCCTCATCACTAGAGTCACTATCAGAGTTACAAATACTAGTTAGTGCAGTAACTAGTTTGGCAGATTCTTCTTCAGAATTACTTTCTGAATCACAATCAGACCAAGTAACAGACATTCCTTTCTTTTGTTTCTTAAGAAAGGTAGGACATTCAGCTCGAATGTGCCCATATCCTTCACATCCATGGCATTGAATTCCTCTGCTTTGATTTCCCTTCTCTTCAGACTTTGGTCTTCTGCTGGAGTCATAAGATCTGTTAATGTCAGAAGGAATGTTCTTGACATTTGACCTTGACTTTGGATCCATTCTCTTGATGAGTTTGTTGAATTGTCTTCCAAGCATGGCTATAGCTTCTGAAATATTTTCTTCTTCATCCTCCTTGTTTTCATCTTCAGTATTAGATACAAGTGCTATGCTCTTGTTTTTCTTGTCGACATTGTCACTGATCCCCATCTCAAAGGTCTGAAGAGACCCAATGAGTTCATCCACCTTCAAATTGCTGATATCCTGGGCTTCCTCTATAGCAGTTACCTTCATTGCAAATCTTTTAGGCAAGGATCTGAGAATCTTTCTCACCAGTTTTTCTTCTGACATCTTTTCTCCCAATGCTCCTGAGGTGTTGGCAATCTCCAAGATGTTCATGTGAAACTCATGAATGGTTTCATCTTCCATCATCCTTAGGTTCTCAAATTTGGTAGTCAGCATCTGAAGCCTTGACATTTTTACTTTGGATGTGCCCTCATGGGTAGTTTTGAGAGTGTCCCAAACTTCCTTGGCCAGTTCACATTGATGTACTAGTCTGAATATGTTTCTATCAATTCCATTGAACAAGGCATTTAATGCTTTGGAATTACCCAGGGCTAACTCATCTTCTTCTTTGCTCCATTCTTCCTCAGGTTTCAGACTGATTGTCCCATCTTTTTCAGTTATGGTGGGATGGTTCCATCCTTTGTCAGCAGCTCTCCAAGCCTTTTTGTCCAGTGATTTTAAGAAGGCAACCATACGAGGTTTCCAGTAGTCATAATTTGATCCATCCAGAATGGGTGGTCTGTTTCCAAAAACTCCTTCTTTGTCCATAGCGCCAGAAAGTGATATCCCTAGATCTCACCCAGTAAGACAGGCAGGGTGCCTGCTCTGATGCCAATTGAAATTCTGGCAGCAAATACTCAATGTCACAGTGAATGTTATGACACCGTATCTGACTTTCTATAAGACAGTAAATCAAAAAGCAGTAAAGAACACAATCAATTGTTTACCCAGTTCAGTGTGAAACAACACCTACTCTGGGGGCTACCAAGCCAGGGAGGAAATTCACTATGAGAGATATTAATTCAGGAATAAACCAACCAGTTTATCTCCTTCACTTAAGACCTACCCAATGCAACTTCAATCTAAGTTCAACTTAAACCTGAGTTCCTACTCACTCCCCCTCAATCACAGTAGTGATACTAAACAATTGACTAATGAAATTATGAAGACACTCTTCAGAACATACACTTGATTATGCTTCACAACTTTTAATCAAGTAACACAAACACTCGTGCTTCAAAGCTTTGAGTGATACATAAACCTAACTTGACCTTGCTTCAAAGCTTTAATCAAGTGACACAAACACTCTTGCTTCAAAGCTTTGAGTGATACACAACCCTTACAATTAAAACCTACTCCAAGTCACTTATCACAATGATACTTGATTGGATTACAGTAGTTAAAACTATACAGCTCCTTGTTGATCTTCTGACTAAAAAGGTATCTTTCACCAACAGCCTTCCTGTTGAATATATAGGCAGCTGTTCTTCAGTTAAGGCTTCCACGAAAATAGCTAGGGTTAATTAGGGTTAACCTCAAGACTTGGTCACAAGACTTTATCAACCAGATTAGGGTTAAGCCAAGTTAACCTAAAGTCCACGTGAGATTCTGTTCTGGAATGCATGAGCCATATTCCTGAAAAATCTCAGAATTAACAAAACTGCCTAAATGTTAGATCAGTACAGGATGTCTTAACATTGGTTATAACAACAAGAATCCTGTTTACTGATTTTGGTAGAATGTAATAAAAGTGATCATTGCATAATGATCAGATACACACTCATAATGAGCAGCTACTGTATGCCATTCTTTTTCTGCAGAAAGTACCTAGTAACCCAGAATGTTATGACATCAGTCATGACATTCACACACCTAGTTTTACCAAAAATACATGCCAATAACCAAACACTTACAAAAGGGATTTGAGGAGGGCCTCATACCTAGGAGTGTCTTAGGTAGAAGTATAACAGGGGTAGTGATTAAGTGATTAGATTGTAAACTGGTTGTTTACTGAGGGTCTATGAATTGATACTATTTAGTGGACTTGTCCATGGCTTGGTAGCCCCCAAAGTAGGTGTTGTTATACACTGAACTGGGTTAGCAATCCATTATGTTTTTTCTGCTTTTATTATTGTTGCACTTTAATTTTTCCTCAAATATTTATGTCATGACATCTCCTTCGACATCACATATCTGATACCAGAATTTCAAGGATCCCGATTCAGGTCCTTCATATGGCCCATGTTCTTTATAATCGGTAACTAACATGACATTCTCATCTATGAACTTAAAATTCATATACTGATAGTCATCTACAGCTTGATGAGCCAAATTATCTGCCATTACACTTCCTTTGATTTCCTTATGAGTAGTGTACTGAATATTGTATTCTGTCAGGACCATTTGCCATCTTGCTATTCTTTCGCAGAGAGCGGGTTTCTCGGATATGTATTTTATTGAATCCATCTTAGAGATCAACAAAGTAGTATGAGTCAACATATATTGTCTTAGTCAGCGAGCAACCCATGCCAAAGTGTAGCAAGCTTTCTCGAGAAGTGAGTATCTTGTTTTACAGTCGGTAAACTTTTTGCTAAGGTAGTATGTTTCATGCTCTTTTCGACCAGACTCATCATGTTTCCCCAATACTCACCCTATTGAGTTCTCTAATACTGTCAAGTACATGATCAGAGGTCTTCCTTTAACCGGTGGAATCAGAATTGGTGGTTCCTGAAGGTACTCTTTGATTTTGTCGAAGGCTATCTGACAATCATCATTTCACTTAACTACTTGATCTTTCTTCAGTAACTTGAAGGTTAGATCACAAGTAGCGGTCAAATGGGAAATAAATCTAGAAATATAGTTCAATCGTCCCAAGAAACCTCTGACTTCCTTCTCAGTACGGAGTGCTGGCATTTCTTGAATCGCTTTAACCTTGGCAGGATCAACTTCAATACCTTTACCACTGACGATGAAACCTAGGAGTTTACCAGATCTTACCCCAAAGGTGCACTTGTTTAGATTCAACGTCAACTTGTACTTCTTCGATCTCTCAAACAGCTTATGCAAGTGGTCGAGATGTTCTTCTTCAGTCTGAGACCTGGATATCATGTCATCAATGTAAATCTCTATCCCATGATGGATCATATCACGGAACAAAGCTACCATAACACACTGATATGTTGCACCGGCGTTCTTCAAACCAAAAGGCATAACTTTGTAATAGAAAGTTCCCCACTGTGTGACAAAAGTAGTCTTCTCCATGTCTTTAGGTGCCATCTTAATTTGATTATAACCAAAGAAATAACCCATGAAGGAAAATACTTCGTGCTGAGCGGTGTTGTCAATCAGAACATCAATATATTGAAACGGAAAGTCATCTTTGGGGCTTGCCTGTGATCGGTGGATCTGGAACTGACTGTTTAACGCTGGTTCGCGAAATGTCGCGGAAGCAAGAGTCGCCACCGTCTTTTATTTTCTCCAAATGGAAAGGGCAAAAGCACAGAAAAATTCCTTTAAAGAGATTGCTCTCGGTTCGGGAGGTAGGTTATAGAAAGGGAAGGTGTTAGCACCCTTTCTATCCATGGTTATCCATGGGCTCTTAGATACTTGCTCATTGTGTTTTCAAAAATGTTTGCTTGCTTTTCAATTGTGGGTTTTAAAAAGTTTCTTTGAAAAATTTCAGATCGACTCGTACGTCAGAGTGTTTGAAAAATTTGCTTTGAAAGCTTTTGAAAAGTGTCAGTGTGAAAAGTCTTTTTGAGTTTGTTTTGAGATTAGAGCAAATATCCTTGAGAACCTACCTACCCTAAGGAATTCGTCTGTGTAAATGTCCTTAAAAGTAGTGCCATCCCACCATTGAGAGGTAGGTAGCACCACCGTTGGAGGTGTTCGGGTCAATTCGAAGTTCGGGACATGGTGATCACCAGAGCAATGGGAAGACACCTTAGAAGCTACCCTCATGCCAGGTTCCTGGATCATGAGGACTTACTAAGACGTCCTCTACTCGACGATCACCTTTCGAAAGGCAACAGTGAGGCGTACCCTAGGGGTGGTGTGTGCGAATTGTGTGTCATGTTTCAGTTATTTGTTTTGTCATGTTTATTTGTGATCTACGTTTGATTTTAATTGAGACATTCATTCTTGCATGCTTTTTAACAGTTATAAGTTGCGGGAAAATAAATCTAAGACTATTACAAATGGCGCGGGTCCACATCGCCAAAATTAAACCGGACCCGATTTAGCGGAAAATAAATAAAGCGGAAAAATAAAGTGCGAAAAGTTTAAATTACAATGCTTTGGGAGAGATACAAAATTATAATAAGCAATATAAAATAAATGCACAAAATAAAATAATTAAAAAAACAATGGGCGTTGGACCCTTTTGCAAAAAATTAAAGTTGATGAATTAATTGGAATTAAGGATTAAATGTTTTTTTGGTATTTTATGTTTTTTAAGATTTAAGGGGAAATTGATTAAAAAGGAAACGCCAAACCCTAATTCTAACATTTTTAAGTTTATTGTGAAAATATTGAATTTTTGACCTAATTTAAACCTAAATTATATTTATGTACAATGTGATTATGAAAATAAATAAATAATAATATTATGATAAAAAAAGGAAAAAAATTAAAAGGAGTGGAAATTATTAATTAACCTAATTCTAATTATTTGGACTTTTATTATGAAAAGGAATTAAAATTAAAACCTAATTAAACTAAATAATTTACATTTTAATTTATTTATGAAAGTAATCAAAATTAATTATATTTTTTGTCTTTTCTGTATTTTTAATGTTTTTATATTTTTGTGAAAATAAATTAATTGAATTAAACCAAGAAAATAAATGAAATAGCAAAAATAAAATATAAGGAGAAAAATAGAAAAATGCAAACCAGGGGGGGGGGGGGGGTAGCCCCAAATTAGGAGGTTCAGGCCTGATGATTTCTGGCCCATTTGTATTGAATTGGTTGACTTTCCTGGATAGAGTGTTGCGCGTTGACTGGAATCTATGATACACCTTTGGTCATGGCCCTTGGATTGCTTCTGATGGACGCGTGGATGGTGAGTTTTGAGTGTATATGATGCATCCTCCATGTTGGCACTGCACAGGATTGAGTATTGAAAAATAATATGAAACTTACACAGACCTGGGGTTCGAACCCAGGTCTTTGGTATTGCCAAGAGAGGTACCTGCCACTGAAGCACTTGAATCTCATTTAACATATAATAAACAATAAATATTATAAAAAGAAAACGTCAATGACTTTGGAATTTCGCGCGAAATTTGAATGGACCTATCACGTTTTGACACGGCCTCTTCTTCCTCACCATCCCTGCAAAACAAAACACAGAGGCAACGGTTTTTGAACCGTTCTATAATATAGCTTTAGGGAAAATAGCGAATAGCGCTACAATGTCCATAAATTTATCGCGAATAGTGCTTCTTGTTCGTCCAGACACACTGATGCGAATGGTCATGGTCTTAGGTCCCAATTTTGCCTGGTTTGGGAAACCCCAATTTCAAGCTTCTGTAAACCCTACCGGTCGTTAATGGCAAATCTCCAAATATGGCACGAAAGTGAAATTAAACCACATGATCAGCTTCAGAACACGTTAGTCAACATGAATACATGGAAAAAACACAATGAAAATGCTTGAAACATGAAATACGATTATGCATTTTTTGTTGTACAGTTTATGTTCATTCTACCGATTCTTGGAGTGTGAATGGGTGCTAATGATTGGAATTGCTTCTGGGAACCTTGAGGAAGCCTTTGAAACAAAATTTAAGACCTGAATCCTTCTCTAACCACGTTTTCAGAATTGACTTTTATGGAGAATTTTTCAAGTTTGTCAAGGTTCCTTTAGCGCAGCTTTTTGTCTCCTTGGCTTAGGGTTGTGTTCCTGATCATATAGTGAGGCTTTTAGGTCAACAAAAATCAACAAAATCTCATGAATTCATTGTTTTCAATATTTGATTTCCTTAATATCTTTTTGAATCTTTTTTTCATGGTTTTTGTGTCAATTAGGTTTCAATCAAGCCAAAACCTTCTATATTAGCATGTGCACGAAATATTAAGTCCAAATCATGCATAAAAAGATTTGTTTTCATTAGGTTTGTATTTTTCATGCAATTTATTTAATTAAATGAATTATAAATGATAAAAAATCCAAATAAATAAATAAAAATGGAGAAAAACTTCCTTTTGGGCCTAATGGTCGTGCATAGGCTTGGCATGAAGAAACTTGGAAGAAAAATGGGCCCATTAGCAAATTTAGGCCTTTTGGATCAATGTTGACTTTTAAAAATTTCCAAAAATTTCCCAACTTCCACAAGGCATAACTTGCTCAATTTTTGAGCTTTTCACATGTTCTTGGACATTTTGGAAAGGTCTTTGAGTCCTCTAACCAATGTCTTTGTTCCCATGTCATTTTGATTTACCAATCTCAAGTTATGGCCTTTGACTTAAAGTCCCTTTTTGTTGACTTTTGAAAATGACCTATAATGTTGAAATTGATAACTTTTTGTGAGAGCATTTATTGGACTTGGAATATGAAGATGAGTTGTAGGGAATGTCTTTCTCTTCAAAATGAGCTTTGGATGGAATTTTTCTGATAATCCATGTGAAAGTTATGCCCTGGTCAATTTCAGTTGACTTTTTCAACTGTCCAAATATAGCAACTTTTGCATCTTTGATGATTTCTGAGCCAAATTTTGAGAATCATGATCAAGCATTGATCAAATGATGTTTGTGGCTTCAAAATGATATGTTGACCAAAAATTTAAACTTTTGACTGTCAAATGACCATTTTGCCCCTACAGTTGACTGTAGTGCAATTTAGGGTTTTGACTGTGCAATTTTGAGCTGAATGCCTTGAAACTTGACATGAGGATGCTTGACCACATTTGTAGGCATATGAGACTTGATTGGGTCCTTGAAAACTTCCTTTCTTTGATCAGAACACAAACCCTAGTTTTGACTGTATAGGAGACAGTTGAGCTGCACAACCCTTGGGGAATTTTGTGACTTTGACTTGACAAATCTTGGAGAATATGGGAGGGCAAATTTTGGGGTACAACATTGCCCTATTCAATCCTCTTAGACCTGAGGATGCAGATTGGCTGACGTGCCTTTCGTAATCCGAAGGTGGAAGATGATTGAACACTAAAGTGCCCAGAAATTTGCGCTCACATAGTGACAGTGATGGGGGAATGGGCTTATAGATGCCATTTGGAGATTGCTGAATAGGATGATGGGCTTATAGATGCCATCTGGATGTTGATCGTGTAGGAGATTCCTTAGCGAGAACCGGCATACCTGCAAAAGAGAAAATGAGTACCTGACACGTTGCAGGAGCTGATTTTAGATGCTTGGTATAGATGTGTCCTGACTGGTTACAGGAGCTGAATCTGGAGCTTCAAACGCTGATGAATGAACCAGGGATGGTTACTACCTTAGCATGAATGGTAAGGGAACCTTGGGCGATTTTGACTTCAACAACGCTCGTTGAGAAAAACCTTGGGTGACTTTAACTTCAACAACGCTCGTTGAGAAAAATCTTGGGTGTCTTCTACTGGAATAAGAATCAGGGAGATCTTAGGGTCGATCTGACTGAACCAGAGAGGCCTTTGACTGGGTAAGAATCAGGAAAATCTTAGGGTCGATTTAACTGAACCGGACAAGGTCTTGGAATATCTTCAACTGGATATGCATCAGGGAGATCTTAGGGTCGATCTGACTGAACCAAGAGAAGGCCTTTGACTGGATAAGCATCAGGAAAATCTTAGGGTTGATTTAACTGAACCGGTCTAGGTCTTGAAATATCTTCAACTGGATAAGCATCAGGGAGATCTTAGGGTCGATCTGACTGAACCAAGAGAAGGCCTTTGACTGGATAAGCATCAGGAAAATCTTAGGGTCGATTTAACTGAACCAGACAAAGTCTTGAAATGTGATTGAGAATTTAAACTGCATCTTTCCTGAAAGGTAAAAGTCAGTCATATGCAATGCATGATATGGATCAAGCAATGATGTTCTCAACATAAATGAGATTCGTGTGATATGATGCAGTGCGTTATGCATGCTATGATGATATATGTGAAGTTTTATGTATGTTTTCGTCTAGGAAAGTGAATTCTTGACGGGTGCCGGGAAGTTGTATCCTGGGCTGATGTTGAGGAATAGATTTTGCTTCCGCTGGGGATGATAACTGCAAGAATACCGGTAGGAGAGGATGACTCCGTGGCGGAATAAACTTGGCAACTGGAAGATTCTGCGGGGAGAAAAGATACTCTAGCGACTATGCTGGGAAGCGGTACTCTGTGGGGATAGAGATGCTTTGCTGAATGTTGATAGCTTGTTGAGGATACCCTTGTTGTTGGAAGTGTTAATGGACTTCGCTGGGGATAGGAAAGAACTACGTTGACGACGACCTTTCCATGGCTTTTGGCTGAGGATAACCCAGTTATACCCTGTTAAGGAAATAACTCTTTAAATAAAGCCGGACGGCGCGTTCGTGCTCTGCGAGGGGATAAGCTTCCAGAATCTACTGGGGATAAGCTTACTGCTTGGGGAGATAAATTCCAATTTTCCTGGGGGAATTGGATTGGACTCTTCTGGGAAGTTTTGGATTGCAGGGAAGTGATTCCTTTGAATATTGATGTACCGCCGGGGAACAATCTTTAGACCAAGACTGCCGGGGATGCTTGTTAAGATTGTATGCTGCTGGGGAAGGTTGAGATCTGTGGGAGGACACTCAATTTCCTTGATATTTGATGATTGGAGAGGAATGTACTGTTTTGCTGAACCACTCTCTGGGGAATTAATATGTACTGGTCGTGTTCTTTAGCTGAACCTACCTTGGTACCTTGGAGGATAGAACAATTGGATTGTTTTAGACAACTCTTTATTGCCCCTGTTTCTAGTGTCACCTGCAATTAATTCCTTTGTTTCGTATGCAAATATTCATGAGTTAGCAAATTATTTTCAATGCATACATCATAAATTGAACCTTGGACGTTCTTCGCAGAACAAAACAGAAAAAGAAAAACACTTGGCACGTTTAACTGAAAATATATTTGTATTGATTTTTGAATGGCCTGAAAATAGGCGTTTTGTGTACAAGAGGCTGACGTCCTAGTAAGAGGTACGTCGCCGATCAAAAGAGTTTATACAAGTTTTGTACAAAAGAAAGTAAAACAGCTGTGTGAAAGATGAATGATCCACTGGGTTTCAACTCTGCTATTGCCTTTATAACTCCGAGCGTCTCATCACTTGATGACCTTGGTTGAGGGTGAAGCTGACTGATCGATGCCGTTTGAGCTTGATGCAGATACCGGATTCTGAATGCAAAGTGATCCAATGAGACATAGTATTACGCTTTATCCCTAACTTTTGCCTGGACCGCCCTTTCGGGTTTTCAGTCCACCGGGATACCCTTTTTTGCCCAAGCCGCCTTTTCAGGTTTTCGACTTGCCGGGTGTACAGATTTTTCATTTTCATCCCTTCATTTTGCCCGAACCCTTTTGGTTCGACGGGAAGCCCTAATTTTTGCCTAGGCATGTCAGCCTAGCGGGTCTTTTTTCATGCGTAGTATTTTTTAACTATGTCTGCATTGGCGGGGTGAGGAAGGTCGTCACCATCCATGTTGGTTAATATCATTGCTCCTCCTGAGAACACATGTTTAACCACAAATGGCCCTTCGTATGTAGGGGTCCATTTGCCCCTTGGATCACTCTGAGGAAGGATGATTCTCTTGATAACCAGATCCTCAACTTGATATTCCTGTGGTCTGACCTTCTTGTTAAATGCCCTGATCATTCGTTTTTGATACGTCTGACCATGACAGATAGCAGCAAGTCTTTTCTCGTCATTGAGGTTAAGTTGATCAAGTCGTGTCTGGATCCAATCATCTTCATTCAGATTTGCATCCTTCATTATCCGGAGAGAGGGAATTTGCACTTCGATCGGCAAGACTGCCTCCATGCCATAAACCAGAGAGAAGGGGGTTGCCCCGGTTGACGTCCTAGCTGAGGTACGATACCCATGCAGAGCGAACGGTAACATCTCGTGCCAATCTTTGTAAGTTACTGTCATTTTCTGCACGATCTTCTTAATGTTTTTATTCGCTGCTTCTACAGCCCCATTCATCTTCGGTCTGTAAGGAGAAGAATTGTGGTGCTGTATTTTGAACTGTTCGCAGAGCTCAGCGATCATCTTGTTGTTTAGATTGGTACCGTTGTCTGTAATTATTCGTTCTGGGACGCCATACCGACAGATCAGGTTGTGCCGAATGAACCGTGCCACCACAGTCTTGGTTACCGTAGCATAAGAGGCTGCCTCGACCCACTTCGTAAAATAATCAATCGCCACTAGGATGAAGCGATGTCCATTGGATGCCGTAGGTCTGATCTCGCCAATCATGTCTATGCCCCACATTGCAAACGGCCAAGGCGCAGTCAGAACATTCAGGGGAACCGGAGGAACACGCACCTTGTCTGCATAGATCTGGCACTTGTGGCATGTCCTGGAGTGTTGGTAACAGTCAGCTTCCATTGTGGACCAGTAATATCCTGCCCGTAGGATTTTCTTAGCCATAGTGTGCCCACTGGAATGCGTACCAAAGGTCCCTTCATGTAGCTCTTCCATGATTCTTTCCGCTTCAGTCTTATCCACACAACGCAGTAAGGTTGAATCATGGTTTCGCTTGTATAAGATGCCGTTGCTTAGGAAGAACTTGGCTGCGAACCTCCTCAGGAATTTCTTATCATTGACAGAGGCACCTTCAGGGTATTCCTGAGCTTCCAGATATCTCTTCACTTCGTGGTACCAAGGCTTCTCAGTTACCAATTCAGTTCCGAGATCACAACAGTATGCCGGTTCGTCCAGTTTCCAGATGATGATCCGGGGAGCTTCATTATCCCATTTAACCTTGAACATTGAAGACATTGTAGCTAACGCGTCCGCTAACTGATTCTCTTCTCTTGGAAAATGCTCAAAGGTTATCTCTGTGAAGTGGGGAATCAGGGTCAACACACATTCTCTGTAAGGAATCAAGTTTGGATGTTTCGTATCCCACTCTCCTTTGATCTGATTGATCACAAGAGCGGAATCTCCGAAAACACTTAGAAATTTGATCCTTAGGTCGATCGCAGCTTGAAGACCCATGATACACGCCTCATACTCCGCCATGTTGTTGGTACAGTTGAAACACAGCCGGGCAGTGAGTGGAGTATGAGTACCTTGTGGAGATATGATTATGGCGCCGATACCATTTCCCAAAGCGTTGGAAGCTCCGTCAAAGTGCATAGACCATCGGGATCCTGGTTCAGGTCCTTCATTCGGTCCAGGTACTTCACAATCAGTTACAATCATGATGCTTTCATCCGGAAACTCGAAGTTCATTGATTGGTAGTCATCTACAGCTTGATGAGCTAAGTGGTCTGCCAATACACTCCCCTTGATGGCTTTCTGGGTCGTGTACTGAATGTCGTATTCCGTCAAGATCATTTGCCATCTTGCGATTCTCCCAGACAGAGCAGGCTTTTCGAATATGTATTTTATAGGATCCATCTTTGAAATCAACAAGGTAGTGTGAGTCAGCATATACTGTCTCAGCCGGCGAGCAGCCCATACCAAAGCGCAGCAAGTTTTCTCGAGCAGTGAGTATCGGGTCTCACAGTCGGTAAACTTTTTGCTAAGGTAATAAATGGCATGCTCTTTTCGGCCAGACTCGTCATGCTGCCCCAGCACACACCCCATTGAGTTGTCAAGCACTGTCAGATATAGGATCAGAGGTCTCCCTTCAACCGGTGGCATAAGGATAGGTGGTTCTTGGAGATACTCTTTGATTCTGTCGAAGGCGGCCTGACATTCATCGTTCCAACGTACTACCTGATCTTTCTTCAGCAGCTTGAAGATTGGCTCACAGGTAGCAGTCAGATGTGAGATGAATCGAGCGATGTAATTCAGGCGTCCTAAAAAGCCTCTGACTTCCTTCTCTGTCTTAGGAACTGGCATCTCTTGAATAGCTTTGACCTTAGTAGGGTCCACTTGAATACCCTTATCACTGACCACGAAGCCTAGCAACTTCCCCGATCTTACCCCGAAGGTGCACTTGTTCGGGTTCAATCTCAGCTTGTATAGTTTCAACCGGTCAAACAACTTCTGTAGGTGATCTAGGTGCTCTTCCTCAGTCTGGGACCTTGCGATCATGTCGTCCACATATACTTCTATCTCATGATGGATCATATCATGAAATAAGGCAACCATGGCACGCTGGTAGGTTGCCCCAGCATTCTTTAATCCGAACGGCATGACCTTGTAACAGAAGGTGCCCCACTGAGTAACAAATGTAGTCTTTTCCATGTCTTCAGGTGCCATCTTGATCTGATTGTAGCCTGAAAAGCCATCCATGAAAGAGAATACCTTGTGCTGAGCTGTATTATCAACAAGGACATCAATGTGAGGTAAGGGGAAGTCATCCTTGGGGCTGGCCCTGTTCAGATCCCTATAGTCGACACACATTCTGACCTTACTGTTATACCCCAAAATTTGCCCTCCCATATTCCTCAAGAAATTGCCAAGCCAAGCTAGAAAATTCCCCAAGGTTTGCACAGTGCAACAGTCTCCCATACAGTCAAATTAGGGTTTTGAGTCTGATCAAGAAAAGGAAGTTTTCAAAGGCTCAATCAAGTCTCATATGCTTACAAACATGGTCAAGCATCCTCATATCAAGTTTCAAGGCATTCAGCTCAAAATTGCACAGTCAAAACCCTAAATTGCACTACAGTCAACTGTAGGGGCAAAATGGTCATTTGACAGTCGAAAGTTCAAATTTTTGGTCAACATATCATTTTGAAGCCACAAACATCATTTGATCAATGCTTGATAATGATTCTCAAAATTTGGCTCAGAAATCATCAAAGATGCAAAAGTTGCTATATTTGGACAGCTGAAAAAGTCAACTGAAATTGACCAGGGCATAACTTTCACAGGGATTATCAGAAAAATTCCATCCAAAGCTCATTTTGAAGAGAAAGACATTTCCTACAACTCATCTTCATACTTCAAGTCCAAGAAATGCTCTCACAAAAAGTTATCAATTTCAACATTATAGGTCATTTTCAAAAGTCAACAAAAAGGGACTTTAAGTCAAAGACCATAACTTGAGATTGGTAAATCAAAAGGACATGGGACCAAAGGCATTGGTTAAAGGAATCAAAGACCTTTCCAAAATGTCCAAGAACATGTGAAAAGCTTAAAAATTGAGCAAGTTATGCCTTGTAGAAGTTGGGAAATTTTTGTGAAATGGCAAAAGTCAACTATCCTTGAAAATCCAATTTTTGACAAAAGGGCCCCATTTTTTCCACTTGGTTCATCCTTGTCATGCCACACACGTGTCCCATGGTTAATTTCAAGACCAAATATTGATTTTTTTATTTTATTTAATTTTTGATGATTTAATTCATTTTAATTCTTTGGAAATTCAAATAAAATTTAAAAACCAATGGAATAGTGTCATGTGAACTTGGACAATTTCTATGTATCATGAACCAACTCAAGAAATCAGGCTAGGGTTCATTTGCATACTAGGTCTAGGTTTTGGCTAAAAAGGAGGAAAAATGGTTAAGAGTAAAAACCCTAAGACTAATTCCTTCATGAGCTTGAATTAAGGGGAGTAAACAAGCCAATTCCATTCCATGATCATCACTAAGTCAAACCCTAGGCCTAATACATCACAAGCTGCGCCCAAACAAGCTTTTGAATATTGAAAATTTCTCCTTAAAAGACAAATCTGAAATCAGTGCTAGGGGATCTTTCAAGCCTTAATTCTTTTCCCATTAGCATCCTGAGGCACTCCTGAACGAATCTCAATCACAAACAACAACAAAAGCGTAAGGAATTGGTGGATACAACTCAAACTGTACACAAAAATTATTGAAATCGTGCATCATTTTTCAAGCATCCTTTGCACTTTTTCTTTGTGGATTTATGTTCCTCATGAGTTTCTAGAGCTAACCATTAGGTTTAATTGCATTGTTGTGCCATATACATGAACTTGCCATGCGAGAATTCTAGGGTTTCAGGTTTCTGAAATTGGGGATTTTGCCTAGAGGAAAAATTAGGGCTCAGGACCACCATGGTTGAACTCAGTACACCAAGACGAAGAAGAAGCATACCTCGCGAACAATTTATATGCACCATAGCCCTATTCGTTATTTTTCCATAGCCACCCTAACGCCATGGTTGCAAAACCGTTGCCAATATGTTTTTGTTTCAGGAAAATGGAAGGGATGATGGCGTGGCACAAGTGGATTGGAGGAATTCAAATTTGCGCGCGTTTGACCATTATGCGTTGGTTTTAATATTTATTATTTGTTAACCATATTATATTAAATGAAATCAAGTGGCTCAGCTGGCAGGTACCAACGCGTATGACTCTCATGACCTGGGTTCAAGTCCCAGGTCTGGCCAAAGTTCAATATTATTTTTCACAAGTGAATCCCATGCAATGCTGGAATGAAGATGCACCATACACCCAGGACCAAGCCTTGACACGTCTTCCTGGAGATCAAACTAAAGGCTTAGATTTGAGAGACACGCTGCACTTGGTCAAAGGCATCACACCTGAGCCAAAAAGTCAATGGACTTCAAAGCAAATGGGCCAGGCTTTTCAAATCTGAACCTCACAATTTTGGGGTCTACCCCCCCTGGTTTGCCCATTTAATTTATTTTTCTTATATTCTTCATTTATTTTAATTGTTATGTTATTTTAATTATTTGTTTTATTTAATTTTTAATCAAAATGCAAAAACATCACAAAAATCAGAAAAGTCAAAAAAATTAATAATTATTTTATTTTAAATATTTTTTTGTATAAATAATAACATGTAAATATTTAGTTTTAATTAGGTTTTCAATTTTAATCCTTTTTAATAAAAATCCAAAAAATAGAATTTAGGTTTAATAACTTTTTATTTTCTTTTTTTTATTTTTCCTTTTTTCAGAATAATAATATTATTTATTTATTTTCATAAATTAAAAATTGTACATAAATTAATTTAGAATTAAATTAGGTTAGAAATTAAATCTTCTTCTTAATAACTTAAAAAACATTAGAACTAGGGTTTAGCATTTTAGTTTTAATTAATTTGTCTTTTTTTCTTTTAAATCTAAAAAACACAAAAAATACTATTTTTCATTTAATTTTAATTTTAAATTCCTTGATTAATTTTAGTTGTTTGTAAAAGGGTCCAACGCCCTAGTTTTGTTTAATCTCTTTATTTCGCGCATTTATTTTAAATACCTCTGTATATGCCCCAAAGCCTTGTAATAAGTTTAGATTTATTTCTCGCACTTTTATTTTATTGTTTTTTTTACTTTCAGTCAAATCGGGTTCGGTTTTTTTGGTGATGTGGACCCGCGCCAGTTGTAATAGTCTAGATTTATTTTCTCGCAAGTATATAACTGTTAATAAATATGCATGAAAGAATGTATGCCCAAAAATAAAATCGAATCGTTAGATCACCAATGCATGACAAGACAAGCAATAAACTGAAAATGACACACAATTCGCACACACCACCCCTAGGGTACGCCTCACTGTTGCCTTTCGAAAGGTGATCGTCGAGTAGAGGACGTCTTAGTAAGTCCTCATGATCCGGGAACCCGGCATGAGGGTAGCTTCTAAGGTGTCCTCCCATTGCTCCGGTGATCACCATGTCCCTGAAACTCGAAGTGACCCGAACACCTCCAACGGTGGTGCTACCTACCTCTCAATGGTGGGATGGCACTACCTTAAAGGACGTTTACACAGACGAATTCCTTAGGGTAGGTAGGTTCTCATGGATACTTGCTCTCTTCAAAAACAAAACAAATAATACTTTTCACACCAACACTTTCAAAAACTTTCAAAACAAACTTTTCAAAACACTCTGACGCACGAGTTGAACTGGAACTTTTCAAAGAATATTTTTGAAACCCACAATTGAAAAGCAAACAAACAATTTTGAAAACACATTGAGCAAGTACCTAAGAGCCCATGGATAACCATGGATAGAAAGGGTGCTAACACCTTCCCTTTCTATAACCTACCTCCCGAACCGAGAGCAATCTCTTTAAGGAATTTTTCTGTGCTTTTGTCCTTTCCATTTGGAGAAAATAAAAGACGGTGGCGACTCTTGCTTCCGCGACATTTCGCGAACCAGCTTTAAAACAGTCAGTTCCAGATCCACCGATCACAGAACTGGCGACTCTGCTGGGGAGAAACTTAAAGTGAGGTGTACCTTAGGGCTAGTTCATAACTGTGTTTTCAATTGTTTTCCTTGTATGCTTTAAAATTGTGGGTTGCTTGGGAGTTCTATAGATCCTAACCCGGATCTGGGGGATACCTTCTTAGAAAGTAGCAACAAGGCTGTGAGGGAACTGTGCGGGGTATACCGACATGGTTGAAACAGTCTGCTACGTTGATGTGGCACTTTGGTGTGTACCGGTAACCCTTGAGTCAGTCAAGGAGAGTACGGGGCCTCCATGTGGTGTCATGAAGCATCAACAGACCTTAGGAACCTTAATTGAACCATCTTGGCCTTTTTAGGGTAGTGAGATAACTGACTTTGGTGCAGTCCGAGGTTGGTTGATACTCGATACTACACTCAATTGAGGGTTGCTTTCCTGGAATATTTCGGTCGCCAGTTCAGTGGCTAAATCGAAACGATGAACAATGAAAGCAATCCCGTGATATTGGGAACCTTAGAACCCGGTTACTTTGATAGGACAGGTTGAACCCACCAACTTCAAGAGGGTACTACCCAGACTCCATGCTGGCCTAAACTTTAAGGGCTTCTCTTGTGTGACTTGTGTGCCTTCCTACTTGAACTACTTGCATGTTTATTACCTGACAATTGTCTCTTGCAGGTTGTGTTTGTAGTCCTTAATTAGGACTCATAACAGGGTATCCTAAATTTCTTGCAGGGTCTGTTTCTAGTCCTTAATTGGGACTCATAACAGGGTTTACCTACATCACCCCCATGCATAGCATAACATCATACCATTGCATACATCCTAACCCATTTCAAGGATCTCAAGGGCTTGTGATACAGGTCATATAAATCAAACATCTAGCAAGGGGCAAAGAGGATTCATTTTCCTCTAGCCAATGTTGTCAGAGGCTATGACCCACTTGATATGGTGAGCTCTGACTCCTGAAGAAGGTTCCCTAACCAAGGTTGTTTGGAAATCAAAACCAGACATGATGACTAAAGTCAGGGGCTATGACCCACTTGATATGGTGAGCCTTTGACTCTTGAAGAAGAGTTCTCAATAACATGGGTGTCCTTCAATCAAGCTCTAAATTCCAATGCTAACAAATTTTCTAGTTTACCTCGCGAGATCCTTGAAAACATTGCATGCATATCATACTCATCCTTACATAACAGGTATCATTGTTGCAGGTCACTTACCTTTCCCGCTGTTTATTTCAGCCATGGCTTCCCAACAAGACAATCAGGACTTTCTTGCTTAAGAGACCCGGTTCGGGAAAATCCTCCTGAATCTATCCAAGGGGCAGGAAGAGCTAAGGACACTTATCATGGAGACTTTTGTCAGGAACAGTGCTGAGGATGAAAGGCTGGAACACCTACAAGCTGAGGTGGATGCATTGAAAGCCCAGATGCTGGGGCAGATGACTGCCATTCAGGGTTTAACTCAAAGACAAGATGAGCTCGGGGTTCTCATCAACAAACTGCTTCAGGGCAACCAACTGGGGCAAACATCTAAGGGTAAAAAGCCAATCATCATTCCACCACCTTTGAGACAAAGAGGCAAGGAGAAAGCTCCTCATATGGCTCCAGTATCACCAATTCAGCAGCAACTTCACCAACTTCAGACAGACAAGCCCAGGAGGCAGTTCACCCCGCTCAATATGTCGCCGTTTCAAGCTTTACAACGCCTGTTGAGATTGAACCTGATCACATTAAGGGATCATCCCCAGAACCCCAACACAGCACATCCTGCTTATGATCCCAATAAAAGGTGTGCCTACCACTCTGCCTGTCCAGGACATAATGCAAACGAGTGTTGGGCTTTGAAAAACAAGATCCAGGACCTGATTGATGAAGGAGCACTGGAATTCACACAAGATGGTCAGGCTGAATTTTTCTACCATCCCTCCAAGGCTCACCATTTGAAGTGACAAGCCCTGAGACTAGAAATTTTTGTTCATTCGAATTTTCAAATTGTAATTTTCTTTTGATTGTTCAAACGTTTACTCATGATTAAAACATTGTTATTTCATTAATGCATCGCTTATGTCTATTTTTTGAATCAATATGTTCGCATTTACTGTATGCAAACTGTTTTCATATTTTTTCTGATGTCAACTCTCGTTAATTCTAAGCCTCTTGAGGGAGGATGACGAAAACGATACCGCAATCTTTACAGTATGTTTTTGAACAGACCCCGCTGATGAGGTACAGGCATTGTTTCAATTCCTAAACACTGGAGTAATAAGGAAGATAATCCCTCGTCAACCCCTTTGAGCCAAAGAAGTAGGAGTTTTTCTTTTCGAAAATCAAAACCCTTTATCATAACCCGGGGCAGGGTAGTCTCTCAGTTGATCCAAGTACATAACGAATGGCACCAAAGAGGTCCTTACAAAACAAAAGATGGTGATAATTCCAAACAATCATACAGATAGGCAGTCATTATATCTCAAAAAATAAAAACCCATTAAGTCAAAACCTATGAAGGAGACTTACAAAACTGGGGCATCCCGCTGACTGTAATCACAAAAGAAACAGTTCAGGCAAAAAATAGGGATCACAAAATCAAAAAAGGAGGTCACACAAACCCCCGACAAAAAAGGAATGACTGCCTATTCAAAATAAGTTATCCGTCACCGGAAAATTAGAGCAAAGACTCAAACAAGGTCTAATGTATGATCAACTGAGTTTAGGTTTGGAGAACATCACGAAGAGAGGGTGGGTACAAATAAAATTTGAACCTTTATACTTTGTTTCTTAAACCGTGAACCAAGCCACGTTACAACCCTTAAAAGTCCTAGCTGAAGCATGGGTTAGTTCGAAAGCATACTGTTACGAAAGGTATCCTGACTCCTGAAGGCCTACGGTAAATACGAAGTTGACATTATGTTTTACAAACATTCACTTGTTTTATGAAAAAAGAATGCATTTTCAAAATCTTTGAGACAGACATAAGCCTTGCATTTTTAACATAACTTTGTTTGCATATGACTTTTTGTTTGAACAGCATAGAAATTCGCATGACGAAAGTCTAATGAACAAAAGTATCTCCAATCAAGGGGCACGACATGATCATGGTCTATCATCTGGGGCAGTTCAGTCAAGATTCGGAGAATCTCTCAAAGGCCAAATAGCCTGGGGCAAACCTCCGCTTGAGTCGCTTGGGGCATTTCAAACACGAATCGGGCCTGATCAAACACCTTCTGGTGGCATGACAAAACAATTTCTAACAGGGGCAATTCCCTACATGCTGAAAGCACGGACATAGTCGAAAAATACTACGCACAATCAAAGACCCGCTAGGTTGACACACCTAGGCAAAAATAAGGGCTTCCCGGCGAACCAAAAGGGTTCGGGCAAAAACAAGGGATGAATATAAAAAACTGTGCACCCGGCAAGTCGAAAACCTGAAAAGGCGGCTTGGGCAAAAATGGGTATCCCGGTGGACTGAAAACCCGAAAGGGCGGTCCAGGCGAAAGTTAGGGATCAAAGCGTACGACTATGTCCTGTCATCTCGTCACCTGCCTACCAGAAGAAGGTTTAACCCTCAACAATTATCAGCATCCCACATGTGCCTCCCCCATAGAAACAGGGGCAATAACGGATGGTTTAAGCAATCTGATTGTTTCCGTCCTCCAAGGTACCAAGGTAGGTCCAGCCAAAGAACATGATCAGTACATCTTAATTCCCCAGAGAGTAAATGCATTCTTCTCCAAGCAGAGTTGATAAATCTCAAGGAAATTGGGTATGCTCCCGCAGATCCCAACATCCCCCAGCAGCAATACATATTCTTAACAAGCATCCCCGACAGTCTTGGTCTAAAGATTGTTCCCCGGCGGCATACACCAACGTTCAAAGGAATCACTTCCCCGCAGTCCAAAACTTCCCCAGGAGAGCCTAATCTAGTTCCCCAAGAAAGTTAGGAATTCATCTCTCCAAGCAGTAAGCTTATCCCCAGTAGATTCTGGAAGCTTATCCCCTCGCAGAGCACGAACGCGTCGTCCGGCTTTATTCAAAGAGTTATTTCCTTAACAGGATATAACTGGGTTATCCTCAGCCAAAAGCCACGGAAAGGTCATCGTCAACACAGTTCTTTCCTATCCCCAGCGAAGTCCATTAACACTTCCAACAACAAAGACATCCTCAGCAAATTACTGCTATCAACACTCAGCAAAGCATCTCTATCCCCACAGAGTATTGCTTCCCAGCATGATCGCTAGAATATCTTTTCTCCCCGCAGAATCTTCCATTCGCCAAGTTTATTCCGCAACGGAGTCATATTCTCCTACCGGTATCCTTGCAGTTATCATCCCCAGCGGAAGCAAAATCTATTCTTCGACATCAGCCCAGGATACGACTTCCTGGCACCCGTCAAGGATTCACTTTCCTAGACAAAAACATACAAGTCATGAAATATCACATACATCATTATAGCATGCATAACGCACTGCATCATATAAATCTCATTTATGTTGAGAACATCATTGCTTGATCCATATCATGCATTGCATATGACCGACTTTTACCTTTCAGGAAAGATCCAGTTAAGTTCTCAAGCTACATTTCAAGACCTAGACCGGTTCAGTTAAATCGTCCCAAGATTTTCCTGATTGCTTATCCAGTCAAAGGCCTTCTCTGGTTCAGTTAAATCGTCCCAAGATTTTCCTGATTGCTTATCCAGTTGAAGACATTTCAAGACCTAGACCGGTTCAGTTAAATCGTCCCAAGATTTTCCTGATTGCTTATCCAGTCAAAGGCCTTCTCTGGTTCAGTTAAATCGTCCCAAGATTTTCCTGATTGCTTATCCAGTTGAAGACATTTCAAGACCTAGACCGGTTCAGTTAAATCGTCCCAAGATTTTACTGATTGCTTATCCAGTCAAAGGCCTTCTCTGGTTCAGTTAAATCGTCCCAAGATTTTCCTGATTGCTTATCCAGTTGAAGACATTTCAAGACCTAGACCGGTTCAGTTAAATCGTTCCAAGATTTTCCTGATTGCTTATCCAGTCAAAGGCCTTCTCTGGTTCAGTTAAATCGTCCCAAGATTTTCCTGATTGCTTATCCAGTTGAAGACATTTCAAGACCTAGACCGGTTCAGTTAAATCGTCCCAAGATTTTCCTGATTGCTTATCCAGTCAAAGGCCTTCTCTGGTTCAGTTAAATCGTCCCAAGATTTTCCTGATTGCTTATCCAGTTGAAGACATTTCAAGACCTAGACCGGTTCAGTTAAATCGTCCCAAGATTTTCCTGATTGCTTATCCAGTCAAAGGCCTTCTCTGGTTCAGTTAAATCGTCCCAAGATTTTCCTGATTGCTTATCCAGTTGAAGACATTTCAAGACCTAGACCGGTTCAGTTAAATCGTCCCAAGATTTTCCTGATTGCTTATCCAGTCAAAGGCCTTCTCTGGTTCAGTTAAATCGTCCCAAGATTTTCCTGATTGCTTATCCAGTCAAAGGCCTTCTCTGGTTCAGTTAAATCGTCCCAAGATTTTCCTGATTGCTTATCCAGTTGAAGACATTTCAAGACCTAGACCGGTTCAGTTAAATCGTCCCAAGATTTTCCTGATTGCTTATCCAGTCAAAGGCCTTCTCTGGTTCAGTTAAATCGTCCCAAGATTTTCCTGATTGCTTATCCAGTTGAAGACATTTCAAGACCTAGACCGGTTCAGTTAAATCGTCCCAAGATTTTCCTGATTGCTTATCCAGTCAAAGGCCTTCTCTGGTTCAGTTAAATCGTCCCAAGATTTTCCTGATTTCTTATCCAGTTGAAGACATTTCAAGACCTAGACCGGTTCAGTTAAATCGTCCCAAGATTTTCCTGATTGCTTATCCAGTCAAAGGCCTTCTCTGGTTCAGTTAAATCGTCCCAAGATTTTCCTGATGCTTATCCAGTTGAAGACATTTCAAGACCTAGACCGGTTCAGTTAAATCGTCCCAAGATTTTCCCGACTCTTACCCAGTCAAAGGCCTCTCTGGTTCAGTCAGATCGACCCTAAGATCTACCTGATTCTTATTCCAGTAGAAGACACCCCAGATTTTTCTCAACAAGCGTCGTTGAAGCTAAAGTCGCCCAAGGCTCTCTTACCATTCATGCTAAGGAAGTAATCATCCCTGGTTCTTTCATCGCCGTTTGAAGCTCCAGACTCAGCTCCTGTAACCAGTCAGGACACATCTATACCAGGCATCTAAAAATCAGCTCCTGCAACGTGTCAGGTACTCATTTTCTGTTTTGCAGGTATACAGGTTCTCGCCAAGGAATCTCTTACGCAGTCAAACATCCAAATGGCATCTATAAGCCCATTCCCCCATCATTGCTAACATGTGAGCGCAAATTTCTGGGCACTCTAGTGTCCAATCTTCTTTTACCATCGGATTACGAAAGGCGCGTCAGCCAATCTGCATCCTCAGGTCTAAGAAGATTGAACAGGGGCAACTGTTATACCCCAAAATTTGCCCTCCCATATTCCTCAAGAAATTGCCAAGCCAAGCTAGAAAATTCCCCAAGGTTTGCACAGTGCAACAGTCTCCCATACAGTCAAATTAGGGTTTTGAGTCTGATCAAGAAAAGGAAGTTTTCAAAGGCTCAATCAAGTCTCATATGCTTACAAACATGGTCAAGCATCCTCATATCAAGTTTCAAGGCATTCAGCTCAAAATTGCACAGTCAAAACCCTAAATTGCACTACAGTCAACTGTAGGGGCAAAATGGTCATTTGACAGTCGAAAGTTCAAATTTTTGGTCAACATATCATTTTGAAGCCACAAACATCATTTGATCAATGCTTGATAATGATTCTCAAAATTTGGCTCAGAAATCATCAAAGATGCAAAAGTTGCTATATTTGGACAGCTGAAAAAGTCAACTGAAATTGACCAGGGCATAACTTTCACAGGGATTATCAGAAAAAATTCCATCCAAAGCTCATTTTGAAGAGAAAGACATTTCCTACAACTCATCTTCATACTTCAAGTCCAAGAAATGCTCTCACAAAAAGTTATCAATTTCAACATTATAGGTCATTTTCAAAAGTCAACAAAAAGGGACTTTAAGTCAAAGACCATAACTTGAGATTGGTAAATCAAAATGACATGGGACCAAAGGCATTGGTTAAAGGACTCAAAGACCTTTCCAAAATGTCCAAGAACATGTGAAATGCTTAAAAATTGAGCAAGTTATGCCTTGTAGAAGTTGGGAAATTTTTGTGAAATGGCAAAAGTCAACTATCCTTGAAAATCCAATTTTTGACAAAAGGGCCCCATTTTTTCCACTTGGTTCATCCTTGTCATGCCACACACGTGTCCCATGGTTAATTTCAAGACCAAATATTGATTTTTTTATTTTATTTAATTTTTGATGATTTAATTCATTTTAATTCTTTGGAAATTCAAATAAAATTTAAAAACCAATGGAATAGTGTCATGTGAACTTGGACAATTTCTATGTATCATGAACCAACTCAAGAAATCAGGCTAGGGTTCATTTGCATACTAGGTCTAGGTTTTGGCTAAAAAGGAGGAAAAATGGTTAAGAGTAAAAACCCTAAGACTAATTCCTTCATGAGCTTGAATTAAGGGGAGTAAACAAGCCAATTCCATTCCATGATCATCACTAAGTCAAACCCTAGGCCTAATACATCACAAGCTGCGCCCAAACAAGCTTTTGAATATTGAAAATTTCTCCTTAAAAGACAAATCTGAAATCAGTGCTAGGGGATCTTTCAAGCCTTAATTCTTTTCCCATTAGCATCCTGAGGCACTCCTGAACGAATCTCAATCACAAACAACAACAAAAGCGTAAGGAATTGGTGGATACAACTCAAACTGTACACAAAAATTATTGAAATCGTGCATCATTTTTCAAGCATCCTTTGCACTTTTTCTTTGTGGATTTATGTTCCTCATGAGTTTCTAGAGCTAACCATTAGGTTTAATTGCATTGTTGTGCCATATACATGAACTTGCCATGCGAGAATTCTAGGGTTTCAGGTTTCTGAAATTGGGGATTTTGCCTAGAGGAAAAATTAGGGCTCAGGACCACCATGGTTGAACTCAGTACACCAAGACGAAGAAGAAGCATACCTCGCGAACAATTTATATGCACCATAGCCCTATTCGTTATTTTTCCATAGCCACCCTAACGCCATGGTTGCAAAACTGTTGCCAATATGTTTTTGTTTCAGGAAAATGGAAGGGATGATGGCGTGGCACAAGTGGATTGGAGGAATTCAAATTTGCGCGCGTTTGACCATTATGCGTTGGTTTTAATATTTATTATTTGTTAACCATATTATATTAAATGAAATCAAGTGGCTCAGCTGGCAGGTACCAACGCGTATGACTCTCATGACCTGGGTTCAAGTCCCAGGTCTGGCCAAAGTTCAATATTATTTTTCACAAGTGAATCCCATGCAATGCTGGAATGAAGATGCACCATACACCCAGGACCAAGCCTTGACACGTCTTCCTGGAGATCAAACTAAAGGCTTAGATTTGAGAGACACGCTGCACTTGGTCAAAGGCATCACACCTGAGCCAAAAAGTCAATGGACTTCAAAGCAAATGGGCCAGGCTTTTCAAATCTGAACCTCACAATTTTGGGGTCTACCCCCCCTGGTTTGCCCATTTAATTTATTTTTCTTATATTCTTCATTTATTTTAATTGTTATGTTATTTTAATTATTTGTTTTATTTAATTTTTAATCAAAATGCAAAAACATCACAAAAATCAGAAAAGTCAAAAAAATTAATAATTATTTTATTTTAAATATTTTTTTGTATAAATAATAACATGTAAATATTTAGTTTTAATTAGGTTTTCAATTTTAATCCTTTTTAATAAAAATCCAAAAAATAGAATTTAGGTTTAATAACTTTTTATTTTCTTTTTTTTATTTTTCCTTTTTTCAGAATAATAATATTATTTATTTATTTTCATAAATTAAAAATTGTACATAAATTAATTTAGAATTAAATTAGGTTAGAAATTAAATCTTCTTCTTAATAACTTAAAAAACATTAGAACTAGGGTTTAGCATTTTAGTTTTAATTAATTTGTCTTTTTTTCTTTTAAATCTAAAAAACACAAAAAATACTATTTTTCATTTAATTTTAATTTTAAATTCCTTGATTAATTTTAGTTGTTTGTAAAAGGGTCCAACGCCCTAGTTTTGTTTAATCTCTTTATTTCGCGCATTTATTTTAAATACCTCTGTATATGCCCCAAAGCCTTGTAATAAGTTTAGATTTATTTCTCGCACTTTTATTTTATTGTTTTTTTTACTTTCAGTCAAATCGGGTTCAGTTTTTTTGGTGATGTGGACCCGCGCCAGTTGTAATAGTCTAGATTTATTTTCTCGCAAGTATATAACTGTTAATAAATATGCATGAAAGAATGTATGCCCAAAAATAAAATCGAATCGTTAGATCACCAATGCATGACAAGACAAGCAATAAACTGAAAATGACACACAATTCGCACACACCACCCCTAGGGTACGCCTCACTGTTGCCTTTCGAAAGGTGATCGTCGAGTAGAGGACGTCTTAGTAAGTCCTCATGATCCGGGAACCCGGCATGAGGGTAGCTTCTAAGGTGTCCTCCCATTGCTCCGGTGATCACCATGTCCCTGAAACTCGAAGTGACCCGAACACCTCCAACGGTGGTGCTACCTACCTCTCAATGGTGGGATGGCACTACCTTAAAGGACGTTTACACAGACGAATTCCTTAGGGTAGGTAGGTTCTCATGGATACTTGCTCTCTTCAAAAACAAAACAAATAATACTTTTCACACCAACACTTTCAAAAACTTTCAAAACAAACTTTTCAAAACACTCTGACGCACGAGTTGAACTGGAACTTTTCAAAGAATATTTTTGAAACCCACAATTGAAAAGCAAACAAACAATTTTGAAAACACATTGAGCAAGTACCTAAGAGCCCATGGATAACCATGGATAGAAAGGGTGCTAACACCTTCCCTTTCTATAACCTACCTCCCGAACCGAGAGCAATCTCTTTAAGGAATTTTTCTGTGCTTTTGTCCTTTCCATTTGGAGAAAATAAAAGACGGTGGCGACTCTTGCTTCCGCGACATTTCGCGAACCAGCTTTAAAACAGTCAGTTCCAGATCCACCGATCACACTTACCGTCTTTTTTAGGTACCGGCACCACGTTGGCAACCCACTGAGGGTAAGAAGTTACTGCAAGAAACCCGGCATCAAACTGTTTCATGACCTCGGCTTTAATCTTCTCGGACATCTCTGGACGCATCCGACGAACCTTTTGTTTAACTGGAGGGCAGTCTTCCCTTGTCGGCAAATGATGGACAACAATATCGGTATCCAACCCTGGCATGTCTTCGTAGGACCAGGCAAAGATCTCCATATAGTCATGTAACATCTTGGTTAACCGTTGCTTCACGCTGAGCTTTAGGTTGGCACCAATCTTTACCTCTTTTCGATCTGCCTCAGTACCCAGGTTTATGGTTTCCACTGGCTCTTCATGGGGTTGAATTGCCCTCTCTTCCTGAAGCAACAATCTTGCAAGCTCGCCAGGCATTTCGCAATCATCTTCACCTTCGTCTTCGGCTAAGTTGATCGGATTTTCGAAGTCATAATTGGCAGTAGCAGAGCTGTTATCAGTGAGATCCAGAGTGGATTGGAACCTGTATGAGTGAGTGTGTGTGTAAATACAGCTGTTTCGAAAATTATGTAAAGGAAAAGGAAAGACAGAAAAGGAACACAATATTTGTAATGCGAAAAGTACGTCCAAGATTTTCATTCATGATGTATAAAATGACAGTTTGTATGCCCTCACAAATAGAACCACGGTGCCTCGGGTAAGACACCGGGCCATAGAGTTTATCATTGTTTATTACAAAATAACAAAACATAGGAATTCATTACTGCGTCACAAAGGTAACAGGGGTATGGTCCTTTGCACTCCAATTGTTTAATCCGTCTTCGGCCGTCGGATAAATCCAGCTGTTGAATTCTGCTTCGTCTACTTCCTCTGCATCCCCAATAGCATTCACTTCTGAACCTTTAATAAATACCGGAGGCCTTCCGATCTTCTCTTTCCTCATAGCCCTCTGACCTTCTGAGGTGAAACCCAGCCCAAGTTTATCAGTCTTCTGAGTGAAGTCTGGAAGTCTGCCCCAGTTGGCACATTCACCCTTCTGCACCACAGCCCTGGCATCCTTCAGGGAAGCCATCTTCAAAGGACCACTTGCTTCTGTTGTTTCTGCTGCAATTGGAAACACCTCCTCGAAATGCTGAAAGGGGGTCTCAATGAACTCCCCATCCATTTCAATGTATCTGAACGAGTTCAGGTGGCTCACCATATATTCTTCCTCTCCTTGCACGGTGACAATCTTCCCTCTGACGGGATACTTCAGCTTTTGATGCAAGGTAGAGGTCACTGCCCCAGCTTTGTGTATCCAGGGTCGACCCAGCAGACAAGAGTAAGATGGACGGATGTCCATCACATAAAAAGTGGAGTCGAACACCTGAGAGCCCACACGAATCGGAATGTCAACCTCCCCATGGACCATCCTCTTTGAACCGTCAAAGGCCCTGACGATGATGTTGCTGGGTTTCAAATCCAGGCCTTCACAATCTAGACGATCCAGAGCCTTCTTGGGTAGCACATTCAAAGATGACCCAGTATCAACCAACACGTGTGCCAAGGTGGTGCCCCTGCATTCGATTGAGACATGCAGAGCATCATTATGATCTCTACCCTTTGCGGTCAAATCAGCATCTGAGAAGCCCAAGCCATTGTCTGCCGTTAGACTTGCCACGCAATCAGTGAATTGGACTGCAGAGGTTTCATGTGGCACATGGGCCGTCTTGAGGAATGAGATGAGGGCCTTTGCATGGGCCTCAGAGCACAGCAGTAAAGAGAGCATGGAGATCTTGGAGGGCGTATGCCCCAACTGTTCCACAACATTAAAATCGCTCTTCTTTATAATCTTCAAAATCTCCTCCATCTCTTGTGGGGAGGCCTCAGCAGCTATGGGTATGGGTGCCTCCATCTGGGCAGGCTCAGTTTCAATTCCCTTGCCCCGAGCATTGGACGACTCGGCAGCAGGAGAAACGATCGGATCAGCAGCAGGAACAACAACTTGGTCAGCAACGGGAGTAGGTGTACTTGCAGGAATTATCAGGAGCGGTCTTCGGGCAGCAGGTGGCGCAATGTCAGGCGAGAAGAGCCTGCCCCTGCGGGTAACTTTGGCCGGGCCAGTGATGTCACAGATGCTGGCGCCAGCGTTGAGCTCTTGTTTAACTCCGTTTATATATACATCTGCCCCATAGTGCCAAGGGACAGCTTTGTTGGATACATAGGGCAGGGGCCCAGGAACAGTGATAGTAACAGGTGCAACGGTCAGAATTTGAACGGGCTTCTTCTGGAGAGCCGGGATCGGATTATTGAAGATAGTCACCACAGAGACTTCTTCCATTGGAACCAAACGAACAGCAGACTTCTTGAATAGAATCTCCTTGCTATCCATTAAGCTTTGGATGCCTAACTTTAGCAAGGGACAACCGGATGGGGACACAACACAGAACAGGCAACCCTCACTACAACCCGGAAATAAACCGGCCTGTAGTAGGTTCTTCTTAACGATCTTTAGAGGAGTGGCTAGATCATCCACAGAAACAGCATAGACGTCTTTATCAACAGCATTTACCCCGTGCTGAGGCATGGGGGCAGTAACTACATTCGGTTTTGCAGGCGCCTCGAACTGTATCTCCTTTGCATCGATAAGGTCTTGCACCTTATTCTTCAATGCCCAACAGTCATCAGTAGAGTGCCCCGGGCTTTCTGAGTGGTAAGCACAACGAGCATTCGGGTTGTACTTGGGGGATGCAGTATTTGGGAACTTCGGCGCCTCCCTGACAGTCAATAAATTAGTTGCGAGCAACTGTGGCAGGATCTGCGACAAGGTCATGTTTAAACGGGAGAATTCTCTCCGGGGTCTTTCCACCTTCTGAGTATTGTTTGGCCGGGGAGCGGCAGCAGGCTTAGCAATCATGACCGCACTGACAGATTGGCGGTGCTCATGTCTTTCTGATCTTCTGGAACCATACACGGCACTAGACTCTTTCTTGAACGGTTTCTTTTCTGAGCTAGATGAGGCACCCTTTGCAATCTTCCCAGACTTTAATCCAGCTTCGATCCTCTCTCCAGTCAAGATTAAATCAGTGAAACCAGCAGAAGAATTCCCAATGAGATGGTTGAAGAATGGCCCAGATAGGGTCCCCAAGAACATGTCAACCAACTCCCGATCAGTCAATGGTGGCTGCACCCTGCCAGCCAAGTCTCTCCACTTCTGAGCGTACTCCTTAAAACCTTCGCTTGCGCCTAACGCCATACCCTGGAGTTGGGTACGTGTGGGGGCAAGGTCGGCATTATACTGATACTGCTTGTAGAAAGCAGTAGCCAGCTCCTCCCAGTTACGAACTTTGGTCCCATCCAGCTGATAGAACCATTCGAGATGAGTCCCTGAAAGACTCTCCTGGAAGAAGTGGATCCATAGATTCTTGTCCGCAGAGTACGGCTGAATCTTCCGAACATAGGACCTCAAATGCAGCTTGGGACAAGATGCCCCGTCATACTTGGAGAAGGTGGGTGTTTTGAATTTATGCGGGATAATTACACCAGTCGACAAACCCAGATCTCCGAAATCCAGCCCAGGTGCCTGTTGCACCTCCATAGCCTTCAACCTGTCCTCCAGTTGTTTGTACCTGTCATCCGCAGGAGGGTACTGCTCCTCATCAAAATCTGTCTCGTTGTCGGAGACGACCGGACTAGGAACCTTTACTTCTGCCTGAGAAGGACTCCTACCAACAGAAGAACCAGCCTCTTCATGCTGCAGAGTATTACCCAACCTTCGGCCCGAGTTGAATAGAACCGTTCTTCTTTTCTTCTTCTTCTCCTTCTTCAGGAGCATAGTCTTCAGTTCTTCTTGGCCTTTAGCTAGACCCATGATTAGTTCTTGAAACTGCGCATTCTGCGCCTGGAGATCCTTGATTGATGTCTCGGTTGATTCAGATCCGGGATTCATGATGCTGAAATAAACAGCGAAGAACTGTAAGCAACCTGAAAAGGGGAAAAACCTGCTATGCACATGATGTATGAAATGCGTATGCAATGCATTCAAGGGTTCGAAAGTTCAAATTCGTTGTAGACAAGAAAAGAACACACGTTATCATTAAAGAAATCATTGTTTAATACATCAAGGCCTCATGGGCAAAAGTACAAAAAACAAGTCAATCCCAAAATACACTGCGCATCCTTTTCGGAGTTATGTAGGTGTTGAGGTTCCTCTCCTCATGCAACAGGCGAGTGAGCTCCAAGACTTTCTTTTCACTGGCATGCAGACTGGCTTCAAGAGAATTCCTTTCTTCTTTAAGCTGGATCCAGCTCTTCTGCATCTCTTCCCAGGATGTGGGCATATCAGGGTGCTGAATAACATGAGACACTTCCCCTTCCAAGACTGGTTCTCTGATTACCGGAAGCATGTGAGGATAAGGCATCACTAACTTCTGGGAGCGGGCGCGTACCCACTTGAGATAAGGCTCCAAAGGGATGGAGTTCCTGTGCCCCAGTGTCTTGCTGTCTATCCTACTAGGCATCCTCCAAGCTCTGATAAATCTCTGGCGAAGTCCTTGAGTATCGTTGTCGAAGTCAAAAACTATGTCGGGAATTAGCATGTCATGAGGACCGTCCCTCCGAGCATAACCAAACTGTCTCCAAGCCAGGCATGGACTATAAGTAATACCTCCTCTGATTCCAAGTAAAGGAACATTAGGGTACTCCCCACAACGATCAATGATAGTGACGTCTCCTCTGGACCTAGGACACCAATGTATATCTGCATGTGTAAGAGTCATCAACCGTTGTGACCATCTCAAACCCCGCTCATTCTTCAGGACTGATTGGGGAAGGTGCGAAATAAACCACCTTCCCAGGAGGGGAGTGCAACACATAAGGACACCTCTTTTTCTCATGGTTCGAGTGTAACATGAGTGAAGGATGTCCCCCAGCAATGTAGGTATAGGATTCCTGGACATAAAGATCTGAACGGCACTGATATCAATGAGCTGATCTGGGTTAGGGAACAACACCAAACCATAAACAAGGAGGGCCACAACCTCTTCAAAAGCTTGCAAGTCAAGGGAATTCCAACATTCATGGGCTTTCTCAAACAGAAACCTGGCTAAGAACCCTTTGATACCACTTCTGACTTCCCAATGTCCCTTGAGGTCAGATGACTGTAGGTGCAAGGCTTTAGCAATCTCTTCAAGCTTAGGTTCCTTTTCTGTACCGTTGAAGGGTAGCTGATCAAGGATAGGGATCTTCAGGAGCCGGGAGAACTCCTCCAATGTAGGTACCAACTGATAGTCCAAGAAGGTAAAACAGTGATGCAGGGGATCAAAGAACTGGAACAGGACCTTTATCATATCTTCCTCAATGTTGGTGTTGACCAAGCTGATGAGGCTTCCATGCCTTTCACTGAATGAAGAGTTCTCAGGAATCCTGGATATAAGCTCCTTAAGCTGAGGAGGGACCCTTACAAGATTGACCTGAATTGTCTTTCTACGAACAGTTTCCATGTCCTACAAAACAAGAACAAAGATGAAAATTCGAACCCTTGAAATGGTTAGTCAATGCATATGATGCTGGATGATGTCATGATGCTATGATTAAACGCACCACAGATATTTACAAAGACAAACATGTAAGGCACACAAGGCACACAAGACAAGCCCTTAAGGTTTAAGGCCAGCATGGGGTCTGGGTAGTACCCTCTTGAAGTTGGTGGGTTCATACCTGTCCTAATCACAGTAACCGGGTTCTAAGGTTCCCAATATCACGGGATTGCTTTCATTGTTCATCGTTTTGATTTAGCCACTGAACTGGCGACCGAAATATTCCAGGAAAGCAACCCTCAATTGAGTGTAGTATCGAGTATCAACCAACCTCAGACTGCACCAAAGTCAGTTATCTCACTACCCTAAAGAGGCCAAGATTGTTCAATTAAGGTTCCTAAGGTCTGTTGATGCTTCACGACACCACGCGGAGGCCCCGTACTCTCCTTGACTGAACTCAAGGGTTACCGGTACACACCAAAGTGCCACATCAACGTAGCAGACTGTTTCAACCATGTCGGTATACCCCGCACAGTTCCCTCACAGCCTTGTTGCTACTTTCTAAGAAGGTATCCCCCAGATCCGGGTTAGGATCTATAGAACTCCCAAGACAGTCCCACAATTTAAAGCAAGCAAATCAATACAATTGAAAACACAGTTATGAACTAACCCTAAGGTACACCTCACTTTATAAAGTGTCCCCAGCAGAGTCACCAGTTCTGTGATCGGTGGATCTGGAACTGACTGTTTAACGCTGGTTCGCGAAATGTCGCGGAAGCAAGAGTCGCCACCGTCTTTTATTTTCTCCAAATGGAAAGGGCAAAAGCACAGAAAATTTCCTTTAAAGAGATTGCTCTCGGTTCGGGAGGTAGGTTATAGAAAGGGAAGGTGTTAGCACCCTTTCTATCCATGGTTATCCATGGGCTCTTAGATACTTGCTCATTGTGTTTTCAAAAATGTTTGCTTGCTTTTCAATTGTGGGTTTTAAAAAGTTTCTTTGAAAAATTTCAGATCGACTCGTACGTCAGAGTGTTTGAAAAATTTGCTTTGAAAGCTTTTGAAAAGTGTCAGTGTGAAAAGTCTTTTTGAGTTTGTTTTGAGATTAGAGCAAATATCCTTGAGAACCTACCTACCCTAAGGAATTCGTCTGTGTAAATGTCCTTAAAAGTAGTGCCATCCCACCATTGAGAGGTAGGTAGCACCACCGTTGGAGGTGTTCGGGTCAATTCGAAGTTCGGGACATGGTGATCACCAGAGCAATGGGAAGACACCTTAGAAGCTACCCTCATGCCAGGTTCCCGGATCATGAGGACTTACTAAGACGTCCTCTACTCGACGATCACCTTTCGAAAGGCAACAGTGAGGCGTACCCTAGGGGTGGTGTGTGCGAATTGTGTGTCATGTTTCAGTTATTTGTTTTGTCATGTTTATTTGTGATCTACGTTTGATTTTAATTGAGACATTCATTCTTGCATGCTTTTTAACAGTTATAAGTTGCGGGAAAATAAATCTAAGACTATTACAAATGGCGCGGGTCCATATCGCCAAAATTAAACCGGACCCGATTTAGCAGAAAATAAATAAAGCGGAAAAATAAAGTGCGAAAAGTTTAAATTACAATGCTTTGGGAGAGATACAAAATTATAATAAGCAATATAAAATAAATGCACAAAATAAAATAATTAAAAAAACAATGGGCGTTGGACCCTTTTGCAAAAAATTAAAGTTGATGAATTAATTGGAATTAAGGATTAAATGTTTTTTTGGTATTTTATGTTTTTTAAGATTTAAGGGGAAATTGATTAAAAAGGAAACGCCAAACCCTAATTCTAACATTTTTAAGTTTATTGTGAAAATATTGAATTTTTGACCTAATTTAAACCTAAATTATATTTATGTACAATGTGATTATGAAAATAAATAAATAATAATATTATGATAAAAAAAGGAAAAAAATTAAAAGGAGTGGAAATTATTAATTAACCTAATTCTAATTATTTGGACTTTTATTATGAAAAGGAATTAAAATTAAAACCTAATTAAACTAAATAATTTACATTTTAATTTATTTATGAAAGTAATCAAAATTAATTATATTTTTTGTCTTTTCTGTATTTTTAATGTTTTTATATTTTTGTGAAAATAAATTAATTGAATTAAACCAAGAAAATAAATGAAATAGCAAAAATAAAATATAAGGAGAAAAATAGAAAAATGCAAACCAGGGGGGGGGGGGGGGGGGGTAGCCCCAAATTAGGAGGTTCAGGCCTGATGATTTCTGGCCCATTTGTATTGAATTGGTTGACTTTCCTGGATAGAGTGCTACGCGTTGACTGGAATCTATGATACACCTTTGGTCATGGCCCTTGGATTGCTTCTGATGGACGCGTGGATGGTGAGTTTTGAGTGTATATGATGCATCCTCCATGTTGGCACTGCACAGGATTGAGTATTGAAAAATAATATGAAACTTACACAGACCTGGGGTTCGAACCCAGGTCTTTGGTATTGCCAAGAGAGGTACCTGCCACTGAAGCACTTGAATCTCATTTAACATATAATAAACAATAAATATTATAAAAAGAAAACGTCAATGACTTTGGAATTTCGCGCGAAATTTGAATGGACCTATCACGTTTTGACACGGCCTCTTCTTCCTCACCATCCCTGCAAAACAAAACACAGAGGCAACGGTTTTTGAACCGTTCTATAATATAGCTTTAGGGAAAATAGCGAATAGCGCTACAATGTCCATAAATTTATCGCGAATAGTGCTTCTTGTTCGTCCAGACACACTGATGCGAATGGTCATGGTCTTAGGTCCCAATTTTGCCTGGTTTGGGAAACCCCAATTTCAAGCTTCTGTAAACCCTACCGGTCGTTAATGGCAAATCTCCAAATATGGCACGAAAGTGAAATTAAACCACATGATCAGCTTCAGAACACGTTAGTCAACATGAATACATGGAAAAAACACAATGAAAATGCTTGAAACATGAAATACGATTATGCATTTTTTGTTGTACAGTTTATGTTCATTCTACCGATTCTTGGAGTGTGAATGGGTGCTAATGATTGGAATTGCTTCTGGGAACCTTGAGGAAGCCTTTGAAACAAAATTTAAGACCTGAATCCTTCTCTAACCACGTTTTCAGAATTGACTTTTATGGAGAATTTTTCAAGTTTGTCAAGGTTCCTTTAGCGCAGCTTTTTGTCTCCTTGGCTTAGGGTTGTGTTCCTGATCATATAGTGAGGCTTTTAGGTCAACAAAAATCAACAAAATCTCATGAATTCATTGTTTTCAATATTTGATTTCCTTAATATCTTTTTGAATCTTTTTTTCATGGTTTTTGTGTCAATTAGGTTTCAATCAAGCCAAAACCTTCTATATTAGCATGTGCACGAAATATTAAGTCCAAATCATGCATAAAAAGATTTGTTTTCATTAGGTTTGTATTTTTCATGCAATTTATTTAATTAAATGAATTATAAATGATAAAAAATCCAAATAAATAAATAAAAATGGAGAAAAACTTCCTTTTGGGCCTAATGGTCGTGCATAGGCTTGGCATGAAGAAACTTGGAAGAAAAATGGGCCCATTAGCAAATTTAGGCCTTTTGGATCAATGTTGACTTTTAAAAATTTCCAAAAATTTCCCAACTTCCACAAGGCATAACTTGCTCAATTTTTGAGCTTTTCACATGTTCTTGGACATTTTGGAAAGGTCTTTGAGTCCTCTAACCAATGTCTTTGGTCCCATGTCATTTTGATTTACCAATCTCAAGTTATGGCCTTTGACTTAAAGTCCCTTTTTGTTGACTTTTGAAAATGACCTATAATGTTGAAATTGATAACTTTTTGTGAGAGCATTTCTTGGACTTGGAATATGAAGATGAGTTGTAGGGAATGTCTTTCTCTTCAAAATGAGCTTTGGATGGAATTTTTCTGATAATCCATGTGAAAGTTATGCCCTGGTCAATTTCAGTTGACTTTTTCAGCTGTCCAAATATAGCAACTTTTGCATCTTTGATGATTTCTGAGCCAAATTTTGAGAATCATGATCAAGCATTGATCAAATGATGTTTGTGGCTTCAAAATGATATGTTGACCAAAAATTTGAACTTTTGACTGTCAAATGACCATTTTGCCCCTACAGTTGACTGTAGTGCAATTTAGGGTTTTGACTGTGCAATTTTGAGCTGAATGCCTTGAAACTTGACATGAGGATGCTTGACCACATTTGTAGGCATATGAGACTTGATTGGGTCCTTGAAAACTTCCTTTCTTTGATCAGAACACAAACCCTAGTTTTGACTGTATAGGAGACAGTTGAGCTGCACAACCCTTGGGGAATTTTGTGACTTTGACTTGACAAATCTTGGAGAATATGGGAGGGCAAATTTTGGGGTACAACATTGCCCTATTCAAATCCCTATAGTCTATACAAATACGCATTTTACCGTCCTTCTTAGGTACCGGAACCACATTTGTAACCCACTGAGGATAGGATGTAACAACTAAGAATCCTGTATTGAACTACTTCATGACCTCAACTTTGATCTTTTCAGACATCTCAGGATGCATACGACAAACCTTCTTCTTTATAGGAGGACAACCTTCCTTCATCGGTAGATGGTGAACTACAATGTCAGTATCAAGTCATGGCATGTCTTCATAAGACCAAGCAAAGATATCAACATAGTCACGTAACATATGGATTAATCTCTTTTTGACATCATCTTCTAGGTCGACACCTATCTTGATTTCTTTCTTGTCCTCTTTAGTACCCAAGTTCACAATCTCGACTGGCTCTTCATGCGGTTTTATGGCTCTTTCCTCCTGCTCTAACATTCTAGCAAGCTCTCCAGGTACTTCATAATCTTCCTCACCTTCATCCTCGGCTTGGTAGATTGGATTTTCGAAGTCATAATTGGCAATAACATAATTGTTATCAATGGAACTCAGGGTGGATGTGGATATGCAATTTGTTATGTGGGTGTGTGTAAGAACACATAGCTATTCAGAAAGCAATAAAGTAAAAGAAAGACAAAGAGCGAAAAATTTTAATGCAAATGTCCAATGGTTTATTAAATGAAAATATGTGGATGAAAAATGACAACCCTAACAAGTGGACCATTGTGCCCCGGGTAAGGCACAAGGCTTAAAGTTATTGGTCAAATTACATAACCAAAAACTTGAAAGCAAGAAAACAGAAATAAAATTTACTCCTAACTGAAGGAGATTGGTATAAAGTCTCCAACCTTCCAATTGTTGAGCCCACTGTCGGTAGTAGGGAAAATCCAATTGTCTATGTCATAGTCGCTATCAGCGTCTTCCACATTGTTGACTTAATTTTTGTGAACTCCATTATTGTTGATGTGGAATGGCGGTCCCCCGGAATTAGCACGAGCACGATGGACAACCCTCTGAGCCTCTGAGGTGAAACCCAAACCAAATTTAATGAACTTGTAAGGAATGTCAGGAAGCTGACCCTAAATAATGCCACCACCTTCTTCTACCACAACCTTAACTTCTTTCAGAGAATCCATTCTTGGTGGAATCTTGGTAACCTTAGGAGTAGTAGGAGCAACTTTAGCAACATGGGTTGTCTGAGGAATAACTTCAAAGGTCTGGCAAGGAGTCTCGAGGAATTCACCTTTCATCTCAACATACTTGAGGGATTTCAAATGGCTCACCATGTATTCTTCTTCGCCACAAACTGTAATGATTTTTTCTTTCACAGGATACTTCAACTTTTGGTGTAAAGTAGAAGTAATAGCGCTTGAACCATGAATCCAAGGGCATCCAAGCAAACATAAATAGGTTGGACGAATGTCCATCACATAGAAAGTAGAGTCAAAGACTTGGGAACCCACTTTGATTGGAAGATCAACCTCTCCATACACCATTCTGTTTGAACCATCAAAGTCTCTCACCATAACGTCACTGGGTTTTAGCATAACCCCTTCATAGTCAAGTTTGTCTAAAACAACTTTTGGCAATACATTCAATTAGGAACTCGTGTCCACTAATACATGAGATAAGGTAGTGCCCATACACTCAATAGAGACATGCAGGGCCTTATTATGGTTCCTTTCAGCGGGAGTTAAATCAGTGTCAGAAAAGCCTAGCCCATTATCAGTTGTCAGGCTAGCAACACAATTTTTGAACTAATCAACAGAGATTTCCTACGACACATGAGCAAATTTCAGAAACTTTACCAAAGCCTGAGCATGGGCTTCAGAGCACAACAATAGAGATAACATAGATATTTTGGAGGGGGTATGCCCAACTGTTCAACAATCTTATAGTCACTCTTTCGAATAATTTTCAGTAACTCCTCCATCTCTTGCTTGGAGGTATCTTCAACAATAACCACTTTCGGTGCCTCAGCCTGGGCAGGCTTAGTCATATGTTCTTTACCTCGAGTCTCAGTAGTTGATTCAACAGTAGTGATACGAATTGGTGTAGTAACAGCCTTTGGAGAGATCTCTGGAGAGAAAACTCTTCCACTCCTGGTAACATTATTAGTCCCAACAATATTTCCAATATTGGGATCAATAACTTCAGTATTTTCATTTTTGACAACCAATGTGTAATACGGTGGGAGAACTGACTTTTTGGTTTTATCCAAATATGCAGATAACAAGAGTCGCCACCGACTTTTCTTTTATCTAATATTTAGGAATGGTGAAAAGAACAAGAAAGACCTTTGATAGATTTTGAGTTCGGGGGGGGGGGGGGGGGTAAGTTATGAAAACGGAAGGTGTTAGCACCCTTTTCATCCATAGTTATCTACGGGCTCTTAATTGCTTAGCTTACTTTGAAAAAATTTGCTTTGTGTGTGTGATTTGAAAATATTTTGAAATGCCAATATAAGGCATACTTTGTAATGATTCTTGTATCAGTCCTCAAGAATGTATACAAAGTGTTTTTGAAAATATTTTTTGTTTTGAAAGTGTAATGTGAAAAAATGTTTTGAGTTGCGAGCAAGCATTTAAAAGTTCTTACCCACTAAAGTATTTCTTGTTACTTTCCTTCTCCTTTGAAGATAGTACTGACCATACCATTAGTTGGTAGGTAGCCTTATCTATTGAATGTGAAGGGACAGACGTAGGGTCATCGAAGGCAACATGTAAGGATACTTTAGAAATTGTATCAGAGGGACTATCATCATTTTGTAGGCAACTCAGAGGGTTATCGAGGGACTGTGATCTTTATTCGAAGGGACTATGATGATTTGATCGAGGGTCTTTTGCTAAAGTATCCCCACTTTAGAGGGACATGACCATTATTCGGAAGACGACAAGAGTGGTTACCCTAGAGGTGCAAGTGTGAAGAGTGTGTTAATTTTAGTTATTTAGTCTTGGAATTAGGGTTTTCTAGATTGATTTTAGTCTTTCCATACAAACCTTAGTTACTAACAGTTAAGTAGGTAAAGTGCGGAATGTAAAACCTAAGCTATTACATGGCTTTGGAAAGATACATTGGTGTAGAAAATACGGGAAAGTAAACCTATGCTATTACATCCTCGGAGCAAATACGTAATAGGAAAAATGCAGGAATGTAAATCTAAGCTATTACATCGATAGTAAGACCTATACAATTTTCTAAGAAATTAAATAGCAAAAAGTAATAAGAAAAATAATGTTAAAATGTTAAAATGTTTTTGGTGCTTTTGTAAAAAATAATTTAAGTGATAACAGTAATTAAACCTAAATTCTAATTGATTTTAATATTAAGAAAATAAGCCAATTTCATTAATTAGTAAATAAAAATATATCAAAAAAATGTAATTACTAATTAAAAACCCTAACCCTAATTTGTTAAAGTGGAAAAAAATTAGGTTAGTTAATGATTAATTAAAAATAATTAATTAAGAAAAAGAATAAAATTAGGGTTAGTAGAAAATAAGGAAAAAACCAATTGCATTGGGTGGGTGTTGAATCTAAGCCCTTGGCCTCACAAGCATGCCCTTCATCCAATGCACCATGACTGCGTTTGTGTTTGAGAACGAGAATAAGTCAACATATTATGAACCTACTTTTGTCCTGGAAAATAAAAGAAAACTTGCACAAAGGCTGGCTCGAACCCACTCCCTCACGCATAATGACCATCACTCTTACCATCGGGACACTTGTTGTTGCGCGCTAGTACAATCATCATCATTCAATATATAATAAAACTTAATTCAAAATCAGAAGTTAAACAAATTTGACCACCCATGTATTAGTGGGTCTATAGGATTTTGAATAGACGAATCAAGTTGAAAGGTTTGGCCATGCAAGCCCCTAACAGAGTAAAAAACACACAGAGATGCCAGAGTCAAACTCTGGTCGTCTTCTCTGGCGACCCCAAAATTCAACCTACAAAAATAGTAAGAATCAAAGACCAAAAGGGACCGTGTCCCCCTAATTTGGACCTCCTGAATCCAATGGCGACATTGGTTTGACTTGAAAGTTCCTGTAGCTAGGGTTTCGAAACTCAAATGAAGCTTTGCCCTAACAATGGAAAATCTTCATACCTACATCAAAACTTACAAACAATGGTTGTAAAACATTCTAAACATCATTGTGAACATGTATGAGTGCATCATTATGATGATATGATGTTATGATGTTATGTTCATGTTAAATAAGTAGAAAACACAAACAAGTCAAACAAGAGCCTTAGGTTTAAAGGCTTGCATGAAGTCGATAGGTAAATACCCTTCCCTATTGAAGTTAAGTTGGCTTAACATGTCCTAAAATAGTAACCGGGTTCTAAGGATCTCATATCACGGATCTTTCTCGCAGGCTTTATTTTAGCACGACAACCGGCTTGCCACTAAAACATACCGAAAGTCAAATCTCAATGAGCGTGGCCTCGAGTATCAACCAACTTTGGACTGCACCAAATCCGGCTATCTCACTACTTTCTAATGGCCAAGATGGGCCAATTAAGGTTCTGAAAGTAAGTTAGTGTTAACGACACCATGCTGAAGCTTAATGTTATCCTTGACTGACTCAAGAAACATCAATATAAACGAAAGTGTCACACTAACTGTAGCCATCATGTTAACCATATCGGTCTATGCTGTATAGTATTTATGATCTATTGCTACTTACCTAAGGAATCCCTAGATCCGGGTGTAGGATCTTTTACCCAAGCAATAATACCTAGACAAGCCCTTAAATTTAAAGCAAACAAGTCAAACACTTAAAGCAAGTAAAAGTGATCTAAACTCTAAGGTAATCCCTCTTTTTTAAGTACTCCCAAGCAGATTTTCCAGTTCTGCAATACGATGGGAGAACTAACTTTTTGGTTTCATCTAAATGTGCTGATAGTAAGAGTCACCATCGACTTTTCTTTTATCCAATATTTAGGAAAGGTGAAAAGAACAAGAAAGGCCTTTGATAGATTTTGAGTTCGGGGGGTAAGTTATGAAAAGGGGAGGTGTTAGCACCCTTTTCATCCGTAGTTATCTACGGGCTCTTAATTTCTTAGCTCACTTTGAAATTGTATAAGAGGGACTATCATCATTTTGTAGGCAACTCGGAGGGTCATCAAGGGTCTGTGATCTTTATTCGAAGGGACTATGATGATTTGATCGAGGGTCTTTTGCTAAAGTATCCCCACTTTTGAGGGACATGACCATTATTCGTAAGACAACAAGAGTAGTTACCCTAAAGGTGCAAGTGTGAAGAGTGTTTTAATTTCAATTATTTAGTCTTGGATTTAGGGTTTTCTAGATTGCTTTTAGTCTTGCCATACAAACCCTAGTTACTAACAGTTAAATAGGTAAAGTGCGGAATGTAAAACCTAAGATATTACATGGCTTTGGGAGAGATACATAGGTGTAGAAAATGCGGGAAAGTAAACCTACGCTATTACATCCTCGGAGCAGATACATAATAAGAAAAATGAGGGAATGTAAATCTAAGCGATTACATCGATAGTGCGACATATACAATTGGTCTAAGAAATTAAATAGAAAAAAGTAATAAGAAAAAGAAATTTAAAATGTTAAAATGTTGTTGGTGCTTTTGTAAAAAATAATTTAAGTGATAATAGTAATTAAACATAAATTCTAATTGATTTTAATATTAAGAAAAGAAGCCAATTTCATTAATTAGTAAATAAAAATATATCAAAAAAATTAATTACTAATTAAAAACCCTAACCCTAATTTGTTAAAGTGGACACAAATTAGGTTAGTTAATGATTAATTAAAAAGAATTAACTAAGAAAAAGAATGAAATTAGGGTTAGTAGAAAATAAGGAAAAAACCAATTGCATGGGATGGGTGTTGAATCCGCGCCCTTGGCCTCACAACCATGCCCTTCATCCACTGCGCCATGGTTGTGTTTGTATTTGAGAACGAGAATAAGTCAACATATTATGAACCTGCTTTTGTCCTAGAAAATAAAAGAAAACTTGCACAAAGGCTGTATCGAACCCACGCCCTCACGCATAATGACCATCACTCTTACCACTGGGACACTTGTTGTTGCACGTTAGTATAATCAACATCATTCAATATATAATAAAAATTTATTCAAAAACTAGAAGTTAAGAAAAATTTACCATGCATGTATTAGTGGGTCTCTAGGATTTTGAATGGATGAATCAGTTTGAGAGGTTTGGCCACGCAAGCCCCTACCAGAGTCAATAATATACAAAGACGATGGAGTCAAACTCTGGTTGTCTTCTCCGGCGACCCCAAAATTCAAACTACAAAAATAGCAAGAATCAAAGACCAAAAGGGACGGTGTCCCCCTAATTTGGACCTCCTGAATCCAATGGTGGCATTGGTTTGAGTTGAAAGTGCTTGTAGCTAGGGTTTCAAAACTCAAACGAAGCTTTTCCCTAACAATGGAAAATCTTCATACCTACATCAAACCTTACAAACAATGGTTCTAAAACATTCTAAACATCATTATGAACATGTATGAGTGCATCGAATCAGTCAAAAATGCATGAATAAAAAGTTTATGATTGAAGAAAGATACCAAACCGATGCATTTTGGTTGGTGTGTTTTGGGATGCTTCAAGCTTCAGCAATGGTTTCGATGAGCTCCTGGGAACTTTAGGAAGCTAGTGTGATGCTTGGAATGGATTGAAAGTGGCTGAAAATAAGGGTTTCGATTTGCCCTAGTTTCTTGAAATTTTGAGATTTTTTAGGGTTCTTATTGAGACAATTTTTCATGGTCCTTGATGTCTGGAAATGTTATGTATATATAGAGGAGAAGATTAGGTTAAGTGATGGGCTTGGACATCTCATGCAACTATATCTTTGATTTTTTTTTGAAAATAAGTTCAAATCTTCCAAAAATATGAAGATTTGCTTCAAACATAGGCCACACGGTTTCTTCAGCTTCAAGATAGATTTTTGGGCCTCCAATATGATTAGAACAAAAGTCCACACGCCTTGATCAATTAGCTTTATATTTTATTTGATTTATTTTGAATTTAATTGAATAAAATAAAAATAAAAAATAAATAAAAACCACAAAAATGCATGAATGGATTTAGAGGTCTCTTATGAGGTTGTGATCACATTTGGACCTGAAAACTTAGGCCCATTAGCACAAAATTTCAAGTTTGCTCAATTTAGGTTTCATGCATTTTCTCAAAATTGCTCAACTTGCACCAATCACAACTCTCTAACTTTTTGTCATATGAAGATGATCTTAGAATTTTTAGAAACCTCAAGATGTCCCCTACAACTTTCATGTTGGTAATTTTTCCATTTGGAGTCTTTATCTTTATGTAAATTGCTTTGAAAAAAAATGTCTTTTTATTGACTTTTAAAATGACCTGTAATATTTTGGCTCATATCTCTCAAATGAAGCATTTTTGGACTCGAGCTTAGTGAGAAAAAGGTGTAGAGAATTGAATTTCCCTCGAGATAGGATTTGGTTGAGGAATTTATGATAAAGAATTTGAAAGTTATGCTTGGTCAAAGTTCAATTGACTTCTCCTAAAGAAAACCCTAATTTAGTAACTTTTGACTTTTGATGAATCTTGAGTTTTCTTGATGAAATGATGAATAGGAGTTCAAAATTTTGATGTTGACCAAAAATCTTGAAGTTTGACTGTAAATTGGTCAAAGTTGACTTTTTGTCCAATATAATTAATTTTCAATCATCTGGCTAATTGACTGAGCAAACTTGTGTTGCAAGGCTTGAAAATTGGTATGAGGATACTTTGAAGCATGTGGGTTACTATGAAGTCCATTTGATACATTATAAACTCAATTTCCTTTGAGAACAACAAAACCCTAGTTGTAGGTCCATTTCTTAGGAGGAGAATTTGTCTGGTCAACCCTTGAGTAGTCTTGAGTGTTTGAGACCTTCATGAGCATGAGGAGACCTATTGAAATAGTTTGTATTGAAAATGGGAGGGAAAATTTTAGGGTACAACATAATTCTTCTTGCTTGACGCCATGGTAGTAGACATCAACTCCATAATTCCAAGGGATAACCTTGTCAGAGGAATATGGAATTGGCCCGAGTGCGGTAATGATTAGAGGAGCAACCCTAGGCTCGACAGTAACCTTCATTGGACCCTTAGAATTGATCCTTACAGGAGTATTAGAAATTGTAATTACATACACGTCTTCAAGCTTATGGCCTTGAGACATACTTTTACATAAGCTCTCCACAGAAGGAATCTTCTCAAATAGAATTACACGGTCAACTATCAAATGTTGAATAACTTTTTTTTAGCAGTACACAACCATTATATTGGGACACACAATAGTTGAATTTTTCAATGTAACCCAGAAATAAACCAGCTTGCAACAACTTCTTCTTAGCAATCATCAGAGGAGCAGTCAAGTCACTCACATCAGAAACATAAGAAACATTATCAATAGCATTAACGCCTTTGTCATGATTAGGTATAGGTGCAATGATCACATTAGGAGTCTCAGGAGGATCAAATTCAATCTCCTTATAGTCAATCATATCTTGAATCTTATTTTTCAATGCCCACCAACTGTTAGTGTCATGTCTAGAACTGTTGGAGTGATATGCACACCTTGCATTAGGATTGTAACAGGGAGAGGAAGTATTGTGGTTTTGAGGAGGTTCTTTCAATTTAATTAGATCTGCCTTCAACATGTGTTGCAATGCTTAAGACAAAGACATGTTTATTTTAGTGAACTGTCTTCTGGGTGCATCATGCCTACGTTGATTGCCTTGTTATGGTTGCACCAGCGCAGAATTGGAGATCAGAACTGCACCCACAGATTGGTTGCAGTCACTCTTATTACGACCCTTATGTATGTACACATCATTGGATTCTTTATTACCATTGTATGACTTCTTCGTAGTATTCAAAGATATAGCCACCTGAATTTTACCACTTATGATTCCATTCTCAACATATTCCCCTGTCAATATCAGTTTAGTGAAACCAGCTGAAGCTCCAAGTAGGTGATTACAGAAAGAACCTGTTAGCTTACTCATGAACATGTCAACAAATTCCCTATCAGCCAAAGGAGGTTGAACTCTGCCGGTAAAATCTCAATTTTTGTGCGTACTCTTTAAAGCCTTCCTTAGAACCCATGGACATACTCTGTAGCTGCATGCGGATTGGTGCCAAATCAGAATTATACTGATACTTTCTATAGAAAGCTGCAGACAAATCTTCCCAGGTAAGGATATTGGTACCTTCGAATTGATAATACCATTCCAATTGTGTTCCAGATAGACTCTTTTAAAAGAAATTCAACCATAATTTCTTGTCAACAATGTGTGGTTGAATTTTTCGAACATATGATCTCAAATGCAGCTTCGAGCAAGAAATACCATCATACTTAGCAAAGGTAGAAGTTTTGAACTTAGGAGGAATGATGACTCCTGAGGCTAAACCCAATTCTTCAAAGTTTAAGCCAGGCACCTTCTGGATCTCCATAGCTTTCAGACACTATTCTAACATCTTATACTTCTCGCCAGCAGGGGGATATTGTTCATCCAAATGATCCTCTTCCTCTTCATCAGAACATTTGTCAGAATCATGATTGCTTTTTTCGGTTTTAACACTATTACAATCTTCATCCCATTCGTCATCTTCGTCCAATGGGATATCAAGATCTTGAATTTGCTTTACTGGACCTCTGAACTTTCTCCCCATGTTAAGGATGCTGATTGGTTTCTTTGTCTTCTTCTTCTCATTGGCGATGAGAGCCTTCAGTTCTTCTTGCCCCTTGGCTAAGCTTAGGAACATCTCTTAGAACTGAGCATTCTGAGCCTAGAGATCTTTGTATGTCTGTTCGAGAGCCATTTTTGCTGAAATAAACAAAGAAGATGAGAAAACTATCTTGTAAACCTGTTATGCAATGATATGTATGGCATGTAGATGCATATGCAATGTTTTCAAGGACCTCGTGGGATTTAAATTTCTTAAACAAAAGGGAACAAAAACAAAGACTCTTATTACTAAGTTTAAATTATAACTGACTCTTAATGAAAAAAAAGGGTTACAAGGAAATAAATTAAGAACTCCTAAGACATAAGACTCAAGTCTCCCATGGACGCTTCCTCTTTGTGTTGACATATGCATTAAGGTTTCTCACTTCGTGAAGTTGTTTTGTCAACGCCAACACTTTCTTCTCACTAACATTGAACTGAGTCTCAAACTTTCTTCTTTCAATTGAATCCAAGACTTTTGTAGCTCTTCAAGGTCAGTAGGCATATCTGGATGAAAAATGGTATAAGGAATATCTCCTTCAACAACAGGCTCCACAATTACTGGTAGGACAGTAAGATATGGCATTATAAGATTTTGAGCACGAGATCACACCCATCTAAGGTAGGGCTCTAAAGGGATGGAGTGTTTCTGTCCCAAAGTTTTGCTATCAATCTTATTCCCATGCCCAAGCACGTATAAACTTTTGACGGTAACCTTGAGGATCATTCTCGTAATCGAATACAATACCCTAGATAAGCATATCATGAGGACCGTTTCTTCGAGCATAACCTAATTTATGTAGATCTAGAGAAGGGCTATAAGTAATACCTCCCCTTATGCCAAGGAGTGGCACATTAGGGTATTCCCTACAACGCTCAATAATAGTGATGTCCTCCTGAGACCGGGAACACCAATAGATATTTGAATGAGAGAGTGACATCATCCTTCGTGACCACTTCAAACCTTGTTCATTCTTCATCACTGATCAGGGAAGTTGCGAAATAAACCACCTGGATAGTAAAGGTATGCAACACATGAGAATCCCTCGCTTCCTCATAGTACGAGTGTGAAGAGAGTGCAAAATATTTCCAAGCAAACTAGGCACAGGGTTATGAGTAAGAAATATTTTGATAGCGTTCACATCTATGAGTTGGTCTGGATTAGGGAATAGTACTAAACCATATATCAACAAAGCGAAGATCTCCTCAAAAGCATGAAAACTCATAGCATCTAGAAACAAATGAGCCTTCTCTATTAGAAATTTAGCAAGAAGACCTTTAACTCCACTTCTTGTTTCCCAATTAGACACAATGTCTGACCGCTTTAGATGTAAGGCTGTTGCAATAACCTCGGGTTTTGGAACTTTCTCTAAACGTGTAAAGGGTGTCTGATCAAGAATAGATACTCCAAGTAGCTTAGAGAACTCTTCCATTGTGGGTACCAACTGATAATCTGGGAAGGTAAAATGGTGATGCTTAGGATCAAAGAATTGGAACAAAACACTCATCATGTCTTCTTCAAAACCTGAGGTGACAAAGCTGAGTAGATAACCATGCCTCTTGGTGAATTGAGAGTTTTCGGGAACCTTTGAGACTAAATCCTTAAGATTGGAAGGTACCCTTACAAAGTTGATTCATATAGTATTTATGCGAGCGGAGGCCATAACATGCAACAAGGAACAAAGATAAATCCCTAGGTCCTTGAAATGGTTAGTGAAAATGTTATGTTATGATGATATGATGTTATGATGATATGATGTTATGATGTTATGATGTTATGTTCATGTTTAAATAAGTAGCAAACAGAAACAAGTCATACAAGAGCCTTAGGTTTAAAGGCTTGCATGAAGTCCGTAGGTAAATACCCTTCCCACTGAAGTTAAGTTGGCTCAACCTTTCCTAAAATAATAACCGGGTTCTAAGAATCTCATATCATAGATCTTTCTTGCAGGATTTATTTTAGCAAGGCAATCGACTTTCCACCAAAACATCCCGAAATTCGAATCTCAATGAGTGTAGCCTCGAGTATAAACCAACTTTGGACTGCACCAAAGTCGTCTATCTCACTAATTTCTAATGGCCAAGATGGGTCAATTAAGGTTCTAAAAGTAAGTTAGTGATAACGACACCACGCGGAAGCCTAATGTTATCTTTGAATGACTCAAGGAACATCAGTATAAACCAAAGTGTCATATTAACTATAGCTATCATGTTAACCATATCGGTTTATGCTGTACAATCTTTATGATCTATTGCTACTTGCCTAAGGAATCACTAGGTCCAGGTGTAGGATCTTTCATACTAGAAATAATACTCAAACATGAACCCTTAAAGTAAAGCAGACAAAGCATACAATAAAAGCAAGTAAAGTGATCTAACTCTTAAGGTAACCCCTCTTTTAGACAGTCCCTAGCAGAGTCGTCAGTTCTGTAATACGGTGGGAGAACTGACTTTTTTTTGTTTTATCGCAAATGTTGCGGTTAGCAAGAGTCGCCAATGACCTTTATTTTATCCAATATTTAGGAAAGGTGAAAAGAACATGAAAGACTTTGATAGATTTTGAGTTCGGGGGGTAAGTTATGAAAAGGGAAGGTGTTAGCACCCTTTTCACCCGTTGTTATCTACAAGCTCTTAATTGCTTAGCTCACTTTTAAACTTGCTTTGTGTGTATGTGTTTTGTTTGAAAATATTATGAAATGCCAATGTAAGGCTATATTTGTAATAATTCTTGTATCAGTCCTCAAGAATGTATACAAAGTATTTTTTTTTGAAGATATCTTGTTTGAAAGTGTAGTGTGAAAAATGTTTTGTTTGTGAGCAAGCATTCAAGAGTCCTACCCACTAAATTCTTTCTTGTTATTTTACTTATCCTTTGGAGATAGTACTATCCATACCATTAATTGGTAGGTAATACTATCTATTGGATGTAAGGGACGTGCGTAGGGTCATTGTATGGTTATCAAAGGCAACCTGTAAGGATACTTTAGCAATTGTATCGAAGGGACTATCATCATTTTTCTCGTAGGGTCATCGAAGGGACTAGATCATTTTGTAGGCAACTCATAGGGTCATCGAGGGACTATGATCTTTATTCAAAAGGGATCATGATGATTTGATCGAGGGATATGACCAATATTCGTAAGGCAACAAAGGAGGTTACCCTAGAGGTGCAAGTGTGAAGAGTGTGTTAATTCAGTTATGTTAATCTTAAAAATTATGTTTTCTATGTCCAATTGTTAGTCTTGCTATACAAACCCTAATTACTAACAGTTAAAAATATAATGTGCAGAAAGTAAAGTGTGGAAAATTAAACCTAAGCTATTACATCCTGTGAGCAGTTACATAATTAGAAAAAAGATGCAGGAATGTAAATCTAAGCTATTACATTAGAGAGTGCGACCTATATGAAGAAGTGAAAAACACAAGAAGGGGGGGTTGAATTGTAAAACTTGAAATCAAATGCAGACAACACGTTATTTTTATCCTGGTTCGTTTGATCTAAAACTACTCCAGTCCACCCGTCAAGGTGATTTCGCCTCTCTCCAACGAGGTCTTAATCCACTATATTCAACTAAATATTACAACTGCTTTAACAACTGCTAAAGCCTTCTTGAGTCAAAACCACAAACCGGTTTCTCAAGGAAATACTTTCTTATAGATAAATGAAATCTAAGTGTGTTGAATGTTTTCTACAAAACTGTTTATCACAACTGTGATACTACACAATTTAAGCTTATGAGAACTAGAATTCTAAAACAATAGAGTAAGTAATTTGAGAGCTTTAGCAAACTGTGAATGAGGATGAAGATGAATCGCTTTAGGCGTGTAGAGAGTTGTAGAGCATTAGCCAATCCGTTCCTCACTTGCTTGTTTATATAGCATTGGAAATGATACGTTGGAGTCAGTTATTCCGTTTCAATGCCAATTACATTCTTTCCATATTGAGAAGATCTTTGTCTGGAATAATGCCGTTGATAATAAAGTATCTTGAATGCACAGTACCGTTGCCAATTAAGCGTGTTTTGGCTTTGGCTTATTCTGACGCTGCTAAGTGCTGATGAATTGTTGTGGTCTTGATCAGAGTTTAGATTGTTACGCGCAGATCTGTTCATCAAGCTTCAGCGTAAGACCATGCTTTGATCTTCTGATTCTGGCATCTGATATAGCATCTTCTGATGCTGATATTGATGTTCCATCTTCTGATGCTGATATCCATAAGAGTTTCTGTAAAAGTACAATATAATTTTTAGGTAGCATATATGTCTCATATGAATTATACAATTTATTTAATCTAGTATTTTGTTATCATCAAAACTATAACTTGGGGTGTAGATTCAAACTTTGTTCTAACAATATACACTTGTTCTGGGAATTTAAATAACAAAAGACAAATAAAAGAATGTTTAGAAAAATATTTTAAAGACCTAAAATCTAAGTGTTAATGTTTTTGGTATTTTTTTTAGAAAATACTTTAAGTGATAATAGTAATAAAACCTAAATTCTAATTTAGTTTAATATTTATAAAAAAAGCTAATTAACTTAATTAATTAATAAATAAAAATATGTCAAAAAATTATTTACTGACTAGAAAACCCTAATCCTAATTTGTTATAATTTTGAAAAAAGTTTAAGGTTAACGGTTAATTAGAAAATAATTAGTAAAATAGAATGAAAATTAGGGTTAGTAAAATAAGGAAAAAAAATAAATGCTTCTGTGAAGATAAAGGAAAAACTATCAGAGTTATGATAAGAAAAACTCCCCCTGAGTTTATTACTTCCCTTTTAATTCCATGAGTCCTTTAGCATAAGATCTTTCTTGAACTTTCTTAGAGCATCAGATCTTTCTGGAGCAGAGCTTCAGTGTATCAGAGATAATTAAATTCTTGTACCTGTAAGCTTATGCAGAACAAGGAAACATTCAAGTATATCAGAGTGTTAGAATGTTTGGGACTTTTGTCTCAGTAATCCGTTATTGAAAAATATCATTCTTTTTCTCCCCCTTTTTGTCAGCAATCAAAAAGTGCAAGTAATTGAAGTTAAAAACGATCAGTGCAGAAAAACTATTGTATTTAGGTCAAAGCTTAGAAGATAGTACAGAAAAGATGTAAAGAAAACAATGAAAATATTAAGAAACAAAATCTAAGGTTGGGGTGGAAGGCGTGTGAACAGAGCTTCTAACATGTTCTTAATCTAATCAACGGTTTCCTTCTGCTGATGCACCATGCTGGCTACTAAATCAATCTTACTATCTTGCACATCCATCCTTTCCTTCATTTGTTGATCACTTTAATCCATTATTTTCTGCAGACGAATATCATTTTGCTTCAGCTCTTCAAGAGTCTGCCTGTCCAAAGCAGCTTGAGAGACGTCAGAATCAGGATGCTTCTGAGAGCTTTCTGCAACATCTTCTTCTTGACTGAAATCTTCAGCTTGAATCTTCTGATCTTCTGCTGGTTGAATCGTTGAATCTGGACGCTTTTCAGACCAAGGCTCACTATCCAGAAGAAGCACTTCCTCCTTCAGCAGCTGACTCATGACTGGACCTTCAACTTCCTTCAGCAGATTGCTGAAGTTCTGTTGAGCCTGTTCATAGTTTATGTCTTGCAGCTTAAAGGTTTCAGCGCGTACCCACTTTCTGAATTGTGTCCAGAGTTGGTCTGAAGCAGCAGGATCAATCACTTCCGGACAAGCCTGCTTTAGAGAAGCGATCCAATTCTGCATGCCTGTTTCAAAATTTAAGATGCTAGAACCAACATCTGGTTGTTTGGGTTTGGGAATAGCGATTTTATTTTTAAGGGAAGCAAGCCGGTCAAGGATTGTTAGATCAATGAAGGTCTTGCTGTTGTCATCTGGATTTTGTTTGAGTGAGGGAGTAGGAGAGTCAGAAATGATTATTGGACTGTGTGGAGTGTTAGGTGGAGTAGTTTCTGGTGAGGATGGTAGTTGCGGTATGTTTACAGTTGTACCACAAGGCAGTTGAATGGCCAAGGGTTGTGGTTCAGAGGATTCAGGTGATTGAGGTTCAGGGGTTTGAGCCTCAGAGTGTTGAGACTCAGAGTGTTGAGGAGAGTGTGGATTAAGTTCTGGTTGTGGAGAGGGAGGTGGAGGAGTTTCTGGTTCTGGTGATTGTGGATTTTCTGGTATTGGTGAGAGTGTATATTCTGGTTGAGGTGAATGGGCAGTTTCTGGTTGAGTGTTTGGATTTTCTGAGAGGGGAGCGGAAGAACGTTGATCAATTTCAGAAAGAACTTTATCAAGTTCTGATTCTGTTGATGTTGTGGGTTTTGGATTTTGAGGTTTGGTGCGGGATCTCCTGAGAGTTAGTGACTCAGAAGGGTCAAACTCTGGTTCGGTATCATCAATGGTTGGTATGGGAATTGGGAGTTCATATGAAGCTGGGGTTGGAATCAATGTTGGAACAATAGATGAATTTAAAACATTAACAGCAGATAGATTACCTCTGTTCTTTGGGGTCTGCTGAGACGGTCCTTCTGATGCAGCCTTTCTCTTCTTAGTCTTCTTCAAAGTAACCTCTGGTGCTTGCTGGTGCAGATCTTTGATGTTCAGATCAGGATCTGTGCCATCAGCTTTACACGCATCCAAGTATCTGAGAATAATGACTGGTTTAGAGTCAATCTCAGAGAACATAGGAAAGTCGTCCAGAGGGACTCTTCTGCTGGTGATTTCAGCATGAGGAGTAACGCTGGGTGTGATACGGTGGGAGAACTGACTGTGGTTTTGCGTTTGTTTTCGCAAATGTTTCGGTTGAGCAAGAGTCGCCACCGACTTTTTATTTTATCCTAAGGAAAGGTTTAAAAAGCACAGCAAAAACCTTTGAGATGTTTTCTTGGGTTCGGGGAGTAGATTATAGAAAGGGAAGGTATTAGCACCCTTTCTATCATGGTTATCCATGGGCTCTTAGTTACTTGCTTAGATCACTTGCCTTTGCTTTTCAATTGTTTGAAATGGTGCTTTGTGTGTGTGGGTTTTTTTTGAAAATGTTTTGAAAAGAGGCCAATGTGGTGGCAACCTTTGTAATGATCCATGTTGGGATGTATACAAAGGTGTATGTCTTTTGAAAAAGGTTTTCATTTGTTTTTGAAAGTTGTTTTGAAAGTGTTGTGAGGTGTGGTTTAAAAACAGGCAAGTGTTTTTGCAAGTTGACAAGTACTTAAGAGCGATCTACCCTAAAGTTCTCAAAGATTTTTGTTATGCTTTTAACCCTTTTAACAATTTTGTTCCACCATTGTATTTGGTGGACAATCTTGTGTTAGGATGTGAAAGGGACGGGCGCGGGTCATCGTTTAGACCATAATTGCAATGGTGCCAAGTATCTTTGGGCAATGTTTTCTTTAAGGGACTTGACCATTTTAGGCAAAAAAAAGGCGTCATCGAGGGACTATGATCATTTGAATTATTTGTTTTGCCCAAAGAGACCTAACATGCAATATGGCCCAATTTTTGAAAGGCAACAAGTGGATGTAACCCTAGGGGTGTTAGTGTGCAAGTGTGTTTTATTGCATACAAGAGTTTTTTTCTTTGAATTAGGTTTTTCTATTTCATTGATTTTATCTTGCCATACACGTCCTAATTACTAGCAATAAGAAGCGGAAATGTAAAATCCTACGCTATTACAACAATTAGGGGAGGGGGATACACATTTGTACATGGGGGGTTCAACGAGAAAAATAGACAAAAAAGAAAATAGCAAAAAACAAGATATATATAGAGAGAGAGGGAGCCCGCGCGCTGTTGGGAGGTCATCAGAAGTTCTGACTCAGATCCGCTGCCAGATGATCAACCTGTTAGTGAAACTGGATGAGTCAGAACTTCTGACTCTAGCACCTGCAAAACAGAACCTTGTTAGTGGGGAAATCAGAAGTTCTGATTTCCCTGCGCTGCAAGACAGAAGTTTGTTAGTGGAGAAACCAGAAGTTCTGATTCTGCTGAAAAGGCAATAACTCTCAGAGGTTCTGATATCATTGACAGCAAAACAGGCTTCAGATGTGCTAACATCAAAGTCAGCACTTGGCTTTTTCCTGTACTACTCAGAACATCTGCAATCCTGTTGTTACTCCACAAAACAGGAAACATACTTTGAACAGATCCAGCAAATACAAAAATGTTTCAGAGGTCAGAGTCAACAAGGTCACAGGCAGATCCTATACTGGCTCAGAATGTTCTGAGGTATGAAAATCCTCAGAACATAAACAGCAATAACATGAATATTTACATTATGTTACTTGAATATGCACAGCTGATGATGCTTAACAGTGTGATGAGGGTCAGCAGGTGCTTACCTGACTGTTTGGAAAAGTTGGTGAGTGAAAGTTTAGCTTTTGGTTCTGGTTCTGGTGGTGTTCTGGACAGATTTTGAAAAGGGGAAGTAAAGGTGTATACGTGTGTAGGGTCAGAAGTTTGGAAAGAGTGTTTTTGGTTTACAGAAAAAGAACTGGATATTTGATGAAGTTGAAGGTGAGAAACTCAAAGTTATGAAACAAAGCTGGAGATTTTGGCAGAGTTTCAGAATGCTGTGTTGCTAGGAGTTCTGTTTCTCTCTTTAGCAATTTTTCTGTTTCTTTTCTTGAACGTTTTTTTGCAGTGGTGAAGCCTCTCTATTTATAGGCAAAATCCTTGTGGATGCCTTGAACATTTAAAGCGCCAACAGAGTTTGAATTTGTTCTTTGACAGAACTTCCTGGGAAGTTGTGATACAGATAGCTTTCAGCCTAGGTTGCAGCAGCAGGCGTAGATTGGGGAGAAGTGACCTCTGAAGTGGGCAGTGGCGTGAAGACCCATGCTAGAATCTGTGTAAAAGCGTTTTCCAAGCCACACGTGAATGCTCAGGAGTGGTTGGAAGCATTAATGGGCATTAAATGGTGACAAGACCTGTCAATACCAACATTCTGGTAATGGAAACCAGCGTTGAATCAGCAGCGTAAACCATGCTCTGGCCTTGGCTACCTGTTGTCTTAGTAAGCTCTGGAGATTCTCCTGGTTTTCTGGTACGTTTCTTGGATTTGCTTCTGGACAATCTGGACTTAGAGATTCTGTATCAGTGTAACACCCATTCTTCTGACCTTTCATCTTCTGATTTCAACCTGTTCTGAAGGAGCCTTCAGACTTTCCTGCTTCTCTTGCATTCCTTTAGCAAATTCTGACTGAGCTTGTGTAACTGCTGAAGGGGCATGTTCTGTTTGAGGCTTACATTCTGAACCATGTTTACAACTTCTGATTGAACTGATGTAGCTGCTGAAGAGCCAACTTCTGACCACGCTGAGCCAAGCTTGCAACTTCTGACCGTCTTCATCTGGAATGGGTCCAGAAGTTCTAAAGCGTTGATTTTTCTAAAAACACTTATTTTAAAGAAACATTCTAAGCACTTAGAATTTGATTTTTCTCAAGATAAAAGCATTGCTTCTGGAGTTCGTGAGATCATCTTGCTCTTGTAAGTGGCTTGCTTGGGCAAAAAAAGATAACTCAGGACTTGGATTTGTTTCAGGGGGACTTTAAAAAATCCAAGATGGTTTCCTGAAGAAAGGGAGGGCAAATTTTGGGGTACAACAGTTGTCCCTGTTCAATCTTCTTGAACCTGAAGAGTTAGATTGGCAAGTTTGCCTTTCGTGACTCGAAGGTAAAAGGAGATTGGACACTAGAGTGCCCGGAAATTTGCACTCGCATGTTGGAGTATCAGCGAATGTGATGGCAGGAATGGGCTTATAGATGCCATTTGGAGAGGTGGTGGATAGGGAGATGGGCTTATAGATGCCATCTGGAGATATGACAGAACTTTGTCGGGAATGGGCTTACAGATGCCATTTGGAAGTGTTGATCGCACAAGAGATTCCTTAGCGAGAACTTTATGTATCTGAGAAAGGAAGATGTTTTCCTGGATTGTTACAGGTGTTTGATCTTCAATCTCCTTATGCAGATATGCCCTGGCTGGATAAAGGTATCGAATCTACAATCGGTGGCTCACAGATGTGCCCTGGCTGGATACAGGAGTTGAATCTGGAAATGGTCGTCAACAGATATGCCCTTGCTAGATACAGGAATCGAATCTGGAAATGTGGTCAACAGATATGCCCTGGTTGGATACAGGAATCGAATCTGGAAATGTTGTAGTTGATAGATGTGCCCTGGCTAGATACAGGAATCGAATCTTCGAACTCTTCAGACGTGCCCTGGCTAGATACAGGAATCGAGTCTGGAAATATGGTCAACAGATATGCCCTGGCTGGATACAGGAATCGAATCTTTGAACTCTTCAGTCGTGCCCTGGCTAGATACAGGAATCGAGTCTGGAAACTGATCACTCTCAGATATGCCCTGGCTAGATACAGGTATCGAATCCGGAATTTGTGACAGTTGAAGGTAGTTGTCTTTGGGATTGTCTTTTTCCCTGAAAAGGCAAAAACATAAGTTATACGCAATGTCATGATGTATGATATGCATGATGTCATGATGTTCAACATGAGATAGTGTTGTATGCACTTTATCATGTATGTAAGCGAGATGTATGAAAGTGTGAAATGTTTATGAATGTAACTTCGTCTTAGGAAAATAAATCTTTGACGATCGGCCGGGGAGTTGCCCTGTGGCCGAGATACTTTGCTGAAGTTTTGATGAGAGGCCTGTTGAGGACGACTTTAATGATGAATTCTGCTGGGGATAAAAACTCCGCTGGGAAACACCAAAGGTAAACTCTGCTGGGGAATACCAAAGATAAACTCCGTTGGGGATACTGAAGATAAACTCCGTTGGGGATACCAAAGATAAACTCCGCTGGGGATTGAAAGAACTTTGTTGGGGGCGATCTTCCGTGGCGATTAGCTGAGGATAACCCAGTTATAAGCCCTTGTGAGGAATAACTCTGAATAAAGTTCGGGAGAGACGTCCATATTCTGCAGGGGACAAGCTTCCAGAATCTACTGGGGATAAGCTTTTAAGACCTGCCGGGGAACGTTGTGCCTTTTCAGGATCGACAGGGAATCAACTCAGTCTTGGGGAGAGTATTGCTGAATTCCCGTCTTACTCTGCAGGGCGTTGAGATGATTTGGTCACATTCTTCAGTCGAATCTACCTGGGTACCTTGGCGGACAAAGCAAATAGACTGCATCAGACAACCTTACATTGCTCTTGTTTCTGATGTCACCTGTAATTGATCTTTTGCAAACATTTATAAATTAGCAATTTAATGTCAAATGCATATATAAAAAATGACCATTGGACGTCCTTCGCAAGACAAAACAGAAAAAGGAAAAAAAATGGCAACTTGTATGGACAAGTGAATTTGTATTGATTTGAATTTTGCCTGTGAATAGGCGTTTCTGTACAAGAAGCTGACATCCTAGTAAGAGGATGCCGCCGAATAATCACAGAATTTACAATTTTTGAAAAGAAAACAAAACAGCTATGTGAACAATCCCATTGGGTTCCAACTTTGCTATCGCCTTTATATCCCCAAGCGTCTCATCGCTTTGCTGCCTAGTTGAAGATGAAGCTGATTGGTCGATGTCGAATTCTGAGCCAGATAGTTGATGCCGAATTCCGGATGCGAAGTGATCCAATGAGACATAGTGTTACGCTTTATCCCTAACTTTTGCCTGGACCGCCCTTTCGGGTTTTCAGTCCACCGGGATACCCATTTTTGCCCAAGTCGCCCTTTCGGGTTTTCAACTTGCCGGGTGTACAGATTTTTCATTTCATCCCTTATTTTTGCCCGAACCCTTTTGGTTCGCCGGGAAGCCCTTATTTTTGCCTAGGTATGTCAACCTAGCGGGTCTTTTATTCATGCGTAGTATCTTTTCACTATGTCTGCATTGGCGGGGTGAGGGAGGTCGTCACCATCCATGGTGGTTAGGATCATGGCTCCTCCTGAGAACACATGTTTAACCGCAAATGGCCCTTCGTAAGTAGGGGTCCATTTGCCCCGGGGATCACTTTGAGGAAGGATGATGCGCTTGATTACCAGGTCTCCAACCTGATACTCTTGTGGTCTGACCTTCTTGTTAAGTGCCCTGATCATTCGTTTTTGATACGTCTGACCATGACAGATAGCGGTGAGCCTCTTTTCGTCAATTAGGTTTAATTGATCAAGTCGAGTCTGGATCCAGTCATCTTCATTTAAGTCTGCATCTTTCATTATCCGGAGAGAAGGTATCTGAACTTCAATTGCCAAGACTGCCTTCATGCCATAGACCAAGGAGAAAGGAGTCGCCCCGGTTGACGTTCTTGCTGAGGTACGGTACCCATGAAGAGCAAATGGTAACATTTCGTGCCAATCTTTATAAGTCACTGTCATCTTCTGCACAATTTTCTTAATATTCTTATTCGCTGCTTCTACAGCCCCATTCATCTTCGGCCGGTAGGGAGAAGAATTGTGGTGCTGTATCTTGAATTGTTCACAGAGTTCAGTGATCATTTTGTTATTGAGGTTGGTACCATTGTCCGTGATGATTCTTTCCGGGACACCGTACCGACAGATCAGATTATGCCGGATGAAACGTGCCACGACGCTCTTGGTTACTGTCGCGTAAGAAGCTGCCTCAACCCACTTTGTGAAGTAATTGATCGCTACCAAGATGAAGCGATGCCCATTGGATGCCGTCGGTCGGATCTCACCGATCATATCAATGCCCCACATTGCAAAAGGCCAAGGTGCCGTTATGACGTTCAGAGGGACTGGGGGAATATGCACCTTGTCAGCATAGATCTGGCATTTGTGACAAGTTTGAGAGTGTTGGTAACAATCGGCTTCCATTGTGGACCAGAAATACCCTGCTCAAAGGATTTTCTTTGCCATGGTGTGTCCACTGGAATGTGTCCCAAATGTACCTTCATGCAGTTCTATCATGATCTTCTCTGCTTCAGCCTTATCCACACAACGTAGTAGAGTTGAATCATGGTTCCGTTTGTAGAGGATGCCGTTGCTGAGGAAGAATTTTGCCGCAAACCTCCTCATGAACTTCTTGTCATTGACAGATGCACCTTCAGGGTATTCCTGAGCTTCTAAGTACCTTTTCACCTCATGATACCAGGGCTTTTCAGTTGCCTTCTCGGCCTCGAGGTCGCAGCAGTATGCCGGTTCATCCAACTTCCAGATAATGATCCGGGGAGCCTCATTGTCCCATTTAACCTTGAACATTGAAGACATCGTAGCTAGTGCGTCCTCTAGCTGATTCTCCTCTCTTGGGAAATGCTCAAAAGTTATCTCTTCAAAGTGGGGAAGCAAGGTCAACACATACTCCTTGTAAGGAATAAGATTTGGGTGTTTCGTATCCCACTCGCCTTTGATCTGATTGATCACGAGAGTGGAATCTCCGAAGACACTCAGAAATTTGATCCTTAAGTCGATTGCAGCTTGTAGACCCATGATACATGCCTCATATTCTGCCATGTTGTTGGTGCAGTTGAAACATAATCGGGCGGTGAGTGGAGTATGCGTTCCTTTGGGAGATATGATTACAGCGCCGACACCGTTACCCAAAGCATTGGAGGCTCCGTCAAAATGCATAGACCATCGGGATCCTTCCTCAGGTCCTTCATCCGGTCCAGGTATTTCACAGTCAGTTACCACCATGATGTCTTCGTCTGGAAAATCAAAGTTCAATGATTGGTAGTCGTCCACAGGTTGGTGTGCCAAATGATCTGCCAGTACACTTCCTTTAATTGCTTTCTGAGTTGTATACTGGATATCATATTCTGTTAAGATCATTTGCCATCTCGCTATTCTTCCAGACAGAGCGGGCTTTTCAAATATGTACTTGATGGGATCCATCTTTGAAATCAACAAAGTGGTGTGAGTCAGCATATACTGTCTCAGCCGGCGAGCAGCCCATACTAGAACGCAGCAAGTTTTCTCAAGCAGTGAGTAACGAGACTCACAGTCGGTAAACTTTTTGCTCAAGTAATAAATAGCATGCTCTTTTTGGCCGGACTCGTCATGTTGTCCCAGCACACACCCCATTGAATTGTCAAGTACTGTCAAATATAGTATCAGAGGTCTTCCTTCCACTGGCGGCATAAGAATGGGTGGCTCTTGGAGATATTCCTTTATCTTTTCAAAGGCAGCCTGACATTCATCGTTCCAACGTACTACTTGATCTTTCTTCAGTAATTTGAAGATTGGCCACAGGTAGCAGTTAGATGTGAGATGAATCGGGCAATGTAATTCAGTCGTCCCAGGAAGCCTCTGACTTCTTTCTCTGTCTTTGGAGTTGGCATCTCTTGTATGGCTTTTACCTTTGCAGGGTCCACCTGAATACCTTTATCACTTACAATGAAACCTAGCAATTTTCCGGACCTCACCCCAAAGGTGCATTTGTTGGGATTCAACCTCAGCTTGTATAACTTCAGTCGGTCAAATAGCTTCCTCAGATGATCAAGGTGCTCCTCCTCAGTTTGAGACCTTGCAATCATATCATCAACGTATACCTCAATCTCATGATGGATCATATCATGAAATAAAGCAACCATGGCACGTTGATAGGTTGCCCCAGCATTTTTCAATCCGAATGGCATGACCTTGTAACAGAAGGTGCCCCACTGAGTCACAAATGTAGTCTTCTCCATGTCCTCCGGAGCCATCTTGATCTGATTATACCCTGAAAAACCATCCATGAAGGAGAAAACCTTATGTTGAGCAGTATTGTCAACGAGAACGTCAATGTGAGGTAGAGGAAAATCATTCTTGGGGCTTGCCCTGTTTAAATCCCTGTAGTCAACACACATTCTGACTTTACCGTCCTTCTTCGGTACTGGCACCACATTGGCAACCCACTGAGGGTAAGAAGTTACTGCTAGAAATCCGGCATCGAATTGCTTCATAACCTCGGCCTTGATCTTTTCAGACATCTCTGGGCGCATGCGGCGAACCTTTTGCTTTATCGGAGGGCAGTCTTCCTTGGTTGGCAGGTGATAAACTACAATGTCGGCATCCAAACCAGGCATGTCTTCATAGGACCAAGCAAATATCTCCATGTAATCCTGTAGCATCTGGATCAATCGTTACCTCACGCTGAGCTCTAGATTGGCACCAATCTTGACCTCTTTCCTATCTGTCTCAGTACCCAGGTTAACTGTTTCCGCAGGCTCTTCATGTGGTTGAATAGCCCTCTCTTCCTAGAGTAGCAGTCTTGCGAGTTCACCAGGCACTTCACAATCATCTTCACCTTCGTCTTCAGCCAAGTTGATCGGATTCTCGAAGTCATAACTGGCAGTAGCAGAGCTGTTACCAGTGAGATCCAGAGTGGATTGAAACCTGTATAAGTGAGTGTGTGTAAATATAGCTGTTTTGCAATATATAACACAGAAAGAAAAGAGCACAAGATTTGAAATGCAACAAACGTCCAATGTTTTGATTGATGATATATGGAAATGTCATACAAAAAGCCCTCACCAATGGAGCTACGATGCCCCGGGTAGGACACCGAGCCAATAAAAGTTTTAACACATTGTTTGTTACAAATTGACAAATGTGATAGGTGTAAAATCCTTTGCCGTCCAGTTGCTTGATCCGTTGCTGGTAGTCGGGTAGATCCAACTGTCAAACTATGCTTCCTCTACATCCTCCTCAATAGCATTCACCCTTGGACTGGTGATAAACACTGGAGTCTTTCTGATCTTTTCCTTGCGCACAACCCTCTGAGTCTCTGTAGTAAAGCCCAGCCCGAACTTGTCGTTCTTTTGAGTGAAGTCAGGAAGCTGACCCCAGTTCGCACAATTGCCTTTCTCGATTACAGCCCGGGTATCCTTCAAAGATGCCATCTTCAACGGGAAGTCTTCTTCAGCCACTGCTTCAGCTGATGCCAAAATTGGAGGTACTTCCTCAAAATGCTGAAAGGGGGTTTCAATAAACTCCCCGTCCATCTCGATATACCGGAATGAATTCAAGTGACTAACCATGTATTCCTCCTCACCTTGCACGGTAACAATCCTCCCTTTGACAGGGTATTTGAGTTTTTGGTGTAGAGTGGAGGTTACGGCCCCAGCTTTGTGAATCCAGGGTCGACCCAATAAGCAGGAGTAAGATGGACGAATATCCATTACATAGAACGTTGAGTTGAAGACTTGGGAACCCACACGAATAGGAATATTTACTTCACCGTGCACCATCCTCTTAGAACCGTCGAAGGCTCTAACAATGATGTTACTAGGTTTCAACTCCAAACCTTCACAATCCAAGCGATCCAATGCCTTCTTAGGCAAAACATTCAGGGAAGAGCCGGTATCCACTAATACGTGTGCAAGAGTAGTGCCCCTGCATTCTATGGAAACATGCAGGGCATCATTGTGACTTTTCCCTTTGGGGGTGAGGTCAGCATCCGAGAACCCCAAGCCATTGTTAGCTGTCAAATTAGCCACACAGTCCGTGAACTGATCCGCGGAGGTCTCTTGCGGCACATGGGCCGTTTTCAGAAATGAAATCAGGGCTTTTGCATGGGCCTCTGAGCATAGCAACAATGATAGCATAGAGATTTTGGAGGGAGTATTCCCTAACTGTTCAACAACGTTAAAGTCACTCTTTTTGATGATTTTAAGAATTTCCTCCATTTCTTGTTGGGAGGCTTCTACAACAGTCTTTTTTGGTGCCTCCGTCCTGGCAGGCAAATCGGTAGCAACTTCTTTGCCCCGAGTATCAGAGGACCCGGCGGCAGTAGTAGACACAGGAACTTGAACTGGAACATGCACACTCGCGGGTGTGATGGTGAGAGGTTTTCGGATAACTGGCGGTGCAATGTCAGGCGAGAAGAGTCTGCCACTGCGAGTAATCTTGGCGGGACCAGTGATGTTACTGATACTGGTATTGGTGCTGAACTCCTGCTTCACCCCAAGCACATACACGTCGGCTCCATAATGCCATGGGACCGCTTTATCAGACTCATAGGGGAGAGGTCCCGAAACAGTAATAGTAATGGGTGCAACAGACATAATTCAGATTGGTTTCTTCACGGGAGCTTTGGCAGGATTGTAAATTGTGACAACAGATATTTCTTCAATGGAAACAAATGGAACAACAGTTTTCTTGAACAGAATTTCCTTGCTATCCATCAGGCTTTGGATGCCTGATTTCAGTAGCGGACAACCGGTAGGGATAACAGCACACAGGAGGCAACCCTTACCACAACCCGGAAATAAACCGGCTAGTAGTAAGTTTCTTTTAACAGTCAACAGAGGGGTAGCAACATCATTCACTGAAACAACATATAACTCTTCTTCAATGGCATTCACTCTATGCTGGGGCATAGGAGCAGTTACAACATTCTGTCTTTCAGGCGCTTCAAACTGAATTTCCTTCGCGTCAATAAGATCTTGCACTTTGTTTCTCAAGGCCCAGCAATCATCAGTAGTATGCCCGAGGCTATCAGAATGATAAGCACAACAGGCATTTGGGTTATACTTAGGAGATGCAGTATTCACGACTTTAGGAGCTTCTTTGGTGGTCACCAGGTTGGTTGATAACAGTTGGGGTAAAATTTGTGACAAGGTCATACTCAACCGAGTATACTGTCTCTTGGGTCTTTCACCTCTTTGTTGATTGTACTGCTGAGGAGCAGCAACAGGTTTTGAAATGACCAGAGCATTGACGGCTTGGCGACTTTCTGGCTTGACTTGTCTTCTAGGACCATAGACGACACTTGCTTCCTTCTTAAAAGGCCTCTTCTCAGTACTTGCAGCAACACCCTTCTGAATCTTTCCTGACTTGATGCCAGCTTCTATTCTTTCGCCTGTTAAGATCAAATCGGTAAACCCCGCGGAAGAGTTACCAATTAGATGATTGAAAAATGGCCCAGATAGGGTCCCTAGAAACATATCAACGAGCTCACGATCGGTTAAAAGAGGCTGCACCCTGCCAGCCAAATCCCTCCATTTTTGTGCGTACTCTTTGAATCCTTCGCCTGTTCCTAACGACATACCCTGAAGTTGGGTACGAGTAGGGGCAAGGTCAGAATTGTATTGGTATTGTTTGTAGAAAGCGGTGGCCAAATCTTCCCAATTTTGAACGCTGGTTCCTTCTAGCTGATAAAACCACTCCAACTGAGCTCCCGAAAGGCTGTCTTGAAAGAAATGAATCCAAAGATTCTTATCTGCCGTATAGGGTTGAATCTTTCTCACGTAGGACCTGAGATGCATTTTGGGACAGGACATCCCATCATACCTCACAAACACTGGCACTTTGAATTTTGGGGGAATCACAATCCCGGCAACCAAACCCAAGTCTTCAAAATCCAAACCCGGTACTCTTTGTAGCTCCATGGCGGCCAACCTGTCTTCTAGCCCTTTGTATTTATCATCAGCTGGAGGGTATTGTTGATCGGTATAATCTTCATCCTCTTCGACCTCCTCTTCTTCCGCATCAGACTCGGAAGGTACCGCAGCCCCACCTCCTTTGCTGGTTCCTTCATCAGAGATAGGAGGAAATTCAAGCACTCTCCGAGCTTCTTCGTCAAATCTTCTCCCCAAAGTAGCCACCCCGATTCTCTTTTTCTTCTTTTTCATTGGGTCTTTGTTCCCCAATTGAGTCTTGATATCCTCCTGACCCTTAGCCAAGGTCATCAGGAGTTGCTGGAACTGTGCATTCTGAGCTTGTAGGTCTTTGACTGTTTGCTCGAGATCCATCCTACTGACATAAACAGCAGATAGATAAGGAAACTTGGAGTGAGACCTGCTTATGCACATGATGAATGGTATGCTTATGTATGCAATGCATTCAAGGATTTAGGACATTCAAAATTGTTTCAGACAAAGAAGAACGCACGTCATATTAATAAGAAGAAATTTGTTAGTACATAAATGCCCCATGGCCCAAATATAACTTCTCAAGGTAAAAAGACATTGCGCATCCTCTTTGGTGCGATGTAGGTGTTGAGGGCCTCTTGCTCATGGAGTCGGAGGGTAAGCTCTAGAACCTTCTTCTCACTGGCGTAGAAGCTAGCTTCAAAAGTATTCCGTTCCTCCTTGAGCTGGATCCAACTTTTCTGCATTTCCTCCCACGATGTAGGCATGTCTGGATGCAGGATGGTGTAGGGAACCTCTCCTTCATTGACGGGCTCTTTAATCACAGGGAGAATATGAGGATAAGGCATCATCAAACTTTGGGCTCGGGCTCGTACCCACTTGAGATAAGGCTCAAGAGGGATGGAGTTCTTGTGTCCCAGAGTCTTGCTGTCAACCTTGTTGAGTTTTCCCCAAGCTCTGATGAATCTTTGGCGAAGTCCTTACGCATCGTTGTCGAAGTCAAAAACTAGGTCAGGAATCAACATGTCATGAGGACCATCCCTCTGTGCATATCCAAACTGTCTCAAAGCTAGGCAAGGGTTGTAGGTGATACCTCCTCTAATTCCAAGTAAAGGAACATTAGGAAATTCTCCGCAACGATCGACGATGATGACATTTTCTCTGGACCGAGAACACCAATGTACATCAGAGTGAGTAAGAGTCATCAACCGTTGGGACCACCTTGAGCCTTGGTCGTTCTTCAAGACAGATTTTGGAAGGTGCGAAATAAACCACCTTGCAAGGAGAGGAGTACAACACATGAGAACACCCCTCTTTCTCATTGTTCGTGTGTAAAATGAGTGAAGGATGTCCCCAAGCAATGTTGGTATTGGATTTCTGGACAAGAAGATTTTGACGGTGTTGACATCTACCAATTGGTCGGGATTGGGGAACAAGACCAACCCATAGATAAGGAGTGCCACAATTTCTTCAAAGGCTTGTAGGTCCAATGAATTCCAACATTCTTGTGCCTTCTCAAACAAGAATTTTGCTAAGAATCCCTTGATGCCGCTTCTGGTTTCCCAATGCCCCTTGATGTCAGAAGGCTGTAGATGTAATGCTCGAGCAACATCTTCAGGCTTTGGTTCCTTTTCCGTACCGTTGAAAGGTAGTTGATTAAGGATAGGAATTCTCAGGAGTTGAGAAAACTCCTCCAAAGTGGGTACCAACTGGTAATCGGGGAAAGTGAAACAGTGGTGAAGAGGGTCAAAGAACTGGAATAGCACTTTTATCATGTCTTCTTCAATGTTGGTGTTGACCAGGATGAGCAGTCTACCATGTCTTTCACTGAAGGATGAGCTTTCCGGAATTCTTGAGGTGAGCTCCTTGAGTTGAGGAGAGATTCTCACAAGGTTGACTTGAATGGTTTTTCTGCGAGGAACTTCCATGACCTACAAAACAGGAACAAAAATGAAGATCCAAAACCCTTGAAATGGTTAGTGAATGCATATGATGTTTTATGATGTCCATGATGTATGCACAACACATATGTACAAGCAATTCACACCAACCCTAGTTTTAGGCTTGCATGGGGTTTCATAGGTAAGTACCCTCTTGAGTGTAGTTGGCTTAAAAACCTGTCCTATAAATAGTAACCGGGTTCTAAGGAGCTAAATATCACGGGATTATTTTCATTGTTCATTGTTTTGGTTTAGCCACTTAACTAGCGACTAAAATATTCCAAGAAAACAACCCTCAATGAGTGTAGTATCGAGTATCTACCAACTTCGGACTGCACCAAAGCCGATCATCTCACTACCCCTAATAAAAGGCCAAGATGGTCAAGTAAGGTTCTAGGTCATTAGTGCTTAGTGACATCACTCAGCGGCCCCGTACTCTCCTTGATTGAACTCAAGGGTTACCGGTACTCACAAATATGTCGCACTAATATAGCTATTGCTTCGACCGTGTCGGTATACCCCGCACAGTTTCCACAACGTATTGCTATCTATGAATGTTTCCCAAAATCCGGGTGTAGGATTTGCAAACCCAAACAATAGAGCCAAAGTATAAAGCAAACAATCCAAACAATTAGTCATGTAAGAGGGTGATCTAAGCCCTAAGGTTACTCCACTTTTAAAATAATTTCCCCAGCAGAGTCGCCAGTTCTGTGATACGGTGGGAGAACTGACTGTGGTTTTGCGTTTGTTTTCGCAAATGTTTCGGTTGAGCAAGAGTCGCCACCGACTTTTTATTTTATCCTAAGGAAAGGTTTAAAAAGCACAGCAAAAACCTTTGAGATGTTTTCTTGGGTTCGGGGAGTAGATTATAGAAAGGGAAGGTATTAGCACCCTTTCTATCCATGGTTATCCATGGGCTCTTAGTTACTTGCTTAGATCACTTGCCTTTGCTTTTCAATTGTTTGAAATGGTGCTTTGTGTGTGTGGGTTTTTTTTGAAAATGTTTTGAAAAGAGGCCAATGTGGTGGCAACCTTTGTAATGATCCATGTTGGGATGTATACAAAGGTGTATGTCTTTTGAAAAAGGTTTTCATTTGTTTTTGAAAGTTGTTTTGAAAGTGTTGTGAGGTGTGGTTTAAAAACAGGCAAGTGTTTTTGCAAGTTGACAAGTACTTAAGAGCGATCTACCCTAAAGTTCTCAAAGATTTTTGTTATGCTTTTAACCCTTTTAACAATTTTGTTCCACCATTGTATTTGGTGGACAATCTTGTGTTAGTATGTGAAAGGGACGGGCGCGGGTCATCGTTTAGATCATAATTGCAATGGTGCCAAGTATCTTTGGGCAATGTTTTCTTTAAGGGACTTGACCATTTTAGGCAAAAAAAAGGCGTCATCGAGGGACTATGATCATTTGAATTATTTGTTTTTCCCAAAGAGACCTAACATGCAATATGGCCCAATTTTTGAAAGGCAACAAGTGGATGTAACCCTAGGGGTGTTAGTGTGCAAGTGTGTTTTATTGCATACAAGAGTTTTTTTCTTTGAATTAGGTTTTTCTATTTCATTGATTTTATCTTGCCATACACGTCCTAATTACTAGCAATAAGAAGCGGAAATGTAAAATCCTACGCTATTACAACAATTAGGGGAGGGGGATACACATTTGTACATGGGGGGTTCAACGAGAAAAATAGACAAAAAAGAAAATAGAAAAAAACAAGATATATAGAGAGAGAGAGGGAGCCCGCGCGCTGTTGGGAGGTCATCAGAAGTTCTGACTCAGATCCGCTGCCAGATGATCAACCTGTTAGTGAAACTGGATGAGTCAGAACTTCTGACTCTAGCACCTGCAAAACAGAACCTTGTTAGTGGGGAAATCAGAAGTTCTGATTTCCCTGCGCTGCAAGACAGAAGTTTGTTAGTGGAGAAACCAGAAGTTCTGATTCTGCTGAAAAGGCAATAACTCTCAGAGGTTCTGATATCATTGACAGCAAAACAGGCTTCAGATGTGCTAACGTCAAAGTCAGCACTTGGCTTTTTCCTGTAATACTCAGAACATCTGCAATCCTGTTGTTACTCCACAAAACAGGAAACATACTTTGAACAGATCCAACAAATACAAAAATGTTTCAGAGGTCAGAGTCAACAAGGTCACAGGCAGATCCTATACTGGCTCAGAATGTTCTGAGGTATGAAAATCCTCAGAACATAAACAGCAATAACATGAATATTTACATTATGTTACTTGAATATGCACAGTTGATGATGCTTAACAGTGTGATGAGGGTCAGCAGGTGCTTACCTGACTGTTTGGAAAAGTTGGTGAGTGAAAGTTTAGCTTTTGGTTCTGGTTCTGGTGGTGTTGTGGACAGATTTTGAAAAGGGGAAGTAAAGGTGTATACGTGTGTAGGGTCAGAAGTTTGGAAAGAGTGTTTTTGGTTTACAAAAAAAGAACTGGATATTTGATGAAGTTGAAGGTGAGAAACTCAAAGTTATGAAACAAAGCTGGAGATTTTGGCAGAGTTTCAGAATGCTGTGTTGCTAGGAGTTCTGTTTCTCTCTTTAGCAATTTTTCTGTTTCTTTTCTTGAACGTTTTTTGCAGTGGTGAAGCCTCTCTATTTATAGGCAAAATCCTTGTGGATGCCTTGAACATTTAAAGCGCCAACAGAGTTTGAATTTGTTCTTTGACAGAACTTCCTGGGAAGTTGTGATACAGATAGCTTTCAGCCTAGGTTGCAGCAGCAGGCGTAGATTGGGGAGAAGTGACCTCTGAAGTGGGCGGTGGCGTGAAGACCCATGCCAGAATCTGTGTAAAAGCGTTTTCCAAGCCACACGTGAATGCTCAGGAGTGGTTGGAAGCATTAATGGGCATTAAATGGTGACAAGACCTGTCAATACCAACATTCTGGTAATGGAAACCAGCGTTGAATCAGCAGCGTAAACCATGCTCTGGCCTTGGCTACCTGTTGTCTTAGTAAGCTCTGGAGATTCTCCTGGTTTTCTGGTACGTTTCTTGGATTTGCTTCTGGACAATCTGGACTTAGAGATTCTGTATCAGTGTAACACCCATTCTTCTGACCTTTCATCTTCTGATTTCAACCTGTTCTGAAGGAGCCTTCAGACTTTCCTGCTTCTCTTGCATTCCTTTAGCAAATTCTGACTGAGCTTGTGTAACTGCTGAAGGGGCATGTTCTGTTTGAGGCTTACATTCTGAACCACGTTTACAACTTCTGATTGAACTGATGTAGCTGCTGAAGAGCCAACTTCTGACCACGCTGAGCCAAGCTTGCAACTTCTGACCGTCTTCATCTGGAATGGGTCCAGAAGTTCTGAAGCGCTGATTTTTCTAAAAACACTTATTTTAAAGAAACATTCTAAGCACTTAGAATTTGATTTTTCTCAAGATAAAAGCATTGCTTCTGGAGTTCGTGAGATCATCTTGCTCTTGTAAGTGGCTTGCTTGGGCAAAAAAAGATAACTCAGGACTTGGATTTGTTTCAGGGGGACTTTAAAAAATCCAAGATGGTTTCCTGAAGAAAGGGAGGGCAAATTTTGGGGTACAACACTGGGCTCCTTCCTTATATTCTCTATCATCTTCATTTTCTTCATATTCTTGGCATTCAGCTGCTTGCCAACAGAAGGTTCTAGAGAGCTTGTTTCCTGTGCTTTTGTAAGGTGTTCAATCAGCCTATTCTCTGTTAGAATATTTGATATTAATCTGCCGAAGGGTATCCAATCCATTTTAGTCCTTTCTTCCTCTCTCGTTTCCTTGACGCTTGTCTTCAGATGATTGAACAGAAGGTGAGCAAGATTGATCTTGGACTTCTTTGAAATAAAATAAATCAGAAATTGCTGATCTATGTTTATATAGTCAGGAGAGCTTGTAGGCTTCCTGTGGTTGAAGCAGCCCAGAATGATCTTTGCCCAGATTCTGTGCTGATCCTTCAAATCTCTTATTTTGCTGCTGGGAACCCCATGAGTGAATATCCCTTTTGCAATTAGGGTAGAGTTTGCACATCTATCTGCCATGTCTATACAGCGGATACCACCACCGTTGTATCCAATCAACCTTGCAATGTGATCCTCAGTAATCACTATCTTCTTTCCCATGATATATGAAGTAACCTGATGAGTTGAGGCAGACGCATGAATCCAGAACTCTTTAACCAGGATTGGGAACGTTGGACCCACCAACCGGTCAAAGTACCTCTCCCATCCTTGTGCCCTAATTTCTTCAGTCAAATCGAAGCCATTTTCTTTCAAACTGATGAAATCAACGATCAGTTCAGACAGAACTTCCAGGTTCTTCACCAGAGTAAGGAGCATTCTGAAAGGAATCTGATATTGTTCAGATGAAGCATCTTGCTGGGAACCTGCAGAAACAGTGCTAGAAGTTGCCATGTTCACACTAGGGTTTTTTTTGACAAAAAGCTTGAAAAAGGGTTTCTTTGAAAAAGATGAACACACAAGTAAGAATGCAGAAGATATTTAGATGATTGCAAGAGACGGTAAAAAGTGAATGAATGGAGTGATGGTGTTTAAATAAGTTTCAAAAAGTGTTTTGAAAACATAAACGTTTTTAAGAGAGAGAATTAACACATGATTATGCGCATTTAATGTTGGCTGATTTTAGGGGATTGAGAAAGATATTTGGAACGGTTACCCATGACATGTGTCTCAATGCATCCAATCAGCGTTTTGCCTTCTCAGAAGCGTGCACACGTGTTCTGCTTCAGAGATTAGCTAATGAATGGATGACACTTGTTTGATTTGGTGAACAACATATCTATCCTTGAAATGAGACGCTCAGATCTTTATGGATAGACTCTGATACAATCTGCATGTCTAACTTTCTGAAAGAAGATTGATCAGAAGTTCACAGTAAAATAAGACACATTCTGAAGGTTAATATATAAACTTAAAACATTTTCACTCGGGGCAGAGCTTCATGCTGAGATGTTTCATAATGAAGTTAAACCTATCTTCAGAAAGTGGTTTTGTGAAGATATCAGCCCATTGATGGTCTGTATCAATAAATTTTAAGTTTAAAATGCCTTTCTGAATATAGTCCCTAATGAAATGATGTTTTATTTCTATATGCTTAGCCCTAGAATGCAAAATAGGATTTTTACTTAAGCAAATGGCAGAAGTGTTGTCACAGAGTATAGGAATGTTACTCTCAAAAATCTGGAAGTCTTCAAGCTGACTTTTCATCCAGAGCATTTGTGTGCTGCATCTAGCTGCTGCTATGTACTCAGCTTCTGCTGTTGATAGCGCAATTGTGGATTGCCTTTTGCTGGACCAAGAGATTAAATTTTCTCCCAAAAACTGGCAGCTTCCAGAAGTACTTTTACGCTCTACTCTGTCTCCAGCAAAGTCAGCATCACAGTAACCTACTAAGCTGTAATCACTAGATTTTCTCTAAAATAAACCCAGATTAGTTGTACCTTTCAGATACTTGAAAATTCGCTTAACAGCTGTTAAGTGAGATTCTCTAGGATCTGATTGGAATCTTGCACAAATGCATACGCTGAATAAAATATCAGGCCTTGAGGCCGTCAGATAAAGAAGAGAGCCAATCATACCTCTGTAGATATTCTGTTCTACCTTTTTGCTTACCTCTTCTCTTTCCAGAATGCACGTGGGATGCATTGGAATCTTTGATGACTTACATTCTGAGAGGTCAAATTTCTTCAGAAGTTCTCTGACATATTTGCTCTGATGAATGTAAGTTCCCTCTGGAGTTTGATTGATCTGAATTCCCAGAAAGAATTTCAGTTCCCCCATGAGGCTCATCTCAAATTCTGCCTGCATACACTTAGCAAATTTTCTTCCAAGAGAAGGATTAGTAGATCCAAATATAATATCGTCAACATAAATCTGACACACTAAGATGTCATTCTTAACTGTCTTACAGAATAAGGTTGTGTCCACTTTCCCTCTGGTGAAATCCTTTTCTAACAGAAAGTTACTTAGTCTTTCATATCAAGCTCTGGGAGCTTGTTTCAGACCATACAGTGACTTCTTTAGTTTGAAAACATACTCTGGATTTTTTGAACTTTCAAAACCAGGGGGTTGGTGCACATAAACCTCTTCTTCTATATAGCCATTTAAGAATGCACTCTTGACATCCATCTAATATAGAGTGATGCTTTTATTAACAGCAAAAGAAATCAAAAGTCTGATAGATTCTAACCTGGCGACTGGAGCGAAGGTTTCTGTATAGTCTATCCCCTCTTGCTGACTATAACCTTGTGCTACCAGTCGTGCCTTGTTTCTGATGACTTCACCTTGTTCGTTCAGTTTGTTTCTGAACACCCATTTTGTTCCAATGACGTTGAATCCTTTTGGTCTGGGAACTAGATCCCACATGTCATTTTTGGTGAATTGATTCAGCTCTTCTTGCATTGCTAGAATCCAGTCGTTGTCCAGAAGTGCTTCATTAATTGAAGAAGGTTCAATCAGAGACACAAGTCCCATGAGGGATTCTTCAGAGTTTCTGAAGCTGGCTCTTGTTCTGATTGGATCTTTCTTTCTTCCTAAGATTGTTTCTTCTGGGTGATCCATGCTGCTTCTGGGTAGTCTTTTCTGAGGTTGATCAGCAGCTGTTGCTGGATTGCTTGCAGTGCTCCTTTCTGATGTTGAAGGAGTGTCTTTGTTGAGAGCTTCTGATGACTTGTCTTCAGAACCTGTGAATTCAACTTCCATACCTGCAAAGACTTCATTCTGCTTTGACTTTTCAGAGTCAAGCTTATCATCAAAACGAACACTGATTGATTCTTCCACAATCTGTGTTTCTGTATTGTATACTCTGTACCCTCTTGAGTGTTCAGAGTATCCTAACATAATACACTTCTATGCTTTAGAGTCAAACTTGTTCAAGTAATTTTTTGTATTTAACATAAAACAAGTACATCCAAATGGATGAAAATATGAAATGTTGGGCTTTCTGTTCTTCCACAATTCATATGGAGTCTTTTCCAGAATAGGTCTTATGGAGATTCTATTCTGAATGTAGCAAGCTGTGTTTATTGCCTCTGCCCAGAAGATCTTAGCAACGTTTGTCTCATTGATCATGGTTCTGGCTATTTTTTGCAATGTTCTGTTCTTTCGTTCTACAACTCCATTTTGTTGGGGAGTTCTAGGACAAGAGAAATCACGCAGAATGCCTCTGTCATTAAAGAATGACTCAAAATCTTTGTTTTCAAATTCTCCACCATGATCACTTCTGACTTTAACGATTCTAAGATCCTTTTCATTCCGAACTTGGTTACATAAGGTGACAAACACAGAGTGTGACTCGTCCTTGTGTCTTAAGAACTTTACCCATGTCCATCTGCTATAGTCATCTACGATTACTAACCCGTACTTCTTGCCACTGACTGAAGCAGTTTTAACTGGTCCAAATAAGTCAATGTGCAGAAGTTCTAATGGCTTAGAGGTGGAAACAACATTTTTTGATTTGAAAGCAGGTTTTGCAAACTTGCCTTTCTGACATGCTTCACACATAGCATCTGAATTGAACTTCAGATTAGGAAGTCCTCTGACCAGATTGAGTTTGTTAATCTGAAATATTCTTCTCATACTAACATGCCCCAATCTTCTGTGCCAGATCCATTGCTCGTTGTTAACAGACATAAGACATTTTACATTCTGACTTTTTAGTTCAGAAAGTTTGATTTTATAAATGTTGTTTTTCCTCTTTCCATTAAATAGGATAGTCCCATCTTTCTGACTAACAACTTTACATGATTTTTGATTAAAGATTATATCATAACCGTTATCACTTAATTGACTTATGGATAACAGATTATGCATTAATCCATCTACTAATAGAACATTGTTTATAGAGGGAAGATTTCCATTACCTACTGTTCCAGAGCCAATAATCTTTCCCCTCTGATTGCCTCCAAAGCCTACGTGGCCTCCAGGCTTAAGTTCCAGGCTTTGGAACACATGCCTTCTTCCCGTCATGTGTCGTGAGCAGCCAGAGTCCAGGTACCATGACTGGTGTTTCTGATTTGCTGCTAAAGATATCTGCAACATGTATTATTTTATCCTTAGGTACCCATATTTTCTTGGGTCCTGATTTGTTAGCTTTACCAAAACTCTGGTTGAATTTTGGTTTCACAGAATAAATACTACTAGTATATTTAATGTCATGTGTGTGACCATACACAAAGTGTGAATTCAGAGGAGTACATTTAATAATTAAATCCATGGCATTCTTTGGTGTAGGTACCTTACCTTGGTATCCTATTCCCTTTCTGCCGTTTCTGCTAACTCCATAGATCATTGAAGCCATTTTGCTTCTATCTATGCTTTTAGCCAGGAACTTCTGAAAGCTGTGATCATACTCCTTGATGATCTCATCAGCGCTGGTGGGAGTTTCAGAAATTGTTTCCTTCTGAGAGTTTTGTAAAAGATTTTCTAATTTTGAAATTTTATTTTTCAACTCAGAATTTTCCAATTTGAGACTCTCAGTTTTGTCAGAGTCAGAATCAAGATTCCTTTTCAGGTTTCTAAATTTAAATCTGATCTGCTGGTACCTTTCCAGAATTTCGTTAAGGCTTTCAGCAAGTTCAACCTTAGTAAAATTAATTGCAAAGTCAGAAAATACCTCTTCGGTGTCTGATTCTGAGTCTGATTCAGAAGCTTCACTGTCTTCTGATATGTTGGCCATGAGAGCTATGTTTTCTCTCTCATCATCTGATTCTGAGTCAGCTTCAGACGAGTCAGAGTCAAACCATGTAGCCATGATACTTTTCTTCTTTTCTCTTCCAAACTTCTTTTTGGGCTTTTCCCTCTGAAGCTTTGGACAATCACTCTTATAGTGTCCTTGCTCGTTGCATTCATAGCAAGTGATGTCGTTGGTGTTTGGATTTCTGCTTCCTGAAGAGCCTTCAGATCTTCTATATCCAGAGGAAGAGTTTGACCTTCTGTATCTGGAAGAGGACTCATTCTGATCAGATCTTTTGGGATTCCTGAACTTCCTTTGCCTCTGCTTCCATAGTTGGGTCACTCTCTGAGGTTCATCAGCTTCTAGCTCTATCTCGTGACTTCTGAGGGAGCTGATAAGTTCCTCCGGAGAAATTTTGTGGAGATCATTAGCTAGCTTCAGCGCTGTAACCATTGGCCTCCACTGTTTTGGCAAGCTTCTGATGATCTTCTTGACATGATCAGCAGTAGAGCATCCCTTGTCCAGAACCTTGAGACCAGCCACCAGAATTTGGAATCTTGAGAACATTGTTTCAATGGATTCACTTTCTTCCATTTTGAATGCCTCATACTTCTGAATGAGCGCAAGAGCTTTAGTTTCTTTGACCTGAACGTTGCCTTCATGCATCATTCTGAGTGAGTCAAACATGTTCTTTGTTGTGTCTCTGTTAGATATCTTTTCATATTCAGCGTAAGAGATGGCGTTGAGAAGAATGGTTCTGGCCTTGTGGTGATTTTTGAAGTCACGCTTTTGTTGATCAGACATTGCTTTCATGTCAATCTTCTGACCGCTTGCATTCACTGGGTGCGTGTATCCATCTGTCACCATGTCCCACAACAACATCATGTGCCAGAAAGAAGCTTTCGATTCTGTCTTTCCAGTAATCAAAATTCTCTCCATCAAAGATTGGAGGTTTGCCACTGAATCTGTCTCTATCTTCATTGATGTCATTGCTGCTGTGTTGATATGTTCCTGCCATCGTGTTTTTCTGACGCTGGATCTTGTACTGACACTGTTAAGTGTTTTAGCTCAGAACCAGGCGCTCTGATGCCAATTGAATAAGTGAAAAACACAAGAAGGGGGGTTGAATTGTAAAACTTGAAATCAAATGCAGACAACACGTTATTTTTATCCTGGTTCGTTTGATCTCAAACTACTCCAGTCCCCCCGTCAAGGTGATTTCGCCTCTCTCCAACGAGGTCTTAATCCACTATATTCAACTGAATATTACAACTGCTTTAACAACTGCTAAAGACTTCTTGAGTCAAAACCACAAACCGGTTTCTCAAGGAAATACTTTCTTACAGATAAATGAAATCTAAGTGTGTTGAATGTTTTCTACAAAACTGTTTATCACAACTGTGATACTACATAATTTAAGCTTATGAGAACTAGAATGCTAAAACAATAGAGTAAGTAATTTGAGAGCTTTAGCAAACTGTGAATGAGGATGAAGATGAATCGCTTTAGGCGTGTAGAGAGTTGTAGAGCATTAGCCAATCCGTTCCTCACTTGCTTGTTTATATAGCATTGGAAATGATACGTTGGAGTCAGTTATTCCGTTTCAATGCCAATTACATTCTTTCCATATTGAGAAGATCTTTGTCTGGAATAATGTCGTTGATAATAAAGTATCTTGAATGCACAGTACCGTTGCCAATTAAGCGTGTTCTGGCTTTGGCTTATTCTGACGCTGCTAAGTGCTGATGAATTGTTGTGGTCTTAAATGTCTTATAGGACAAGGTTGTGTCCACTTTCCCTCTGGTGAATTCCTTTTCTAACAGGAAGTTACTTAATCTTTCATACTAAGCTTTGGGAGCTTGTTTCAGACCATAGAGTGATTTCTTTAGTTTGAAAACATATTCTGGGTGTTTGGAATTCTCAAACCCAGGGGGTTGGTGCACATATACCTCTTCATCTATGTAGCCATTTAGGAATGCACTTTTGACATCCATCTGATACAGAGTGATGCCATTGTTTACAGTAAAAGAGATTAAGAGTCTGATAGATTCTAACCTGGCGACTGGAGCAAAGGTTTCTGTATAGTCTATCCCCTCTTGCTGACTATAACCTTGTGCCACCAGTCGTGCTTTGTTTTTGATGACTTCTCCTTGCTCGTTCAGTTTGTTTATGAATACCCACTTTGTTCCAATGACGTTGAATCCTTTTGGTTTGGGAACCAGATCCCATACGTCATTTCTGGTGAATTGATTTAGTTCCTCCTGCATTTCCAGAATCCAGTCATTGTCCAGAAGAGCTTCATCAATTATTGTTGGTTCAATTAGAGAGACCAGTCCCATGAGGGATTCTTCAGAGTTTCTGAATGTTGATCTTGTTCTGATTGGATCATCCTTCTTTCCCAGGATCTTATCTTCTGGGTGAGCTATGCTGCTTTTGGATAACCTTTTCTGGAGTTGATCAACAGAAGGTACTGGATCACTTGTAACATTTCTTTCTGAAGTTGTTGGAGCGTCTCTATTGAGAACTTCTGATGAGTTGTCTTCAGTACCTGTGAATTCAACTTCTATATCTGCAAAGAATTCATTCTGCTTTGACTTTTGAGGGTCAAGCTTATCATCAAATCTAACACTGGTTGACTCTTCAACAATCTGTGTTTATGCATTGTATACTCTGTACCCTCTTGAGCGTTCAGAGTATCCTAACATAATACACTTTTGTGCTTCAGAGTCAAACTTGTTCAGATGATCTTTAGTATTTAGAATAAAACAGGTGCATCCAAAAGGATGGAAATAAGAAATGTTGGGCTTTCTGTTCTTCCACAATTCATATGGAGTCTTTTCCAGAATAGGTCTTATAGAGATTGTATTATGAATGTAACACGTTGTGTTTATTGCTTCTGCCCAGAAGATCTTAGCAATGTTAGTCTCATTGATCATGGTTCTGGCTATTTCTTGCAGTGTTCTGTTCTTTCGTTCTACAACTCCATTTTGTTGGGGAGTTCTAGGACAAGAGAAGTCGTGCAAGATGCCTTTTTCATTAAAAAATGTTTCAAATTTTTTATTTTTAAATTCTCCACCATGATCACTTATGACTTTGACAATTCTAAGATCCGTTTCATTCTGAACTTGGTTATAAAATGCAACGAACACAAAATGTGACTCGTCCTTGTGTCTTAAGAAATTTACCGATGTCCATCTGCTATAGTCATCTACATCACTAACCCATACTTCTTGCCACTAACAGACGCAGTTTTTACTGGTCCAAATAAGTCTATGTGCAGAAGTTCTAAGGGCTTAGAGGTGGAAACAACATTTTTAGATTTAAAAGCAAGTTTTGAAAATTTTCCTTTGTGACATGCTTCACACAGAGCATCTGAGCTGAACTTCATATTAGGAAGTCCTCTGACCAGATTGAGTTTGTTAATATGAGATAATATTCTCATACTAGCATGCCCCAATCTTCTGTGCCAGACCCATTTCTCATTGTTAACAGAAAGAAGACATTTTACATTCTGACTCTTTAGTTCAGAAAGTTTTATCTTATAAATGTTGTTTTTCCTCTTTCCATTAAAAAGGATAGTTCCATCTTTCTGACTAACAGATTTGCATGAATTTTGATTAAAGATTATATCATAACCGTTATCACTTAATTGACTTATGGATAACAGGTTATGCATTAATCCATCAACTATGAGCACATTATTTATAGAAGGAAGATTACCATTACCTACTGTTCCAGAGCCAATGATCTTCCCTCTTTGGTTGCCTCCAAAGCCCACGTAGCCTCCAGGTTTAAGTTCCAGGCTTTGGAACATATGCTTTCTTCCCGTCATGTGTCGAGAGCATCCAGAGTCCAGGTACCGCGAATGGTGTTTTAGCCTTGCTGCTAAAGATATCTGCTACATATATAAATTTGTCCTTAGGTACCCATATCTTCTTGGGTCCTGGTTTGTTAGTTTTACCAAAATTCTGGTTGAATTTTGGTTTAACAGAGTAATCATTACTAGTGTATTTTAGGTCATGTGTGTGCACATATGTGAAGTGTGATTTTAGTGGTGTGCGTTTTATGACAAGGTCCATGACTTTCTTAGGTGTAGATACCTTACCTTGGTATCCTATTTCTTTTCTGCCATTCCTGCTAACTCCATAGATCATTGAAGCCATCTTGCTTCTATCTATGTTTTTAGCCAGAAACTTCTGAAAGCTGTGATCATACTCTTTGATGATCTTATCAGCATGACTGGGAGTCTCTGAAATTATTTCTTTCTGAGAGTTTTGTAAATCGTTTTCTAATTTTGAAACCTTTTCTTTTAACTCAGAATTCTATAATCTAAGACTCCCAGTCTTTTCAGAGTCAAAGATAAGATCCCTTTTCAGGTTCTTGAATTTGACTCTGATTTGCTGATACCTTTCTAGAATTTCATTCAGACTTTCTGCAAGTTCAACCTTAGTAAAATTAATAGTAAAATCAGGGAATACCTCTTCTGTGTCTGATTTTGAGTCCGAACCAGAAGCTTCACTGTCTTCTGACACATTTTCCATGAGAGCTATGTTGGCTCTTTCATCATCTGACTCTGAGTCAGCATCAGAAGTGTCTGAATCGTCCCATGTTGCCATGAGGCTTTTCTTCTTCTCCTTGAAGAACTTCTTTTTGGGCTTCTCCTTCTGAAGCCTTGGACAGTCACTTTTGTAGTGCCCTTGCTCATTGCACTCATAGAAGATGATGTCCTTGTTATTTGACATTCTGTGTCCTGAAGAACCTTCAGATCTTCTGTGTCCAGAGGAGGACTCAGACTTTTTGTATTTGGAGGAGGATTCATTTTGATTCTCTGATCTTCTAGGGTTTCTGAATTTCCTTTGTCTATGCTTCCATAGTTTATTGACCCTTCTGGAGAGGAGAGAGAATTCATCTTCTTCTGATTATGATCCATCAAAGGTTTCTTCTATTGCCTGCAAAACCTTAGAATCAGATTTTTTGTTAGATTTTAATGCTAGAGGCTTACCTTGCTTTTGAGGCTCATCTTCTTCTAGCTCTATCTCGTGACTTCTGAGGGAGCTGAAAAGTTCCTCCAGAGATATCTTGTTGATATCTTTAGCTAGCTTAAGTGCAGTGACCATTGGCCTCCATTGCTTAGGTAGACTTCTGATGATCTTCTTTACGTGATCAGTAGTAGAATATCCTTTGTCAAGAACCTTCAGCCCAACAACAAGAATCTGGAATCTTGAGAACATTGCTTCTATGGATTCATTGTCTTCCATCTTGAATTCTTCATATTTCTGAATGAGCGCAAGGGCCTTGGTTTCTTTGACTTGTATGTTTCCTTCATGCGTCATTCTCAGAGAGTCAAACATGTTTTTGGCTGTCTCTCTGTTTGAGATTTTCTCATATTCTGAGTATGAGATAGCACTGAGAAGTATTGTTCTGGCTTTATGATGGTTTCTGAAATCACATTTTTACTGGTCAGACATCCTTTTTCTGTCTATATTCTAACCACTTTCGTCCACTGGATGTGTGTATCCATCAATTACCATATCCCATAGATCAGCATCATGGGCCATAAAGAAGCTCTCAATTCTGTCTTTCCAGTAGTAAAAATTTTCTCCATCAAAGACTTGAGGTTTGCCACTGATTATGTCCTTGTCCTCATGATAGTCATTACTGATGTTTTGGCTTGGTCCCACCATAGTGTTTTTCTAAAGCTTGGATCTTGTACTGACACGGTTAAGTGTATGAGCTCAGAACCAGGCGCTCTGATGCCAATTGAAGAAGTGAGAAACACAAGAAGGGGGGAGGGGGGGTTGAATTGAAAACTTAAAATCAAAAGTGAAGTAGACATGATATTTTTATCCTGGTTCGTTTGATCTCAAACTACTCCAGTCCACCCGTCAAGGTGATTTTGCCTCTCTCCAACGAGGACTTAATTCACTAATCAAAAACTGATTACAATCACTACTTTGACAACTGCCAAAGTCTTCTTGAGTACAACCACAACCCAATTAATCTCAAGGAAAACTAGCTTAATCAAGATAAAAGAGTATTCTGTGTATAATTGTTTTTCCTTACAAAAATAGTATCACAACTATGATATTTTATACAATTTCGAGCATAGATATGAATATGTAGGCTTGCAGCGTTTTAGAGATATGTTGCAGTTGTATGGAAAATCGTAAATGATTAGTCCTCTTAGCTTGTTTATATAGGCATGGAAATCTTGTCCAACATAAAGCGTGATAATGGACATTCAATGTTGTTTCCATATTGAGAATATTCTTGTTTGAATGAAGCCGTTGCATGTGATGCTGTCTTGATTGTATAGTAACGCTTCAAAACTTAGAATATTGCATGCTGCAATTGCTTCAGAACATTGATGACTCAGAGATGTGAGGATCTGATGGTATATGAAACTTTTGTTCAGAATCAGAGTATTCTTCACTTCAGTGCAGGTTCTGATCATCATTCTTTAGCGCAGATTCTGATTACCTCAGCTTGAAAGCTTCTTTAACTTAACTTCTGATGCTGCTTTGGTCAGAACTTCTGCATACAAAATAACACAAATTTAGAGTGCATATTTGTTCTTTGTGTTTGTTATCATCAAAACTCTAATTAAGGGTTGTAGAATCAAACTATGGTCTAACATAAGTTGTTGAGGATGATAATGAGAACTCATAGAAACCACAACCACTTCCATATCTTGATAATTGGGAGAAATATGCACTTGTGACCAATGGGAACAAGACCTTGTCCAACCATGACTATTTTTCAATCAACCCCTTGTACTTTTTGGATAAAATCTTGATAAATTGGAAATGTAGTGAACCAAAATAACCTTTCCATGCCATCCCTTCCAAAACAACTTCAATGGTGAGGTTTGAACTTCTCAAGCTTCATTGACTAGGTCATGGAAATAAACTTATGAACCCATGGATCAACTTGCTAAGCCCTATTGCCTTTACCTGCATTTTTGACAAGTAAGACAAACCAACATTTCATTTTATTAATTAAAAGGAAAGTCAAAACAAAAACATGAATGATTACTATTGTACCCCAAAATTTGCCCTCTCATTTTATCAAGATTCTCCTTACAAGACTTCTTGGACTCAAGACCAGATTAGGGTTTGCTCAGCTCAAGACATCTCATTGCACTGATAGCCTGAAATTAGGGTTTGAGTTTGCACAGGGATTTTTGGACTTTCAATGTCTCATGTGACTTTCATACTTCATGTTGGACCTCTAAGATTGCTCATACCAAGTTTCAAGCCTTGAATCAAATTTTGGACCAGTCAATTGGATAGTTGACCTAAAAATCAGCTGTAGTCCTCCATGAAATCTACAACTTTGATTCATAAAGTTTTCCCAAAAGATGCTTGGATCTCAAGTTATGATTTTGTGAATAAGGGTCCAAAAACTTTTTAACTTAGTGAAATTTTGCCCTAGTTTAGGAAGACTTTTGACCTAACTTCATGGACATTTTCACCTAGTTCCAAGAGGAATCTCAAAATACATTTCAAAGATGGATTGTAGAGCATGTTACAAGCTTTCCAAAATGTCTAAGAACTCTCCAAGATCATTTATGGTTAGGGAGAATCGAAGAAATGAAAATGGCATTTTATCACTTTTGTCCAAGGCATTTTTCACCATGTTACAACTTGCAAATCAGTTTCAAACATGCTTGTACTTGCATTACAGGTCCTAATCCTTTCTACACTCCAAAATTTAATTCTAATTCAGTGGAAAATGGCTTTGTTTTTTATCTTTGGAGCATTGCACAAAGAATTATTCCAAAAATGGCATAAAGTGCATAATACCACTTTGATAAAGCATGCTTTATGTAACTTTGTTTATCTTGAGCCATGGACCTGATCTCTTGTTGCCAACAATATCCACAAACATCAGGAAATTTGTACCAACCCTATGCAGACCTTGAGCTAGCCTGTACAGGCCTTTGGCTTTGTCACTTCACTTTTTCTTCAAAAACAAGCAAACTTGCAAAAGTCAATATAACTTGTGTATCTGATAAAACCAAGACTAAGCATCATTGGAACCAACCTCAAAACATTGTAACAAGCAAGAAACACAAATTGCCAATCTCTCAAACACTCCAAAACACAAAAAACACTATTTCTGCCCAAAACAGAGCAATCTCTGCAGAACTCAAGCCATTTCCATTTTGCCTCGTGCGTTTTGCTTTGAATAATTTTAAACACATTGCATACCTCCTACCTAATCTATCCAGGCCTTTGTTCAGCAACTGTAACCCCTGTTTCTAGCTTCACCATTTTCATTTTTTGAGTTTGCAGGTTGACTTCTACAAAGAGTTCCAAGCCATTTCAAGGCAAGCTAAGCATTGGGATAGCTTGAGGGAACTTCAAGCAAGCTCACACGACCTTCAGGCCTCACTCAAAGTTCCTACATTTCCATATTCAAACTCAACTGAACAAGGTATTTGTCAAGTTTCCATCTCTCTATTTAGGCATCATTAAGCTTAGGTTTGTGAAGCAAAAATGTAGTCCTTAACATGTTTGAGTTGTACATATGCGTAGATTCCATTTATATTAACTGAGCTAAGAGTATTTGGATGTTGAACATGCTGAAAAAAACTAGGTCATAAATTAGGGCCATTAAAATTCTCTCTGATCTTTGAGAGCTAGGTCATGTTCTTTATATCATTGAAATCACTTAATCATGAGCTACATTTTTCATGTTACAAGTTTTTGATTTTATGCAAAGAATAGCAAGAACAGGATTTGAGTACAGAAAGCGCGTGTTTGGTACGAAGGAGCAAGGACAGGGATGAAGTGTGTTCTGGGCCTGGCGCTTTAGGCCTGTTTCTATTCACACACCCCCCATTTTGCTTTTGCACCCCCCTTTGCACATTTTTATATATTTTTATATTTTCTTGCATAATTCATATTTTCTGACTTTATTATTTTTTTTATGAACATTAAAAATCCCAAAAATATTTTCCTAATTTTTTGTATTTTTATTTTATTATTTTTATTATTTTTTGGCATAAAAGATAGTTTATTAGTAATAATAGAATTTATTTTCTTAAATAAAACTTGTAAATAATATAAAAATAATCATACATTTTTATTTTTATTATTTATACACTTAAAATAATATTTTCATACAATATTTAACTTTTTAACATTTTGTATATATTATTATTATTTTTTCTTGAACAAAATGAATAAAATAAATATTTAGAAAACAATATTTCTTTTAAACAAAATTAGGGTTTTCACCCTTTCAAAAATAATCAATTTTTTTCTTATTTTAGATTTAAATAATTTATTTTTCACATACATAAAAAATAAATACAAAAAACATTTTTTGCATACATACATTTTATTGCATATTTAAATATTTGCTTATTTATTTATTTGTACAATAAATTCAATTTGGTTGTAATAGTTTTAGGGTTTTATTTTGAGCAATATCCCCCTATTCAAAACTTGTATCCCCCTCCCCATAATATTGTTGTAATAGTCTAGATTTACTTTACGCATTTTATTGCTTTCATATACCATAATAGTAAACTAGGGTTTTGAATGAAAAGACAAAAAATCAAAATAAATAGCATGACCTAATACAAGACAAAATGCATGAAAAATGACAACACATTGCACACAAGCACCCCTAGGGTTTCATCCACTTTGTTGCCTTAAAATGGCCATGGTATGCATGCTAGGTATCTTGGCAAAACAAAATCAATCAAAACAAAAAGATCATAGTCCCTCGATGACGCTATCAAAATGTTGCCTAAAAAACAAATGATCTTAGTCCCTAAAACTTGCTAAGATACTTGGCACCATTGCTATCGTGATCATACGATGACCCACGCCTGTCCCGTTTAACATCCAAAGATAGGGTTGTTTACCAAATGCAATGGTAAAACAACAATGTCAAAGGAATAAAAATGTGTAGGAAAGACTTTTGAGTAGGTAGATAAGCTTCTAGTTACTTGATCAATTTGCAAACCATCCTTGCTATTTTCAAAAACACACACAATTTTAAAACATTTCCAAACAACTTTCAAAACATTGAAACATTTTTCAAAAGACAAACATCTTTGTATACATTCTTACGAACGAGAATCATTACAAAGATTGCCTAAACAAAGACCTCTTTTCAAAATACTTTAAAAACCACACAAAGCACCATTTCAAACAATTGAAAAAGTAAAGCAAGTGATCTAAAACAAGTAACTAAGAGCCCATGGAAAACCATGGATGAAAAGGGTGCTAGCACCTTCCCTTTTCATAATCTACCCCCCGAACCCAAAAACAATCTCAAAGGTCTTTCCTGTTCTTTTTTACCTTTCCTTTTGGATAAAATAAAAGTCGGTGGCAACTCTTGCTAAACCGCAACATTTGCAAACACAAACGCAAAACCTCAAGTCAGTTATCCCACCGCATCACAGAACTGGCGACTCTGCTAGGGAATAATATAAAGTGGGGTTACCTTAGGGTTTTAGATCACCTTTACATGCTTATCTTGCTTGAATTGTTTGCTTTAAACTTTTGTTCTATTGTTTGGGTTTGAATCCTCTACCCGGATTTGGGAAACATTCATAGGTAAATAGTAATACATTGTGGAAACTATGCGGGGTATACCAACATGGTCTAAGCAATAGCTATATTAGTGCAACATATTTGTAGGTACTGGTAGCCTTTTAGTCAATCAAAGAGAATGCGGGGCCGCTGAGTGATGTCATGAAGCACTAATGGACTTTTAGAACCTTTACTTGACCAACTTGGCCTTTTAGGATGTAGTGAGATGACCGGCTTTGGTGCAGTCCGAAGTTGGTAGATACTCGATACTACACTCATTGAGGGTTGTTTTATTGGAATATTTCGGTCTCCAGTAAAATGGCTAAACTGAAACAATGAACACAGAAAACAATCTAGTGATATTGAGCTCCTTAGAACCCGGTTACTATTTCTAGGACAGGTTGAACCAACTAAACTTCAAGAGGGTACTTACCTATGAAACCCCATGCAAGCCTAAACTAGGAACTTGTGTGATTTGTTTGTACATATATACTTGTGCATAACATCATGAACATCATGAAGCATCATATGCATCCACTAACCATTTCAAGGATTTTGGATTTTCATCTTTGTTCCTGTTTTGTAGGTTATGGATTCACTTCGCAGGAAAACTATCTAAGTCAATCTTGTAAGAATTCCTCCTCAACTCAAGGAGCTAGCTTCGAGGATTCCTGAGAATTCTCCATTCACCGAGAGGCATGGTCTTCTACTAAACTTAGTCACTGCCAACATTGAGGAGGATATGCTGAAAGTTCTCTTCCAGTTCTTTGACCCCCTACACCACTGCTTCACATTTCCTGATTACCAGCTGGTGCCTACTTTCGAAGAATTTTCTCAACTCTTGAGGATTCCTATTCTCTATCAACTACCTTTTAGCGGTACGAAAAGAGATCCAAAGCCTGAAGATGTTGCTCAAGCCCTGCACTTGCAACCATCAGATGTCACAGGTCATTGGGAAACCAGAAGTGGTGTCAAGGGTTTCTTGGCAAAGTTCCTGTTTGAGAAAGCTCAAGAATTCTGGAATTCTCTAGACCTGTAAGCTTTTGAGGAGATTGTAGCTCTTCTCATCTATGGGTTGGTCTTGTTCCTAAACCCTGACCATCTTATAGATGTGAATGCTGTCAAAATCTTCATGGCTCGCAACCCGGTGCCTACATTGCTGGGAGATATCTTGCACTCTTTTCACACTCGAACAATAAGGAAAAGAGGTGTTCTCATGTGTTGCACTCCTCTACTGGCAAGATGGTTTATTTCTCATCTTCCCCAACCAGTTTTGAAGAATGAGCAAGGTCTGAGGTGGTCACAACGGTTGATGACCCTTACACATTCAAATATCCATTGGTATTCTCGATCAAAAGAGAATGTCATCATCATTGACCGTTGTGGGGAATTCCCTAATGTCCCTCTACTAGGCATTAGGGGAGGCATTACCTACAACCCTTGCTTGGCTCTGAGACCGTTTGGGTATGCCCGAAGGGATGACCCAAATGACATGCTGATTCCAGACTTGGTTTTTGACTTCGACAACGATGATCAAGGACTCCAGAAAAGGTTCATCTGAGCTTGGAGGATGCCCAACAAGGTGGACAGTAAGACCTTGGGACACAAGAATTCTATCCCCCTTGAGCCTTACCTCAAGTGGGTACGAACCCGCACCCAAAGTCTTATGAATACTTACCCCTACACTCTACCTGTGATTATAGAGCCTATTATGGAAGGAGAGGTTCCATACACCCTCCTACATCCTGACATGCCAACATCACTCGAAGATCTGCAAAGGAGTTGGATACAACTCAAGGGAGAGCGCGATACTTTTGAAGCCCAATTCTACGCCAGCAAGAAGAAGGTTTTGGAACTCACTCGTCAACTTCACGAAGAGCAGACTCTCAACACCTACATTGCACCAAAAAGGATGCGCAACGTCTTTTTACCTTAGAATTTTGTATTATTTTGCCCATAGGGAATTGATGTACTAACAATTCTATCTTATTAATATGACGTGTGTTTCTTTTTTGTTTAAAACAATTTTGAATTTCTGAATCCTTGAATGCACTACATGAGTACATATCATTCATAATATGCATAAACAGGTCTTCACACCAAGTTTTCTCATCTCTCTACTGTTTATTTCAGCAAGATAGATATTGAACAAATGGTCAAAGATTTGCAAGCCCAGAATTCACAATTTCAACAACTACTTCTGACCTTGGCCAAGGGGCAGGAGGAGCTCAAGACTCTACTAGAAAAGGAAAAAGAGAAAAAGAAGAAGAAGAGAGCTGGTGTGGCTACCTTGGGCAGAAGATTTGAAGGTCAAGCTAGACGGACTTTGGATTTCCCCTCAACATCTGATGAAGGGGTAAGAAAGGGAAAAGAAACTACAGTGCCATCTGATTCTGAGGAAGAAGAAGAAGAGGATGAAGACTATTCTGAACAACAGTATCCTCCGGCCGATGACAAATACAAGAACTTGGAAGAACGTCTGGCAGCTTTGAAGAGTTAGGGTTGGTATCTGGAATAGTAATCCCTCCTAAGTTTAAAGTACCTCTATTTGCTAAGTACGATGGGTTGTCTTGTCCCAAGATGCACCTATAATCTTATGTCAAGAAAATTCAACCATATTCTTCTAACAAAGACCCGTGGGTCCATTTTTTCCAGGACTGTTTGTCGGGGACGCAACTGGATTGGTTTTACGAGTTGGAGAGGTCTGATGTGCATAATTGGGAAGATTTGGCGGCCGCATTCTATAAACAGTATCAATATAACTCCGACTTGGCGCCAACCCGTACTCAGCTACAGAGTATGGTCATGGCTACCAACGAGGGTTTCAAAGACTACGCCCATAAATGGAGGGATTTGGCCGGAAGGGTGCAACCACCATTGTCTGAAAGAGAGCTAGTGGATATTTTCTTGGGGACTCTGTCAGGTCCTTTCTTTAATCACCTAATTGGAAGCTCCTCTGCAGGTTTCACTGAGTTGATTCTGACTGGCGAGAGGGTTGTAGCCGATATTAGAAGCGGAAAATCAGAAAGATGCATCTACCTCTGCTGTTGCAAAGAAGCCCTTCACTGGAAAGAAGGAGGTGTCTGCTGTATATGCCAAGAGAAATCAGGGAAGAATTGAAAGACGACCAACTGTGGGGGCCGTGATGATTCAAAAGTCTGCATCAGACCAACCGAGAAACAACCAGCCGAGGAATGATCAGCCGAGGAATAACCAACAAAGGGTGGAAAGGCCTGTAAGGCAATTCACCAAGATAAACATGACTCCTACTCAAGTCTTACCCCATCTCTTGAAGTTGAACCTGGCCATGCTGAAGGAGGCCCCTAAAAATCCTAACACTTCCTCTCCATATTACCATCCCAATACCAGGTGTGCTTACCACTCAGAAAGTCCAGGGCACGACACCAACAACTATTAGGCCCTGAAGAACAAGATCCAGGATTTGATTGATGCTAAAGAAGTTGAATTTGAAGCTCCTGAAAAGCCGAATGTAATCTCTGCACCGATGCCTAGGCATGGGCACAATGCCAATGCTGTGGAAGAAGATCTGTTTGTTTCTGCTGTGGATGAACTGTCAACTCCTCTCCTAACCATCAAGTTGAATTTGTTGAAGGCTGGGGTGTTCCCAGGATGTGACCAAGATTCCCATGCTTGTCTGTCCTCCCCATTTGACTGTCCTCTTTTGAAGAAAAGAATCCAACAATTGATTGATAACAAGGAAATTTTGTTTGAGAAAGCTACTATCTCACCCATTCCAGTTCCTGAAGTTTCTATAATAACCATATACGCCAATTCTTCCAGGGTTCCTAAAAAACCCGTTAGGATTACATCTGCTACTGTAACTACTCCTTTGAAGATAACAATGCCAGGGCCAACCCCTTACAAAACCGATAAAATGGTACGATGGAACTATGGTGGAGAAATATACTACCATGGTGTCAAACAGATTGAGGAGACCATTGAAGAAGAAAGCTCTGAGGAAGATAACCCCGACATCAGTAACATTGCCGGAACAAGCAAGGTTACTCGTAGTGGGAGAATCTTTTCTCCAGAGATTGCTCCTCCAACAGTAGTCTTTGGACCCGCGGCCATCCCAAAGATTACCCCTGTGATTGTACCTATAAGTGTACCCGCCATCAATGACAATGCAATTCCCATCCCTGTTTCCGATGCTGAGAAAAAAAGAAAGAATGTTCAAGAGGAGCCTGTCTTGACGAAGGCTCAGTCATTAGTCATTCCTGAAACATCCCAGAAAGAGGTGGAAGAGATTATGAGGATTATTAAGAAAAGTGATTACAATGTTGTTGAACAACTGGGGCAGACCCCCTCCAAAATATATATGTTAGCCTTGTTGCTGTGCTCTGAGGCTCATGCTAAAGCTTTGATCAAGTTTTTGAAGACGGCCCACGTGCCACAAGAAACCTCTGCGGATCAGTTCCAGGAATGTGTAGCTAGCTTAACAGCTGATAATGGTCTAGGGTTCTCCGATGTCGATTTAACATCTAAAGGGAGAAAACATAATGACGCTTTGCATGTCTCGATGGAATGCAGAGGGACTACCCTAGTACACGTACTGGTAGATATTGGTTCATCGCTAAATGTCTTGCCGAAGAAAGCCTTGGATAGACTGGATTGTGAAGGTTTAACCTTGAAGCTCAGCAATATAATTTTCAGAGCCTTTGATGGTTCTAAAAGGATGGTCCATGGGGAGGTGGACATCCCGATTAAAGTGGGAACTGAAACCTTAAACTCCACATTCTATGTGATGGAAATCCGTCATTCCTATTCTTGCTTGTTGGGAAGACCATGGATTCACAATGCTGGAGCCGTCACTTCTACTCTGCATCAAATGCTCAAGTACCCTGTCCAAGGGAAAATTATAACTGTTCACGGAGAAGAGGAATACATGACAAGCCATCTAAATCCTTTCCGCTATGTTGAATTGGATGGCGAATTCATCAAAACCCCTTTTCAGCATTTTGAAGAGGGAGCTCAGGAGATTGCGGCAACCAAGACAGTGTCTTTTGTACCCATGATTACCAGACCTCTGCCTCGAATGTCGTCTCTCAAAGATGCAAAGGATGTGATTGAAGAAGGAGGAAGCACAATCTGGGGGCAACTTCCAGTCTTTCCTTTCAAATCGGACAAATTCGGCCTAGGGTTTACTCCGACTAGTCAGAAGGCTATGCGCCGCTCCCGTGCTGGAGGGCCACCAGTGAAGATCACCCATCATGGAGTCAATACTTTGGAGGATAGTGAAGAGGAGGGAAACTGGGAAGACTGAATTTTCCCTACTGTTGACGGAGGACTGTGCAACTGGGAAGCAAAAGACTTTGTTCCGATTACTTTCATACCGCAGTAATTTATCTTTCAAACATTTCTGTTGGTTTGTAATAATTCTCAAACAATTCGTACACTTTTAACCTTGTGCCTTACCCGAGACACATAGGTCCATTTGTAAGGGTTTGATTTTTCATCTTCATATGCCATTTTAATGAATCATGGACGTTTTCACATATAAACTTTTGTGTTCATTGTCTTTCTTTTTACATTTTATTTTTTTAAAGGTGGTTATCCCTTACACACACCCACACTCACAAATGCAGGTACCCTTCCATTCCGGATCCCATGGGTAACAATTCTGCTATGGCCTTCAGTGACTCTGAAGATCTGGTCTACCATGCTGAATATGAAGGTGAGAAAGATTGTGAGGTGCCAGGAGAATTGGCTAGGCTGCTACAATAGGAAGAAAGGGATATTCTACCTCATGAGGAGCTGTTAGAGACAATCAACTTGGGTACTGAGGAAGACAAAAGAAATTAGAGTGGGTGCCAACCTAGAGCCAAGTTTCAAGAGCGCCTAATTCAGCTTTTACATGAATATGTTGAGATCTTCGCCTGGTCATACGAAGACATGCCGGGACTTGATACAGACATTGTGGTTCACTGTCTGCCCACAAGAGAAGACTGTCCACCAGTCAAACAAAAAGTCCGCCGTTTGAAGCCCGACATGTCAGAAAAGATCAAAGCAGAAGTTATGAAGCAGTTCAATGCTGGATTTCTGGCTGTTACTTCCTATCCACAATGGGTTGCTAACATTGTGCCCGTGCCTAAGAAGGACGGAAAAGTGAGAATGTGCATGGATTACAGAGACTTAAACAGGGCCAGCCCTAAAGATGATTTTCCACTTCTGCGCATTGACATCCTGGTTGATAACACAGCTCAGCACAAGGTATTTTCTTTCATGGACGGATTTTCGGGTTACAACCAGATCAAAATGGCACTTGAAGACATGGAGAAAACTACTTTTGTTACAAAGTGGGGTACGTTCTGCTACAAAGTGATGCCATTCAGACTGAAGAATGCCAGGGGAAACCTATCAACGCACCATGGTACCTTTGTTTCATGATATGATACATCATGAGATAGAGGTCTACGTAGATGACATGATAGCCCAATCACAAACGGAAGAAGAACACCTTGACCACTTACAAAAGTTGTTTGTCAGGTTGAAGGAGTTTAAGCTAAGGTTAAACCCTAACAAGTGCACATTCGGAGTCTGATCCGATAAATTCTTGGGTTTCATTATCAGCAACAAAGGCATCGAGGTTGATCCTGCCAAAGTCAAAGCTATACAAGAAATGCCTGCTCCTCGCACTGAGAAGGAGGTCAGAGGTTTCTTGGGACGCCTAAACTACATTTCTAGGTTCATCTCTCACGTAACATCTACCTGTGAACCAATCTTCAAGCTGTTGAAGAAATATCAGGTGGTTAAATGGAATGACGAATGCCAGATTGCCTTTGACAAAATCAAAGAGTATTTGCTAGAACCTCCTATCTTGATGCCGCCCGTTGAAAGAAGGCCGCTAATCATGTATCTGACCGTCCTAGAGAATTAAATGGGGTGCATACTGGGGCAGCATGACGAGTCTGGCCGAAAAGAGCATGCCATTTATTACCTTAGCAAAAAGTTTACCGACTGTGAGACCTGATACTCACTGCTCGAGAAAACTTGCTGCGCTTTGGTATGGGCTGCTCGCCGGCTAAGGCAGTACATGTTGACTCATACCACTTTGCTGATATCTAAGATGGATCCGATCAAGTACATCTTTGAGAAGCCTGCTATATCTGGAAGAACAACTAGATGGAAGATGATCCTGACGGATACGATATACAGTACACGACCTAAAAAGCTATAAAGGGGAGTGTGCTAGCCGATCATCTGGCTCATCAAGTTGTCGAAGATTACCAATCCATGAAGTTTGACTTCCCTAACGAGGATATCATGACATTGGACAACGTTGAAGGTTTCAGACCATATGACGGACCTGAACAAGGATCCCGATGGACCCTGTACTTTGATGGGGCCTCCAATGCACTTGGCAATGGTATCGGCGCGGTACTCATCTCTCCAGAAGGTTGCCATACACCTTTCACTGCCCGACTTTGCTTCAACTGTACGAATAACATGGCAGAGTATGAAGCTTGCATCTTTGGACTCAAGGCTGCCATAGACTTGGGAATCAAATCTTTGATTGTGTTTGGGGACTCAGCTTTAGTCATCAGTCAGATCAAAGGAGAGTGGGATACTAAACATCCAAACCTCATCCCTTACAAAGAACATGTCTTGACATTGTTACCACATTTCGAGCAGATTACCTTCGAGCACTTCCCACGAGAAGAAAATCATCTATCAGATGCTCTAGCTACAATGTCATCCATGTTTAAACTTAAATGGGATAATAAGGCTCCCCAAATCACCATTGAACGGATGGGAGAACCTGCACATTGTCAAGAGATTAATATCGAAGAAGTAGTGGGCCATCCGTGGTTTCATAAATTCAAAAGGTATCTCGAGGCTCAAGAATACCCTGAAGGAGCTTCAGTCAACGACACAAAGTTCTTAAGGAGATTCTCTTCCAAGTTCTTCCTGAGCAATGGTATCCTGTACAAGCGCAATCATGATTGCATTCTACTCCGTTGTGTGGACAAGATTGAAGCTGCACAGATAATGGCTGAACTGCACAATGGTACCTTTGGCACTCACTCTAGCGGGCATACGATGGCTAAGAAGATCCTATGGGCAGGCTATTACTGGTTTACCATGGAAGTTGACTGCTATCAACATTCCAGGACTTGTCACAAATGGAAAATCTATGCGGACAAGGTACATATACCTCCAGTTCCTCTCAATGTCTTAACAGCTCCTTGGTCGTTCGCTGTGTGGGGGATCGACATGATTGGAGAGATCAAGCCTACAACATCCAATGGACACCGTTTCATTCTGGTGGCCATTGACTACTTCACCAAGTGGGTCGAAGCAGCTTCCTTCGCATCCGTTACTAAGAATGTGGTTGCCCGCTTCATCAAGCAGAACATCATTTGCCGGTACGACATCCCCAAAAGGATCATCACTGACAACGGTACAAACCTTAACAACACTATGATCATCTCCTTGTGCGAGCAGTTCCAGATTCAACATCACAATTCATCTCCCTATCGGCCAAAGATGAACAATGTTGTCGAAGCTGCGAACAAAAACATCAAGAAGATCATACAAAAGATGACAGTCACCTACAAGGACTGGCATGATATGTTGCCGTTTTCTCTCCACGGGTACCGTACCACGACACACACATCAACTGGGGCAACACCCTATTCCTTGGTATACGGCATGGAAGCTGTTCTACCTATCGAGGTTCAGATTCCCTCTTTGAGAATCATGAAGGATGCTGGTTTGAGTGAAGACGATTGGATTCAGACCCGACTTGATCAATTGAACTTAATTGACGAAAAGAGACTTACTGCTGTTTGTCATTGTCAGACGTATCAAAAACGGATGATCAAGGCATTCAACAAGAAAGTCAGACGCTAGGTATATCAAGTCGGAGATCTTGTGATCAAGCGCATCATCTTGCCACAAAGTGATCCCAGGGGAAAATGGATTCCTACTTACGAAGGACCATTTATGATCAAAAACATCTTTTCTGGTGGGGCAATGATCTTAACCACCATGGACGGTGACGACCTGCCGCACCCTGCGAACGCAGACATAGTCAAAAGATACTACGCATAAATGACCCGCTAGGTTGACACACCTAGGAAAAAAAAGGGCATCCTGGTGAATCGAAAACCCGAAAGGGCGGTTCAGGCAAAAATTAGGGATAAAACAAAAAAAATCTGTACACCCGCCAAGTTGAAAACCCGAAAGGGCGACTTGGGAAAAAAAGGGTTTCCCGGTGGATCGAACACCCAAAAGGGCGGTCCAGGAAAAAGTTAGGGAACTAAAGCGCATGACTATGTCTCGTCGGATCACTTTAAGGACAATCTCTTCACAGATAAGCTTCGAGCTTCTGATCAACTCAATCATCTTCGGACGAAGCAATGAATGGACAAGATATTCAGAGTTACGAAGGCTATAGCAGAACGGGAACCCCGTGGAATTTTTACACATAGCCATCTTTCTTTATATAAATTTTTCTCATTTTTTATGACAACATTCTCTTACTAGGATGTCTGTCTCCTTTGTACAAAATACTTACACAAAGTTAATACAAAGATACTTCAAAGTGCAGAAAACTATTTGTCTTTCCCTCTTTCACTTGTGTTTTATTTGAAAACATCCAATGATTTATTAAATGAGCATATGAATTTGAATATAATCACTGTTTACAAATAAGCGAAATGGGAACGAATAATTACTGACATGTTGAAAGGATAGGAAAACGTATTTAGGATATTCCAGGAGCAATCCCCTGAAGTACATCATCTAGATCCCTAGCGGAGCTAAAACCTTGAAATACATATCCCCAGCGGAGTTAAATTTCAATCCTTAATTCCCATCAGAGTTAAAAGTTCAAACTCCCAATCCCCAGCGGAATAAAAACTTTGAACTACAGACCCTCAACGGAGATGAAACCTTCTTCCCCAGTCGAGTCAAATCTCCAACTATCAATCCCCAACGGGAACCATTCAGTTTTCCCCAAATTCCCCAGTAAGTTGTATTAAAAGTCTGAGAATCAACCATATAACAGTTAACTTTTATCCCCAACCTAGGATAATTCCCCAGTAAAGTGGCATACAACTCCAACTCCTGAGCTTTTTCCAAACTGGAATAAGCTTTTTCCCCCAGAGTCCTGAACTTACTCTCCAGCAGGAAGCCTTCTTCCCCACAGAGTTTTTCACTCTCCAGTAGATTGAAGATTCTCATTCTCATTTCCCCAGTGAAGTCACCAAATTTTTCATTACTCCTCAACAGATTGAAGATTCTCATTCTTAATTCCCCGCAGAAATCATCAGGATTTTCCCTATTCCCCAGCCGAGTAAGGATTCCCATTATTTAACCCCCAGTAGAAGTCTTCAAAGTTCACTAGATTTCCCAAGCAGATTTCTCAAGCAGCTTGACATTACTCTCGCAACAGATTTTGTCAACACTCCAACTTCAAGACATGAAGGATTCTCACATCCCCACAGAAGTTGTCAGGGATTTTCCATCCCCAACAGTCACCAAGGATTTCTCACCCTCAGCAATCAAAGATTTTGAATCTCCAGCAGCGGTCAAGGATTTATTTTCCCCAGCAGCAGTCAGGGGTTTTATTATCTCCAGCCATCAAGGATTTATTTTCCTCAGCAATACAACAAATCAGCTTACATGCGCATACATTACATTCATATATCATAAACATTGATAAGGCACATTTATTGCATCATACATTTCATGCAACATAACTTTGTGTTTCAGCTAACATTTTACCCTTTTCAGGATAAGATTAACAGCTATCTTTAACAGATATTCAAAGATTTCAGATACAGTCCAGATACACTCCAGACACAGAAGTCATTCTATTACTCATTCAGAATTCAAAATCAAGATACAATACAGATACACTCCAGATACGGAAGTCATTTTGTTACTCATTCAGATCTCTTATTCAGATACAGTACGGATACACTCCAGACACGGAAGTCATTCTGTTACTCATTCAGATTTGTTATTCAGATACAATATGGATACACTCCAAAACACGGAAGTCATTCTATTACTCATTCATAATTCAAAGTCAAGATACAGTACGGATACACTCCAGACACAAAAGTCATTTTGTTACTCATTCAGACCTCAACCTCATGATACAGTTCAGATACGCACCAGACACAAATGCCATCCAGATACTCATTCAGATTCAACTTGTAGATCTCTTATTCAGATACAGTCCAGATACGCCCCAGACCCGGTTGCCATTCTGTCACTCATTTTGATTTTCCCCAGCTCAGATACACTCCAAACATGGAAGTCATTCTGTCACCTATTCAAGATACAGTCCAGATACGCTCCAGACACGGAATCCATTCTGTCACTTATTCATATTCAAACCTCTAGAGAAAACTCAGATACGTTCCAGATACGGATGCCATTCTGATGTTCATTCTCCTAATTTACAACAAACAATCTTGGATGGCATCTACAAGCCCATCTCCAACAAGATTCTACCACATCTCCAAATGGCATCTTTAAGCCCATTTCCTCAACTACATTTTGACGAGTGCAAATTTACAGGCACTCTAGTGTCCAATCATCTTTTACCTTCGAGTCACAAACGACAAAACTCGCCAATCTAACTATTCAGGTTCAAGAAGATTGAACAGGGGCAGCTGTTGTACCCTAAAAGTTTCCCTATCATTTTATCAAGATTCTCCTCATAAGACTTCTTGGACTCAAGACCATATTAGGGTTTGCTCAACTCAAGGCATCTCCTTACACTGATAGCCTGAAATTAGGGTTTGAGTTTGCACAAGGATTTTTGGACTTTCAATGTCTCATGTGACTTTCATACTTCATTTTGGACCTCTAAGATTTCTCATACCAAGTTTCAAGCCTTGAATCAAATTTTGGACCAGTCAATTGGATAGTTGACCTAAAAATTAGCTGTATTGGGGAAAAAGTCAACCATGGCCAATTTACAGTCAAACTTCATAATTTTTGATCCATAACAACATTATAGACTCATATGAACCATTTGATCAAGTTTGGACCACAACTACTCAAGAAATTTGATCATATCATCAAAAGGGCAAAATGGTCAAAATTAGGGTTTTTGACTATAGAAGGGCAATTTCTGATTTTTAACCTAGACAATGGCCAATTGGGTTCAAGCATGATTTCAATGACTCAATGAAACCATCTTGACCTAATCACAAGGTTCAAAAGATCTCAAATGCATTGGATTGACAGATGAATTTTCCAATCAACTGATCAAAAATCAACTGTACACTGAAAAGTCAAACTTTGACTTTTTTGGTCAAAATCAGGTGCCAAGGGTCATATTTCATCAAGATGTGTCAAAACATGAAACTTGTTCACCAAGAAACTTAAATTTGGAAATTAGGGTTTAAGTTTGAAAATTTTCATAACTTAAAATTTTTCTAAGTTATGAAAATTTCTTATTTTTTCCCAAATTTTCCCAACTTTTTCACCATGATGCAATTGGATTCAAAGAAAACTTCAAACATGAAAGTTGTAGTCCTCCATGAAATCTACAACTTTGATTCACAAAGTTTTCCCAAAAGATGCTTGGATCTCAAGTTATGATTTTGTGAATAAGGGTCCAAAAACTTTTTAACTTAGTGAAATTTTACCCTAGTTTAGGCAGATTTTTGACCTAACTTCATGGACATTTTTCACCTAGTTCCAAGAGAAATCTCAAAATTCATTTCAAAGATGGATTATAGATCATGTTACAAGCTTTCCAAAATGTCCAAGAACTCTCCAAGATCATTTATGGTTATGGAGAATCAAAGAAATGAACATGGCATTTTATCACTTTTGTCCAAGGCATTTTTCACCATGTTACAACTTGCAAATCAGTTTCAAACATGCTTGTACTTGCATTACAGGTCCTAATCCTTTCTACACTCCAAAATTTAATTCTAATTCAGTGGAAAATGGCTTTGTTTTTTATCTTTGGAGCATTGCACAAAGAATTATTCCAAAAATGGCATGAAGTGCATAATACCACTTTGATAAAGCATGCTTTATGTAACTTTGTTTATCTTGAGCCATGGACCTGATCTCTTGTTGCCAACAATATCCACAAACATCAGGAAATTTGTACCAACCCTATGCAGACCTTGAGCTAGCCTGTACAGGCCTTTGGCTTTTTCACTTCACTTTTTCTTCAAAAACAAGCAAACTTGCAAAAGTCAATATAACTTGTGTATCTGATAAAACCAAGACTAAGCATCATTTGAACCTACCTCAGAACATTGTAACAAGCAATAAACACGAATTGCCAACCTCTCAAACACTCCAAAACTCAAAAAACACCATTTCTGCCCAAAACAGGGCAATCTCTGCAGAACTCAAGCCATTTCCATTTTGCCTCGTGCGTTTTGCTTTGAATCATTTCAAACACATTCCATACCTCCTTCCTAATCTATCCAGGCCTTTATTCAACAACTGTAACCCCTGTTTCAAGCTTCACCATTTTCATTTTTTGAGTTTGTAGGTTGACTTCTACAAAGAGTTCCAAGCCATTTCAAGGCAAGCTGAGCATTGTGATAGCTTGAGGGAACTTAAAGCAAGCTCACACAACCTTCAGACCTCACTCAAAGTTCCTACATTGACATATTCAAACTCAACTGAACAAGGTATTTGTCAAGTTTCTATCTCTCTATTTAGGCATCATTAAGCTTATGTTTGTGAAGCAAAAATGTAGTCCTTAACATGCTTGAGCTGTACATATGAGTAGATTCCATTTATATTAACTGAGCTAAGAGTATTTTGATGTTAAACATGCTGAAAAAAACTAGGTCAGAAATTAGGGCCATTAAAATTCTCTCTGATCTTTGAGAGTTAGGTCATGTTCTTTATATCATTGAAATCGTATGATCATGAGCTACATTTTTCATGTTACAAGTTTTTGATTTTATGCAAATAATAGCAAGAACAAGATTTGAGTACAGAAAGCGCGCGTTTGGTACGAAGGAGCAAGGACAGGGATGAATTGTGTTCTGGGCCTGGCGCTTTAGGCTTGTTTCTATTCACACCCCCTATTTTGCTTCTGCATCCCCCTTTGCATATATTTATATTTTTTTTGTATTTTCTTGCATAATTCATATTTTCTGACTTTATTATTTTTTTTCTGAACATTAAAAATCCCAAAAATATTTTCCTAATTTTTTGTATTTTTATTTTATTATTTTTGTTATTTTTTGGCATAAAAGATAGTTTATTAGTAATAATAGAATTTATTTTCTTAAATAAAACTTGTAAATAATATAAAAATAATCATACATTTTTATTTTTATTATTTATACACTTAAAATAATATTTTCATACAATATTCAACTTTTTAACATTTTGTATATATTATTATTATTTTTTCTTGAACAAACTGAATAAAAGAAATATTTAGAAAATAATATTTCTTTTAAACAAAATTAGGGTTTTCACCCTTTCAAAAATAATCAAATTTTTTTCTTATTTTAGATTTAAATAATTTATTTTTCACATACATAAAAAATAAATACAAAAAACATTTTTTGTATACATACATTTTATTGTATATTTAAATATTTGCTTATTTATTTATTTATTTGTACAATAAATTCAATTTGGTTGTAATAGTTTTAGGGTTTTATTTTGAGCAATATCCCCCTATTCAAAACTTGTATCCCCCTCCCTATAATATTGTTGTAATAGTCTAGATTTACTTTACGCATTTTATTGCTTTCATATACCATGATAGTGAACTAGGGTTTTAATGAAAAGACAAAAAATCAAAACAAATAGCATGACCTAATACAAGACAAAATGCATGAAAAATGACAACACATTGCACACAAGCACCCCTAGGGTTTCATCCACTTTTTTGCCTTAAAATGGCCATGGTATGCATGCTAGGTATCTTGCCAAAACAAAATCAATCAAAACAAAAAGATCATAGTCCCTCGATGACGCTATCAAAATGTTGCCTAAAAAACAAATGATCTTAGTCCCTAAAACTTGCTAAGATACTTGGCACCATTGCTATCATGATCATACGATGACCCATGCCCGTCCTGTTTAACATCCAAAGATATGGTTGTTTACCAAATGCAATGGTAAAACAACAATGTCAAAGGAATAAAAATGTGTAGGAAAGACTTTTGAGTAGGTAGATAAGCTTCTAGTTACTTGATCAATTTGCAAACCATCCTTGCTATTTTCAAAAACACACACAATTTCAAAACATTTCCAAACAACTTTCAAAACATTGAAACATTTTTCAAAAGACAAACATCTTTGTATACATTCTTACGAACGAGAATCATTACAAAGATTGCCTAAACAAAGGCCTCTTTTCAAAATACTTTCAAAGCCACACAAAGTACCATTTCAAACAATTGAAAAAGCAAAGCAAGTGATCTAAAACAAGTAACTAAGAGCCCATGGAAAACCATGGATGAAAAGGGTGCTAGCACCTTCCCTTTTCATAATCTACCCCCCGAACCCAAAAACAATCTCAAAGGTCTTTCCTGTATTTTTTTACCTTTCCTTTTGGATAAAATAGAAGTCGGTGGTGACTCTTGCTAAACCGCAACATTTGCAAACACAAACGCAAAATCTCAAGTCAGTTCTCCCACCGCATCACAATTACACAAGAAAAACAAGTCAAGGTGCTTGGTGATTCCTCAAAGAGCAAAGCTAAAGATAGGGAGGAGAACCAAAAACCCTAATGTGATCTTGTTGTGATTGAATCAATATGGTATGGTGAAGGGATCTTAGGGGTAAAAATTGGGGTACAACAGCTGCCCTTATTTAAGTTTCTTCTATCCGGAGATACGAAGGTTAGAAATCTTCATGTCAACACGATCAAAGATACTTAAATATAAAACAAACCCTATTTTGGCCCTAAGATGTCATGCAATGCTTATGAATATCAGTGCACATGGACAAATCCAAAGGGACGCAAAACACCACTGGGGATGTAACAATAATAAAGAAACAAGAGAGCGACCCGACCAGGAAAATAAATCACTAGTGGATTAAAAGATATGAGCCAGAGAGTATGGTAAAATGGTCAAAGGATACACCAACTCCTACTTGAGGTAAAGCTACCAACATTCACTGAAGGTAAAAGGAAAAGAAATATCAACACCAACATTCACTGACGGTGAGCTACCAACGTTCACTAAAGGTAGAAGGAAAAGAAATATCATAGCATCGTCAGTCACTGACAATGAACTACCAACGTTCACTGAGGGTAGCAAAAAGATAACAAACACCAACTTTCAATGATGGTGATCTACCAACTTTCACTGAAGGTAGAGAGAAAATATATCATAGCATCTCCTTTCACAGATGATGAACTACTAACATTCACTGAGGGTAGCAAAAAGATAACAAACACCAACTTTCACTGATGGTGATCTACCAACTTACACTGAAGGTAGAGAGAAAATATATCATAGCATCGCCGTTCACTAACGATGAACTACCAACGTTCACTGAGGGTAGCAAAAAGATAACAAACACCAACTTTCACTGATGGTGATCTACCAACTTTCACTGAAGGTAGAGAGAAAATATATCATAGCACCGCCGTTCACTGATGATGAACTACCAACATTCATTGAGGGTAGCAAAAAGATAACAAGTTTCCCTAGAATTCTGGCATTTCTCCTAGAACGGGTCTCAACTTCCTCTTTAACCGAGGCACTCTACCTGGATAGGGTAATATGTAAGCCGTCTCAAATAAAGAGACTTCCACTTGCAAATATTTCACAACGAGCTGTTTCTGCGAATTTAAAAGTCTTGCCCTCCACTGGGGTAAATTGATGACGAACTGCAAACTGTCCACTCATAGAGGAGATAGCAAAAAGGTTACGTCGACTTTTATAGGGAAGCATAATTTACTCAAATAAAGAGACCTGCTACTTGTTGTCATAGAGGATTGTAAAAAGAAATGACTTTCCGGGGATAGAAATATGGCTTCCTGGGGAAAGAAATATGACTTCCTAGGGAAATGCCATGATATTCCTGTTGAGAAGATAAAGTCTTCTTGTGCAAAATAAATGCACAAACCAAAACTCGAAGCTTTCAGAAATCCAAAGTAAATAATATTATTGTGGAACCACAAATTCAAACCAGAAATAAACTGGGATGAAACAGTCAACCAAAATACATCCTTTGGGAAATAAACTCAAGAGGGAAAACCAAATCCATCCAGACAAGAAGCTGTATAGGAAGGCTAAAGCAAAAATCTTCCACGAGGGACAACTCAGTGGGGAAGTTGAAAGAATATACGATTTCTGCTTAGGGCCAACACTATATGGGAGAGAAGACAACGTAACTCTGCAAAACAGGGTGATATGTCAACAAAACATTAAATAATGTCAACAAACAATGTTTTGCCAATTTTAGCTATGTATGATGTATGTATGAATGTATGAGTGTTATCGTGCGTATGCTGACAAAACAGATATACAACACTGGGAGTAACCAAGCAAAACCAAATCTGGCACAAATAACACTCGGCTAAACCACATCCAGGATGATCATTCCAAGAAAAAGTAAATTCCAACTGAGGAAACAAAACCTACTGCCTGCTTTAGCTTTACTAGGGAGAAACACAATCCGGAAGTAAACAAATCAAAATGATAAAATAGTACAGATACAGGGATAGAACATCTTTCTCCAGGCTTCACTGGGGAAACAAACGTTTTCAAAAATAACACTTCTACTGGGGATTGCAAAACCAGTCTCAAGTAAAGCAGATGGACACCAAATCGTCAAAACATTCACTGGGGAATTCAGGCCTACTTCATTGGGGAGATTAACACCACATCTTCAAAAGGAAAACCATAATACGTACTTCACTAGCGAAACCAGGGACCTGCGCTCTTCAAGAGTGATTATGGTACCAACTTCTCGGGGAAAAAACTTCCATTAGACCGAACGAAAACTTCACTGGAGAAATCTCGGATTGAAACTTCACATCATGAAAATTCATAAAAGAGGAGAAATGAATCCAAACTTGACCGAGGATACTGGAGCCACGAACCCAATACGGCAAATCATCCTGAGTAAACCTTCCCGAGGGGAACAAAAACTTCTTAAAATAAACTGGAGTTTGTCCATTCTTGGGATCACGATTTTTGTTGCTATTATTTCCTCACAGATTCCAAGGTAAAAGCAAATTGTAAATTCTTTTTGAAAAATCGATTTTGTTATTTAATCTTTTGGCTTTGAAAGTTATTATCGATAATAAATGGAGTTTTTTTGCAAGCTAAATAAAATAATAAATACAAAGAATTGGGTAAAAGCTCAAATTTCATTAATAAAATGGTAGTCTACGAATGGCGAGACTCCATAGATGATTACAAAGTTCGGAAAATGGTAATATATAATGGAAAATATACATTGAGATACAATGACCACTATCCCCTCTAACAACTTTTGAAATCCTGAGCAATAACTTCTGTTGAAGTGTGATGAGAATTCGAGAAGATTGTTGCTCCAATGATCAAGTCTCGTCTGATATAGTTACTTGCCAAGAAAGTCCCTAACTTTTGCCTAAGCTGCCTTTGCGGGTTTTCAACTTAGCGGGAAATTTATTCTGTTTATGTCTCTAATTTTTTCCTAGACCGCCCTTTCGGGTTTTCGGCCTACCGAGACTCTTTTTTTTTTGCCTAAGCCGCCCTTTCGGGTTTTCAACTTAGCGAGTGTTCTTTTATTTCTTTAGTCGAAGTATTTCTTGACTGGATCAACATTCATGGGACGTGGGAACTCCTCTCCATCCATAGTTTCAAGAATTAATGCACTGCCAGAGAAGGCTTTCTTGACAACATATGGGCCTTCAAATTTGGGAGTCCACTTTCCCCTAGAATCAGTGTTGAAAGACATGATCTTCCTGAGCACGAGGTCACCTTCTCTGAATTTACGAGGTTTGACCTTCTTATCAAAATATTTCTTCATCCTTTTCTGATATAACTGTCCATGACATAAAGCTGTCATCCTCTTCTCTTCGATCAGATTCAATTGGTCAAACCGGTTCTGGACCCATTCAGCCTCTGAAAACTTGGTTTCCATTATCACACGCAAAGAGGGAATCTCAACCTCGACTGGGAGTACAACTTCCATTCCATACACCAGGGAGAACGGGGTTGCTCCTGTTGAAGTGCGGACAGATGTTCGATATCCATGTAGAGCAAAATGGAGCATTTCATGCCAATCCCTATAAGAAACAACCATTTTCTGGATAATTTTCTTGATATTCTTATTAGCAGCCTCAACAGCCCCATTCATCTTTGGCCTGTACAGAAAGGAATTATGATGGACAATCTTGAATTCTTAGCACAGTTCTGTCATCATTTTATTGTTCAGATTCGAGCCATTGTCAGTGATAATTCTGCTCGGCACACCATACCGACATACAAGATTATTCTTGATGAAGCGCATAACCACCTGCTTAGTAACATTGGCATGTGAAGAAGCTTCTACCCATTTGGTGAAGTAATCAATTTCTACCAAGATAAAACGGTGTCCATTCGAAGCTTTGGGTTCTATCATCCCAATCATGTCAATACCCCACATAGACAAAGGCCATGTGGAAGAGATCACATTGAGAAGTGTCGGAGGTACATGGACCTTATCTGCATAAACCTGACATTTATGACACTTCTTTACAAATTTATAACAATCAGATTCCATTGTCAGCCAATAGTAACCTTCCCTTAGCATCTTTTTAGCCATCGAATATCCATTGGCATGAGTGCCAAATGAACCTTCATGAATCTCATGCATCAACATGTCTACTTCGTGTCTATCAATGCATCTGAGCAAGACCATGTCATAATTTCTTTTATACAACACATTTTCACTGAGGAAGAAACTGCCAACCAATCTTCTCAGTGTCTTTCTATCTTTCTTCAAAGCACCAATCAGGTATTCCTGAGTCTGAAGAAAATGCTTGATATCATGATACCAAGGTTTTTCATCTGCTACCTCCTTTGTTGTAAACACATGAGCTGGCCTATCCAGTCGCCGAACCATAATTCGAGGTATATCATTCCAAGTATTCACTTGGTACATAGAAGCCAAAGTTGCCAGAGCATCCGCCATCTGATTTTCATCTCTAGGAATGTGATGGAATTCAACTTTATTAAAAAGGGTAACAATCTTCTAGCATAATCTTTATAAGGGATCAAGCCGGGGTGACGAGTATCCCGTTCTCCTTTAATCTGATTTATTACCAAAGCTGAATCACCATACACATCTAGATTTTTAACTGTGAGATCAATAGCTTCCTCGAGACCCATGATGCAAGCCTCATATTCTGCCATATTATTAGTGAAATCAAACGTTAACCTTGCAGTAAAAGGAATGTGCGATCCATGTGGAGTGACAATCACAACACCAATTCCTTTACCATAAGCATTCACGACTCCATCAAATATCATACTCCAACGAGATTCAGGGTCAGGACCTTCCTCAGACAATGGTTCATCATAATCTTTCACTTTCAGGAACATCACATCCTCATCAGGGAATTCATACTCTACAGACTGATGATCCTCCACTGGTTGGTGAGCAAGATAATCTGCCAACACACTGCTTTTAATAACCTTTTTAGTGTGGTATTCGATATCATATTCAGATAGCAACATCTGCCAGCGGGCAATTCTCCCAGTAAGAGCAGGCTTTAAAAAAATGTACTTGATTTGATCCATTTTGGAGATCAACCAAGTAGTGTGATTCAACATATACTTCCACAAACGCTTTGCGGCCCAGAACAAAGCACAACATGTCTTTTACAGCATGGAATACCGCGACTCACAATCAGTGAACTTTTAACTGAGGTAATAAATGGCGAACTCCTTATTCCCTGTTTCATCTTGTTGTCCCAGAATACAACCCATGGATTTATCTGACACTGTCAGATACATAATCAACGGTCTTCCTTCGACAGGAGGGAGCAAGATAGGAGGTTCAAGCAGATATTCTTTAATGCTTTCAAATGCCCTTTGGCAGTCATTCATCTACACACAACCTTGATCTTTCTTTAACAACTTAAAGATTGATTCACATGTTGTAGTCATGTGGGAAATGAATCTGGAAATATAATTCAAACGCCCGAGGAAACCTCTGACTTGATTTTCAATTTTTGGTGCTGGCATCTCTTGAATTGCTTTGACTTTATCAGGGTCAACTTCAATTCCTTTCTAGCTAACAATGAAACCCAATAATTTTCCTGATCAAACACCGAAGGTGCATTTATTTGGATTCAAGCGGAGACGATACTTCCTCAAACGTTGAAACAACTTCAACAAATCTTCTACATGCCCTTCTTCAGTCTGGGATTTGGAAATCATGTCATTTACATATACTTCGATTTCCTTGTGCATCAGATAATGGAATAGGGTTGTCATAGCCCTCTGGTACGTTGCACCGGCGTTCTTCAACCCGAAGGGCATCACTCTGTAACATAATGTTCCCCAGGGTGTGATAAACGTTGTTTTTTCCATGTCCTCCGGAGCCATTCTTATTTGATTATACCCGGAAAATCCGTCCATGAACAAGAATACTTTGAATTTTGCTGTGCTATCCACTAACATATCAATGTGTGGAAATGGAAAATCATCTTTTGGACTAGCTTTACTTAGATCTCTGTAATCTACGCACATGCGGACTTTTCCGTCTTTTTTCGGTACTGGGAAAATATTAGCAATCCATTGAGGATACACTGACGTCACAAGAAAACCAACATTAATCTTCTTTAGAACCTCCTCTTTGATTTTCACTGCCATTTCTAGGTGAGTTCTTCTCAACTTTTGTTTAATTGGTGGACACTCTGGCTTCAACGACAAACGGTGCTCTATAATATCTGCATCTAGACCAGGCATATATTGGTAAGACCAAGCAAAAATATCCACACACTCTTTCAACAGCTCAATCAACATGCTCTTCACATCAGGATGCAGCAATGCTCCAATCTTGACTTCCTTCGGATCTTCTTCTGAACCCAAATTAATCACTTCCAATGGCTCTTTATATGGCTGAATGGTATTTTCCTCGTGCTCAAGAAACCGTGAGACCTCTTCTGGAATCTCATCATAATCTTCTTCTTCAGCCCCATACACAGGACATTCAAAGTTGGCAGAGGGTGCAGGGTCATTGTATTCAACGAGTTTTTTAATTAATCTGCACATATGATTTATGTTTGCTTTTAGAAACTGGCACATATAACAAGTGATCATGCAAATTGAATTTCAGTTATTATTTATTTTGAAGGGTTTTTTCTTATTACCATTTTTTGAGAAAAAGCAGAAAATAAAGACACAATTTGGGAAACAAAGACAACTTTTATTATTGATTTTAAAAATCAAATCCAACATATAAGCCCTACAACATTAATACTTTCACCTCGGACAGAGTGAAAGCTTTTCAAAAAGAGTAACAAAACAAATTACTTTGAAACATGTATGCAAGAGGGAACATCAATGGTGATCCAGTTATGAACCCTAACTCCGTGCATCACATAATTCGGCATTTCCTGCTCTGCTTCATCTTCCACAATGGAATTAATCCCGGAAACAGTTGGATGAAGATAACCCCCGCTACAGAAGATGTCTTAATACTTGCTTGCAGCAGACTTTGGCTCCATGCCCTTACCTTTGTCATTCTTCAAAGAGAACCCCAAGCCAGCTCTGTTCTTGTTCACAGGTGGATCCACAATCCATCCCCACACTTCACTATGACCCTTTACGTTCAACCTGATGTGCATCCTTAAGTGAAACCATAGAATTCTCATTTCCTCTTATATTTTCAACGGATAAGGCTTGGAACTGGGTTCCAACAGCAGCTTCATCCGCCTCCACAATACTGAAAGAGGACAAATGAGATATCAATAATGCTTGTTCCCCATTTATGATCACTACTTTCCCTTCACGTACAAACTTCAGTTTTTGGTGTAAAATTGAAGTGACAACCCCTGCCTCATGAATCCACGACCGTCCCAACAAACATCTATAAGCGGGAACAATGTCCATGACCTAGAAAGTAATCTTAAACAAATGTGGTCCTATATGAATAGGCAAGTCCACTTCACCAATAACAGATTTCCTTGATCCATCGAACGCTTTCACAGTGATGCCACTCGGTCGCATAGGTGTTCCTTGATATTTCAACTTCATAAGCGTACTCCTAGGTATAACATTCAACACAGATCCATTATCAATCAGCATATTGGATAGTGAATCATTCTTGCAGTTCATAGAGATGTGGAGGGCCAAGTTGTGGTTCCTTCCTTCATCTGGTAATTCACCGTCGCAGAAACTCAAGTTATTACATGACGTAATGTTCCCTATTACACTACTGAATTGGTCTATTGGCATATCACTTTCCACAAAAGCTTGGTCCAATACCCTCATCAAGGATTCTCTGTGAGTAGAAGAGTTCATCAATAAAGCTAAGATAGATATTTTTGAAGGAGTCTGAAGTAGCTGATCTACAATTCTGTAGTCGCTCATCTTGATTATCTTCAAAATACCATCCACTTCTTTCTCTAACGCAGCCTCACTAGTCTCACCCGTAGCCTTCTTGGGTTCAACATTCTCAACAATTTTCTTTCCATCACTAACATCTCTTCGAACAACTGGTGCAAACACACGACCGCTGCGGGTCACCCTGCTATTTTCAACAGTATTCCCAACATCAGGCATTGGATGGATGGGAAGTTCCACTCCATCCTCTAAGATTGTAGAGTTGTATTTGTAAGGCACAACCTTATCTAATTTGTAGGGGATCGTACCCGAAAAACTAATCACCAATGTGGTAATAGCTGACTTGCTATAATACTCAACTTCAAGATGGGCGGGTGCCCTAAAACAAGGTACTATGACGTTTACCCCTTCTTCAACACAATAAGTCATTATTGAGTCATTTCTGGAAAACAAATCCTCATCTGAGGAGAAATACTCATCTGCGGAGACATACTCTTCATCCCACTCTTCTGTCATCAAACAAACCTCAACCATATCAACTTCATTGTAATCATCCCTTTGACTTATAACCTTGATAATTTTGTTATCTAACAACGACTGAACACCCTTCTTTACGATTGAACATCCTCGGGAATCTTGGCAGCAAACTCGGCAAGATCCATATTGGTAATCCACCTGACCAGCCATATGGCAGAAGGTAGCATGCAATTGCACAAGGTCCTCCTTCATATACTCTACATCAAAAATTCTGAATTCTCCAGGACATCCAGAAACCATATTCACCTCCTCTTCATACTCTGCCCTAGGCCTGATTATGTGGATTAGGCCCTCATCAATCTTCTCTTGTAAATCAGCCTTTATCTTATTGCAACCCTGTATGTCTGCACTGCAAATAGCACAACCGGTACGGTCATGCATATAGTAGCTAAATTCACAAAGGTCTGCATGCATTTTCACCAAATCTCCTCTAACCAGAATAATATAAAAAATTTGGAAGTCGCCTGGACAATCGGCCACCATATTCACAACATTTACTCCCCTATGCTTGGGTAGAGGATTATCTTTCACATTAGGTCCCACATCCTTGAAATATAGAACACCAGACTTCACCAACTTCTGCACCTCAGTCTTCAAAGGATAAAAATTCTCAACATTATGCCCTGGTGCTCCCTGATGAAAAGCACATGTTTGATCTGCTTTGTAATACCAAGGCAATGGTGATGGTACGACGGGAGGTGGTCGGGTCTGAACCAGTTTCTTCTGAATCAATGTCGGTAGTAACTCTGTATAGCTCATAGGAATAGGGCCATAACTCTCCCTTCTCTGATTATACCCTTGATTCCCCTGCTGGGATGGTCTTTGATAAGCAACAGTAGTTGGAGCTGCACCCACAACTGGAGTAACTGAGGCAACCTACTGATGACGCTGATAATTCCTTCTAGGAGTATTAACCCTCCTTTCTTGTATAACAACATTTGCATCCCCTTCCTTCTTCTTGGTAAACCCATAAGATGGTTCCTTCACACCTTCGGAACTTTCACTCTTCGTTAAACGACCCTCTCTTACAACCTCTTCTAAGCGGATACCCATTCCTACCATTTCAATAAAGTCACTTGGCGCACTTGCCACCATCCTTTCGTAGTAGAAAGCACCCAGCATTTTCAAGAAAATCTTAGTCATCTCCTTCTCTTCCATGGGAGGAATCACTTGGGCGGCTACCTTACGCCATCTCTGTGCATACTCTTTGAATGATTCCCTGTCTTTTTGAACCATGGCCCTGAGTTGATCATGGTCAGGTGCCATGTCCATGTTGTACTTGTATTGTTTGATGAATGCTTCTCCCAAATCATTTAAAGTATGGATATTGGCGTTGTCCAAAATCATATACCACTTTAGCACAACACCGGTCAAACTATCTTGAAAAAAGTGAATCAGCAGACGCTGATCATCAGTATGGGTAGACATTCTCCTTACGTACATCACCAGATGAGCAAGAGGGAAAGTGTTGCCTTTGTACTTCTCAAACTCCGGGACCTTAAACTTAGCAGGTATCTTAACATTCGGGACAAAGCATAACTCATTCATATTCTGCCCAAATAGCTCTTTTCCCCTGAGGGCCTTCATCTCTCTTTGTATCTTGTCAATCTTCTCTTGAAAATCATCCATTATGTCACAAAGACCCAAGTCTTCACTCGGTGGAGGGAAAGAACGATACACGTCATCATTAACAAACGGAACCATATTTATTGACGGAGGCGCAGCAGGAGCAGCATGCACCACATGAGGTGCCGGAGTAACAATAGTCTGAACAACTGGAGTATCTTGAGGACCAAGATTGAAACCTTCAGGTGGAAAATCTCGGGAATTCCCCATGGGTAACCTTGAGGCATGCGATTCTGAACAGCAGCTGGAGTAGCAGATACGGGAACAGTCGGAGCTTCAGTAGTTGCCCTTGTTGGTTGAGGTTGAACACTCAATGGCTGATTCTGAGCAGCCACCAGAGCTTCCATTAGAGTAGTCAAATTAGCCATGCCGACTTTCAAAGCAGAAACCTCCTCGCTCAGCTCGCGATTCTCTTGTTCTATATTGTCCATCTTCTTTCTGAGATTAGCCCGAGTGTTGTAGTGGTGAGACAGCTTGCTGAACAAAGTAAAGAAGCTTGGTAAGACACCTGAATATGCATAACAAATGCAAGAAATATGTACAATATGATGCATGATATGCAATGCACATAATTTTATTTAATATTTCAAGTTTGTGGACATATTGTAAATATCAAAGTAATAACGTATTTGTAATATTGAAAATTTTTATAATAATTCCAAAATGGATTACAAGTTTCAATGATCCCAAGTACAAGATGAAATAAAAATCTAAAACCCTGAGAAGTAAAGCTGATGGAGATCACTCTATACGCTGGCGCTTCCCTGTGAGCCGGGAAATCTGAGCCTTCAACTTGTAGTTTTCTTCCGCATGTCTGATGGCAACCTCCTTCCAATTACCTGAATCAGGAAGTGAGTGATCAGCATCTGATTGAGGCTTAGGAGAAAATAAATCCCCTTGCCTCTTTGTAGTCTCTACTGCTCGACTCTCAAGGATCTCAATCAAGTCGTCTTTCTTCTTCAAGTCTGCTCTATAGGAAATCTCTAAAGTTTGGAACTTGTTCTTCCAAGCGTCCTTTTCCAGTTGCATCCTAACCAAAGCAAGTTGCAGCTCTTCTAGATCATCTAATAAGGGAGGAGTGGTCTTCACAAATAGATCAGGCATAAGTGTTTCCCGGGAATACGACATCTTCAACCGAATAGCTCTCATTAGGATCCACTGAAGATATGGTTCCAAAGAAACATCACCCCTAGGTCCCAAATACTTCCTACTCTTCTTATGAAGGTGACGCCGGGCCTTCACAATCTACTCCCTAGCTTCCCTACGGTATTCTCCATCCTTCAGAAAGAAACTGCTCAAATGAATGCTATTTGGTTTATCCCTCATCGGATAACCAAGTTGTCGTCATGCAAGAACAAGGTTGTAGTTAATTCCTCCCTTTGTACCAAGAAGAGGTACATTTGGGAAACTACCACAATTGTCAATAATCTCTATATCCTGGTAAGCTCGACGATACCAATCAATATCCGAATGAGTAAGTGCCATGACCTCAGGAGCCCAACGGGGTTCCTTCTTGACATCCCAAAAAGCATCAGACTGAGGCATATGAGAGATGAACCACCGGTACAACAGAGGCGTGCAACAGATAATCATTCCCCCATGGTAAGAATTCTGAAGATGAATAGAGTAATAAGCATCACCCAACAAGGTAGGAACTGGGTTTCCAATCATGAAGATCCTGATAGCATTAACGTCAACAAACTTGTCCACATTAGGAAATAAGAACAACCCGTAAGCAAGTAGAGCAAAGATGGCCTCAAAAGCGACTGTACTCTTCATCCTGGAAAAGTAACGAGCTTTCTCCAATAATAACTGAGTTGGTAATCCTCTAATCCCTCCTTTAGTAGTCATATGGGCTTCCACCTCAGACTTCCCCAGATGAATCAAAGCAACAATCTCATGTGGTTTTGGCTCACCCTCCAAACCAGTAAAGGGAACACGACCGGTAATAGGTAATTCTAATAAATAAGAATACTCCTCCAGTGTAGGCATCAACTGAAAGTCGGGAAAAGTAAAGCAATGATACATCGGATCATAGAACTGGACCAAGGTCGAGAGAATACCCTCCTTCATCTTCAGCTTCATGAGAGGAATAATAGATCCATACTTCTTCTGAAAGTCTGTAGAACACTTGATCTCGGGAATTAGACTGATCAACTCATCTATCTCGGGATCCTTGAAACTGTACTTCCCGGTCTTTCTCTTTCCATAATCCATGGTTAAAAAGTACCTGAGATATTCACAAATGGTCAACTTTTAAATCCCTTGAAATAATACCTCTCCAAAAGATGCTTATGAGTGCATGGATGCATGATGCAGCAATCACACACAAGATCACACATATATGGTTCATAGGTTCAACGTCACAAGCATGAGGTCGAAGGTACTACCCATAAGGTATTGGTCTAAAAGTTATCACCAGCCGAACAAGGTTCTAGAGGTTCCTAGAGTCTACATCCTTCCTTTGGATATTACCAACTTCCCAATTAACTCGGTAATTAGTAATATTCTTAAGAAAAACTCCTCCGAGCGTAGTATCGCGTGATAACTATTTCCGGATTACTCCGTTATAGCTTCCACACTACACCTAAAAGGCCAAGATGGGTCAAGTATTCTACGGTCCTCAGTTTTAGCAGGCTCCAAGGACGAAAGCAGTACGTCTTCCTGATTACTCGGTAAATGACACTACAGTTAAAGAGGCCTCCACTGAGTGGGGGATCTCATTCCTCATTTTATGGGATTACTCCCTCAAAGTTAACATAACTATACCGCCCATCCTATCTTAAAGTTTGCCCAAGTCCGGGTATAGGACTTATAAGTAATCACCAAGCACCTTGAAAACTAGGAATAGACAAACATATATACAACATATAACAGAAAAACAATAATAACACATATACATATACTAACAAAGATAGGCTCAACCCACTTAGGGATGGACCAGCAAAAGGTCAATCTTTCCCTAGTGAATTCGCCATTTTTCTGTTGGCAGTAGAAATGTTCAAGACTAAGCCATTGGATTGACTATACTTATACAAATCAAAATAAAAATCGCCACCGTGCTTTATTATTTCCAAAAGAATGGGAAAAGAGCGAATAACCCAAAAAGTGGGGGGAAGATTCAAGGTAAGGGGTTGGTTATGAAAAGGGAAGGTATTAGCACCCTAAACATCTACAGTACTCCGCAGGAACCTCTTTGAAAAATCTGTATATTTTGGCTATGAAATATGTTGTATAAACTAGATGGTGGAGGTGAGAAAAGAAATATATTTTTTTTGCACCCGCCGCGGTTGCGAACCTTTAGTGCCTACGTACCACCTTTTCATGCAATATGGGATCAGGGTACACGTAGTTCCTCTTTTAAAAATTTTAAAACACAATTGTGTTGGTCAATTTTATGAGATAAAACATCATCGTCATTGTCCGTGTGGAAAACATACCTACTACCCACAATCATGAGAAAGGAGAATTTGCATCTTCTCAAAGTGGAGGATATGGCTTGGACTTTAAAATCAACAATGCCTCACTCAACACCCAAGTGGAAAATATCTCTCTTTACTACATATTGTAGAAGTATAGTTGTTTGTATCACTACAAGGATTGACAAGAGTTCAATCTTTTGAGAAAAGTTTAAAGATAAAATCCAAAGTGAAAAAATGGTTTGAAATGAGATTGATTGACTTTTAGTCTTCTCACAAAAATGTCAAAGTATTGTTAAGTTTATTGGAGTTTATTTATGAAAATGTTTGAAAATTCATGGACCTAAGTCCAAGTTTATTATAAAAGTAATTCAAGTTTAAAACAAGAAGAATTTTCAAAAGGAGTGAGAAGATTTTTGGAATTAAAGAATATGGGAGGAGAAGAAGAGGCTATCTTAAAGCATAAGGTAAAAGCTAGGGGTAAGAACCATCTAACCAACAAGAAGCCAATACTTGATATTATGAGCCAAAATAGAATTCCCATTCTTTGGATTGAAACCAAACAAGCAAATGATACTAGACCTCTTGGGAAAACCAAACTTCAAGTGTATTAAGTCTTCACAAAAATTGGGCAGAGTAACGGCTGTATACGAGTGAATTCCAGATTACAAACCAAGGGTATAATCACAATAACCTGCACACAAAACAAACAAACAACCAAATGTCTTGAGGTAAACCTCAAGATCTCCAGACAAAATGATCAGATAAGATCACAAGGTCTCCACTCACAGGCCAAGGTTTCTAATCCTAAGTCCAAAAAGTTCAATGCTCCATAATTCCAAGGATAGTAACCAAATAGTCCAAGTATCATTAAAGATTTTTAGGGTTTATGTTGATTATTAGGTGTTTTTAAAAGAAAAGAAAAGCTCAAGTGAGCAAAATAAAAAATGACAAGAATATAAAGGGGCTCAAGTGAGCAAAGATGAAAAATAGAATGAAATGTAAATGCTAAAAGTAAATGGTGCATAAAGTAAAGAGCATAAAATAAAAACACAAAATAAAATCAATTGTTAGTGATTAGTGGTTAGTTGGATGATCATCTTGAAACTTGCATTTGGAACTCATTAGAGGATTAGTAGAACTAAAGCCTCCACATAACAAGTTGCATTTGCTTTTTGTCAAGTATATCATCCATTTGGAATCCTTATGAGTATCACTTAATGATCAATGATGTTTAAGTGATCTGCGTTGACCAAAGGTGTTGTAGATCCATTAGAGGATTGGTAGAACCAAAGCCTCCACACAATGAATCTCAAGGTTATTGGATCAAAGAGATCAAATTAACATACTTGGGCTTGCAAACATAAGTTTGGGCCACTAATGATCATTTATTCGAATCGGGACAAAATTTAGCGCTATGTTAAGCAATCGTAAGTGGACTTATATAGAAGTCGCACCTATTTTGAGGTCGGTCAATAGCAATCTATGCACCATTCGTCTTGAGACATGATATAGAGATCATGTTCCAACGATATTTAGTGCAATAAGAAGGGGATGAGATGAAGAGGGATGGGAGAGAATATACAAACCACTTTTGAATTAAATTTAATCAAACTATTATTAAAATCATTCATCCATTTTTGTGGAGTTAGACTCAACACCATGGATCCAATGATGTTAATAAAATTCATGATCAAAAATTGAATCCAAGATTAGCCAGAAAATAATCACAAAATAATATTATTTTAATGTATAGAAAAAGGTTTAAAAATAATGTTTAAAAATAAAAATAAAAGAGAAAATGTCAACTATGTTCAAATTAATCAAGAAATAAAAGTCAGACCATAGAAAAAAATCAGAAATGAACTAAAATAATTTTACAAATTTTTTGGAAATTTTTTTAAGTCAGAAATTATTTTTTAAAATTAAAAGAAAGGGGTAAAATAAACCAAAAATGATATAAAAAATAGTAAAGTCAGAAAATAAAATAAAATAAGGTCACCAATATTTGTCACAATATCATTGGATCATTCTATAATTCTTTCAGAATTTAAAAATGCATAAAAGTATTTTTAAACATTTAAAACAATTCCAATAAAGTGTAAATTTATAAAAAAATACCAAAACACAAAATTAAATTGTGAAAAAATAAAAATCAGAAAGAGAATAATCAAAAATATTTTTCATAATTTTTTCATATTTTTTGGATTTAAAATGAATTTTCTATGATTTTTTGAAGTTTAAGACAATTAAATATAAAAAATCAGAAAAGAAAATAAAAGTCAAAAATATGTGGACCATTGGATGAGAGTAAAAACACGCTAGTAATCAAATCCAAGAGATCTGGCGCGTTGTGCATATCATGGTCATTAGTGAATAAAGCACTGAATCAGAAATAAAATCAGAATTCAAAAATAACAAGTGGCATGCCATCATTGGTTGGACGATGACACGTTGTTCATCTTCAACCTCCAGCCAACTGAATTGCAGGTCTCTCAAACTGTAAAATCAGAAGCTCAGACCTATGCCATTCGCTTCGTCTCTTCAAACGAAGACAACCACACCCTCGCGCCAAACTTATATAAACTGTAGCTCAAGCAATTTGGAAAGAAAGTTTTGAAAAGGGATTTGAAAATTCATGGTCAAAATGTGTTTCCAGTAAGAAGTAAGTGTTGCGACTAGATCCAGGGCAATGAGAGCATCACAATGATATAAACATTTTGAAGAACTGATGAAGGGATCTACCTATTAAGTTGAGTTGCAGAGCTCTGAAACTGGACTTCTATGGAGCAATATATGGCCCGATTCTTGAATGTAATTATATGGTTAGCTTCGGGGAAGATCAAGGAAGGTGAATTGATGAAAAAATTGGATTGAAAAAGGCCTGAGAATGGATTTCGAAGTTGCTGAATTATAAGTTAGGGAACAACTTTGGCAGGGTGATTCTGGCTATCTAAGCTTTAGAAAACAAATGGGATAGTTCATGTATTTATAGGAGAAGCAAATGGGATCAAAAGGAAGAGTGAATTATACATTTTGGAGGGAATTCGTGCCAACCTGATGCACGAGTGAAGTGTGATCTAATTTTCACAAAAACTCATCTAATCCTTGCGTTTTGAGGTGCTACACAAATCTGGAACTTCACTAAACATGTTTAGAGGCAAAAACACGTGGAAAACTTGTGATTAGAGGCCACATTATGGATTTCAAAATTCTGACTTGGTGAGAAATTCAGTTTCAAAGTGTCAACTTCTGACCAATGGCATTTTCAAATCAAGGGGTCTTAGGGCATGATTCTTGATGCTTCAGAAAGATGAGGTTACAAGCTTTGCAATGGAAAAATAATGGAATCAGATGGATGCTTGAGCTGAAAGTTGTGTTGAGTCAAAGTAGGAGAAAAAGTGTTGACTTTTCATACTTAGAAATATTTCAAATTCTTCTTCAAAAGTGACCTATAATGTCTTGCATCCAAACATAACCTTCTACTTGGAATTTGCTCTTGACCAAAAAAGATGGCATGAAGTAGATCTCTTGAATGACATTTTGGAACTCGAACCATTCAAAATCTCCAAAAATTGAGAGAGTTATGAATTGTTGAAGTGGGAAAAAAAATCATGAAATGACCTATAATCTTCTGTATCCTTAAGGCAATTTTCATTCATTTTCTCACTTTGCACATAAAATAAGGCATAAATTTCACATATTCAAGATCATTATGGAAAAAGAATGGGCTCAAGGTGATAAAAATTGACCAAGTTATGATCATTTGAAGTCAAACTTGAGAAATTGGGGGTTCATCTAGAGGACTTGTAATCTTTCGTCATCATCAAGTTTCCTCCACATGAAAAATCCTTAGAAATTTTGAAGTGATTTGTTGATATCCCGTTGAAGAGAAATATTTCTTTGGAATCACTCAAAAATACCAAAAGATAAGCAAGATATGCTTCTTTGAAGTTCAAAACCCTAGCTCCTAGATCAAGAAACATGCTTTGAGGAACTTTGACAATTTTGAACAAACTTCTTGTACCAAAACAAATGCTTTGTAAATATAAGTGGTTGAGGATGATACTGAGAACTTATAGCAACCACAACCACTTCAATATCTTGATAATTGAGAGAAATATGCACTTGTGACCAATGGGAACAAGACCTTGTCCAACTATGACTATTTTTCAATAAACCCCTTGTACTTTTTGGATCAAATCTTGATAACTTGGAAATGTAGTGTACCAAAATAACCTTGCCATTCCATCCCTTCCAAAACAAATTCAACGGTGAGGTTTGAACTTCTCAAGCTTCATTGACCAGGTCATGGAAATAAACTCATGAACCCATGGATCAACTTGCTAAGCCACATTGCCTTTACCTGCATGGTTGACAAGTAAGACAAACCAACATTGCATTTTATTAATTAAAAGGAAAGTAAAAACAAAAACATGAAGGATTACACAAGAAAAACAATTCAAGGTGCTTGGTGATTCCTCAAAGAGCAAAGCTAAAGATAGGGAGGAGAACAAAAAGCCCTAATGTGATCTTGTTGTGATTGAATCAATATGGTATGGTGAAGGGATCTTAGGGTAAAAAATTGGGGTACAACACTGTGGGATGACAACCCCAGATACCAAACCCAACTCTTCAAAATCCATCCCTGGTACTCTTTGGATCTCCATTGCGCTTAGACGATCCTCTAACTGTTTGTATCTATCCTCAGTGGGAGGATATTGTTCATCATTGTAATCAGATTCATCCTCAGAAACCCTTGGAGTGGGGTCTTCCTCCCTCGTTTCACCCTCTTGGTTCTCCCCTTCTTTGGACGAAGAGGTTAGATCAACTATTTGCTTCAACAGTCCCCTGAATCTTCTTCCCAGATTAAGGACACCAGTGGTCTTCTTCGCCTTCTTCTTTCTATCTTTAAGAATAAGGGCCTTCAGATCTTCCTATCCTTTAGCTAAATCTACGAACATTATCTGAAATTGGGCATTTTGTGCCTGAAGATCCTTGATACTTTGTTCAGAAGTCATTATTGCTGAAATAAACAGCGAAGAAGATGAGAAACATGTTATGAGACCTGTTTATGCATTGATATGTATGGCATGTGTATGCAATGATTTCAAGGACTTTGGGAAATTTAAATTTGCGAACCAAAATGAAACAAAAAATTTATTAGTATAATTCAAAATACAATTGCCTTTTAGGCGTTTCAATTAAAATTCTAAAAACTAGAAAAAATCAAGTTTCCCAAGGATGCTTCCTCTTCGTGCCGAGATAGACATTAAGGCTTCTTTCTTCATGAAGCTACTTTGTGAGCTCTAAAACTTTCTTCTCATGGGCATAAAACTGGTCCCTATAATTATCTCGCTCCTTCTTCAACTGAATCCAGGACCTCTGTAATTCTTCAAGATCGGTGGGCGTATCAGGATGAAGAACCGTGTAGGGAATATCCCCTTCAGTAATGGGCTCCACAATCACTGGTAAGACAACTATGTATGGCATCATAATTTTCTGAGCACGAGCTCGTACCCATTGGAGATAAGGCTTTATAGGAATGTAATTCTTAGGCCCCAAAGTCTTGACGTCAGATCTGTTTACCATGCCCCAAGCTTGTATGAACCTCTGGCGATACCCTTGAACATCATCCTCATAGTTAAACACAACTCCCTGGATAAGCATCTCATGAGGACCATCCCTTCGAGCGTAACCAAATTGTCGTAGAGGCAAAGAAGGATTATAAGTTATGCCTCCCATAATACCAAGTACTGGGACATTAGGGAATTCCCCGCAGCGGTCAATAATAGAAATATCTCCCATAGATCGGGAATACCAGAGAATATCCGCGTGAGAAAGTTACATTATCCTTTGTGACCAACCCAAACCTTCTTCATTCTTCAGCACTAACTTATGGAGATGAGAAATAAACCACCTCAACAGTAATGGCATGAAGCACATAAGAACCCCTCTTCTCTTCATGGAACGAGTGTGGAGAGCATGCAAGATATCTCCGAGCAAAGTAGGCACAGGGTTGCGAGAGAGGAAGAACTTGATAGCATTCACATTTATGAGTAAGTCTGGATTAGGGAACAATACTAACCCATAAATTAGAAGAGCCAATACCTCCTCAAAAGCCTGAAAGTCCAAATCATCCCAAAACAGCTGGGCCTTCTCTATTATGAACTTGGCTAGAAAACCCTTGACTCCGCTTCTTATTTCCCAATTGGATACCACGTCAGCCCATTTCAGATGGAAAGCTGAGGCAATGATCTCTGGCTTGGGAACTTCTTCTAAACCTGTGAAAGGCATCTTGTCAAGAATAGGTATATCCAATAACTGAGAGAACTCTTCCATGGTAGGCACCAATTGATAGTCTGGAAAGGTGAAGCAGTGGTGCTTGGGATCAAAGAACTGAAAAAGTACACCCATCATCTTTTGATCAAAGCTCGAAGTAACCAGTTTGAGAAGCGGACCATATCTCTTAGTGAACGAAGAAGTTTCAGGAACCCTTGATACTAGATCCTTGAGTTGGAGAGGTATTCTCACAAAGCAGATTCAGATAGTGTTTCTACGAGCGGAAGCCATGATCTACAAAACAGAACAAAGATAAATTCCCTCGGTCCTTGAAATGGTTAGTGTACTAAGAATGGATGTTATATTATGATGCATGATGTTATGTTCGAACAGAGTAAATCACACACAAGCAAAGCACACAATAGACCTTAGGTTCAAAGGCTTGCATGAGGTTAAAGGTAAGTACCCTCTTGAAGTTTAGTTGGTTTCAAACTTGTCTTAGAAAAGTAATCGGGTTCTAAGGATTCTCAATATCGCTGGTCATCCTTTATCGGACATTGTTTCAGCTCAGGAAATCTTTTCTTGCGGCCGAAATATCCCGAAAGTCTGATCTCAATGAGTGTAGCATCGAGTGTAAACCAATCCTCAACTTTATACCGAGGTCGGCTATCTCGCTACTTTCTAATGGCCAAGTTTGTTCAACTAAGGTTCTAATGTCCGTTAGTGCTTCACGACACCACGCGGAGGCCCCGTATTCTCCTTGTTTCAACACGAAGGATACCCGGTACCAACCAAAGTGTCACACCAAACAACCATCGCTTAAACCATATCGTTCTACACTGTATAGTCTCTACGATCTATTGCTGTTTAAATTTCTTTTGTGTGTGTTTTAAAAAAGCTTTAAAAATGCCTTAGTGCGGCGTTTCACTTTATGGTAACCCTTGTATCAGTCCTCAAGGGTGTGATAAAGTGTTTCTGAAAACTTTTGTTTGAAAAGTATGTTTGAAAGTGTATGGTATAAAAGATTATTTTGAGCAAGTACTTAAGAGTTTCTACCTACTCGAAAAGAGACTGTTCGTTTTCTTATTTCCTTTAGCCAGAATTATCCTACTATTAAGGAGTAGGTAGCTCCATCGTTGGATTTTGAGGGACAATCGAAATGGACGATTACGGTCACTTAAGGAAACAGGGCGAGATCTCTTAGTAATTGTCCTAAAGTTCTAAGATTACTTTTTTACCGAGGTAACATCGAAAGGGTCATCAAGGGACTAGTGATCTTTCAAATTAGAGGACAACCACTAAAAATTCTCACGTTTCGAGAATAGTGGCCATTTTCCGAAGGCAACCAAAGTGGGGCAACCCCTAGGAGTGAGCATGTGTAAGTGTTTGTTTTTCAGTCAATTATCTTTGCACAGTTAGGGTTTTCTACTATTTTAAACATTGATCTTTTGCATACAATCCTATTATCAATCATCTAACAGTTTATAATGACGGAAAGTAAAAGTGCGAGAAGTTTAAACCTAGCTATTACAAGGCTTTAGGGAGGGGGATTACATAATAAAAAACTTGGGGAAAACAGTAAATGAAAATAGTAATAAACCTAATTAACTATTACAAACCTCAGACCAATTACATTAATTTAAAAAATTATGGAAAAAGAATACGCACGACAAAATTAAATACGGGGAATTAACAATTAAATTCAAAGACATTTAATTAGTGAATAAAGAAAAAATATTTTTTTGGATTTTTGAGAAAGTAATTAATATTGCAAATTAACCTAATTTATAATTAAGTTTAATTATGAAAAAGGAATTTAAATCATCCTAATTAACCTAATTAATCAATGAAGTTAAATATTTTATGAAAAAAAACCAATCCTAATGTTTTTTTTTTGTGTTTTTATGATTTTAAGATTTAATTAAAAAAAGATTTTTAAAACAATTAAAAATAAATAAAACAATAAAAAAGTTAAAGAAATTAAAATAAAAAATTAAAATGGGCCTGATATGAGAAGCAATTTGGGGGTGTGGAATTGAATTTGTGTTAGGCCCAAGATTGCTGGCCTAATGACCGCCTCGCGCGCGATTCAGTATGACTCTCATATGAGGGTTCACCATGCGTTGCTTTTGCTGGACGTTTAGATCAGATCACGTGATGGATCTGATGGTTGAGATCAGGGGTGCATGCTGGGCATTTGATGGTGAGGCACATGGGATCTGCAAGAAATAACTAAGAAAATAGAAAAATGTTGAGACCTGGGATCGAACCCAGGTCCTTCCTCTCAAAGGGAAACGCCTGGACCAACTGTGCTGGAAAGCTTGTTTGTTAATATAATAAACAAATAAAAACATAAGCCAAACAAAGTAGCATGCCCAGAAAAACGCGCGTGGATTCAAACTGTCCAACCAGGCTTGGACATGCCATCATCTTCCTCGCTGGGACTGTTGTTTTAGAAAGGATTTTTATCTACAGTCCACTCCGTCACTATAGGCTATAGTGACAGTTTTGAATTGTAGCTATAAACCTGCAAAACTCTAAAATACAATTCAAGCAGAACAAATTCCATCCAAAGACATGGATCGACTATAAATCATCCCCTGAACACGAAGAGGCCCTTAATTTGGCCCAATTTCGCCTCTAGCTAGGGTTCCATGATTTGAAGCTTCAGAACCCTAACAATGGCAAATGATTATACTTGCACTCAAGCTTAAACTTAAATATCCAGAAACATTCACATGATGATCATGAACACAAATATGCAGTAAAATCATATTTATAATGGATGAATGAGTGAAATTGAGATTAGAAAATATAAGAACAAACCGTGAGTGCAAGGGCGCGGTTCTGCACATTGAAAGCTTTGGGAATGGTCGTGATAACTTCCTAGATGTCCAAGGATTATTGTTTGATCCTTAGAATATCTTGAATCGGCCTCTAGAAGTGAAACCGATCTGCACTTTTTGTTGGACAATTTGGAATTTTTCTCTCTATTTTGAGGCTAGTCGCGCATCTGTTTTCTAGTGTGCTAGGGTTGCAATACATTGGCATATGTAGTGAATCAGATTAGGGCATTATTTGTGGTAAGAATCCAAAGATTAATGGCATGGTTTTAAGAAAAAATCAAATCATGAAAAGTTTCCGTATGTGAATATTTTGTGTCCATTTGGCCTTGCACGATTTCTTTGGCTATTGACAGCATATGAGATCTCCATTCAATGCAAAAATCATTCCTAAAACAAATTATTTAATTTATTTGGATTTATTTGATTTTATTTGATTTTTAAATGAATAAAAATCAAAATAAATTAAATAAAAAAATAAATAAGGCATGGAGGGTCTCCTAGGTCATGGACTATGAAGGGTCTCCTAGGCATGGAGGGTCTCCTAGGACTGAGATTCAATCTTGAAAAGATGGGCCCATGTGGAAAAAAATGCAATTTTGAGCATTGTTGACTTTGGGCAAATTTCCAAAAATGACCAACTTTGACAATGCGTATCTGTTGTACCCCAAAATTTTCCCTCCCATATTTCTCAAAACATTGCAAGAAAAATCTCCAAGTGGCTCAAGATAGCTCAAGAGTTGGTCAGACAAGCTATCTCCTAAGGCAGTCTACCCCAAATTAGGGTTTGGTGTTGCATCAATATCCTTGAGTCCAAATGACCTCAAGTTCTCACCAATGTCCTAATATGTTCTCAAGATCATCCATGTCAAGTTTCAAGCCTTGCAGAGGAAGTTTGCTCAGTCAATTGCCCAAAGGTCCAAAAATCGACTGTGTTAGGGAAAAAATCAATTGTGACCCAAATACAGTTAAACTTCAAGATTTTTTGTCAACATTCTCATTTTGAAGTATATTTCATCATTTTATCAAGGGTTGATCATGATTCATCAAGGATTGCTCAAGATTCATCAAGATTCAAAAGTCGCTAAATTAGGGTTTTGTAGGAAAAGTCAACTCAACTTTGACCAATCATAACTTTCTCATACTTTATGAGGAATGACCCATCCAAATTGCATTTTGAAGAGGATGAAATTACCCACAATCCATCTTCACACCCAAAGTTCAAAATATGCACTCACAAGAATTTATGAATTTGGACATTATAGGTCATTTTTGAAAGTCAACAAAAACACCTTTTTGTTCAAAGCTTATAACTTGAGCATGGAATATCAAAATGCGATGAGACGAAAAGGGTTGATTAGAGGACATCAAAAGCTTTCCAAAAAGTCCAAGAACACCTCCAAAAGTTCAAAATTGAAGAAGTTATGCATTGTTGAAGTTAGACCTTTTTGCAAAATTGCCAAAAGTCAACTATCCCCGAAACTTCAAATTTTGCCAAATGGGCCCATTCTTTTTCACTTGATTTGAGTTTGCATTGTTTCCCACGTACTCTAGCCTTGGCCATGTGTCCATATCTCTTTTTTATTATTTAATTTTATTTTTATTTGAATTTATTCATTTTAAATCAAATAAAATCACGTAAAATCTAAGGCATTGATAACTATTGATTTTCTGGTTGTTTTAGGCTTTGATCACATCTAGCATTGCAATAAAATTCATGTCAAAGCCATTATGCACAAGAAGATATGATTTGGATCAAATTTGGAAAGCTTGTAAAAGGAAATCAAATCAAATATCAAAACCTTAATGTGGAGAGATTTGGACCAAGTTTTTCACCCTAATCCAATGCACAATACATAAGCAAGCAGAAGGCACGAAAAGAAGGGTTAGAGAACATTGGTAGAGGCAGAACAAAAACTTGCGAAATCACAAAAAAGTGGGAGATCAAAATCAAGGTTAGAGGCATTTTCAGGACTCGAGAGTTGTCGTAATCGATTGCTGGCCAACTCCAAAAGCTATTACAATCCTAACCACGCGTTTTCAAGCGTTCTAAAGCATTGTAAGTACATCACGAATCCGCTTCCTTCTTGAAATCGCAAGTCACTATTCTTGCATCCATTGAATGAAATAACTGCATATTCTTGACCCTCACATCATTTGCAAATTATTGGTAATAACCAATTTGATTTATATGCTCTGTATCATGAAACGCCATGGCTAGGGTTTTGCTTCTGTTTTTAGGGATTTTTGTTTCAGGTAAAATTGAGATATATGATGGACATGGTTGTATCCAGGAGGTTGAGACGAACACGACCATGCCCTTAAAAATCATTTTTATGGCCTGAGGGAGATTTTGGAACGAAGCTGTGCTTTTAGCTGTGGATAAAAATTCGCAGGTAAAGTTACATCATTGGGAGGACAGGGATGAAAACATGTCGTCCATCCATTAGCCAGTTCAAATATTACGCGCTTTTTATTTTTTATTTTTCTGGCATTTGGTTTGTTTTCTTATATTATTATTAATACCTATTATTCTAACAAACAAAGCAATGTGGTGTAGTGGCAAGCGAATGATGCATTCTCCTTCAGGACCTGGGTTCGAATCCCAGGTCCCCCCCTTTCTCAATGATTTTGTTTTCAGGCTTTCCCATGCACATGCCAGTCCAGATCCCCACCATACTCCCTCAGGATCTAAGCGCCAGATGGCCAAAGCGCCAGATCTGGTGGTCCATGTTGGAAGTCTACCACAAGCCATGTCAATGCACGCACATTGGATCCAAAAAGTCCACATGGGTCAGCAATCATTTGGGCCAACGAATTGCTTTCCACACCCTCCTAATCAGGCCAATTTCTTCTACTTTTTTTATTTTTTGTTTATTTAATTTAATTGCTTTATTTTAATTAATTACTAACCAATCATATTTTTTCCTTTTTATCAAAAAACCATCAAAAAATAATTTTATCCCATAAATTTCAGAATTCTTTTTTAATAATAAATACTAATTAATTAATTTAGGTTTTTAATTCTAGAATAACTCTAACTTATTTTTGTAAATAAATAAAATTAATTAGACTTAATTAGGTTTTAACTACTAATTTAATTAATTTTATTTTCTTTCTTAAAATAATAAAAAACCCAAAATATGTCATAAATTATTTTTCATTAGTTAATTTAATAATTAATTTAGTTATTTAATTTAGGGTTAATTTTTTTCTTAAATAAAAACAACAAAAAAGACATTTTCTTTAACCAAAAGGGTCAAAACCCTAATCTTAGATCCAATTTAATTTCGCGTCGCGCTTTATTTTTCTTTATCCAATTATGTATCTGCTTACGGATTGTAATAGTTAAATAGGACATTTATTTTATCGCATTATTTTATTTTCAAAGGGTTGCTTTTGGCGATGTAAATACCCGACGCCTTGTAATTTAAATTCCGCATTTTAATTCTGCAAATTATAATTGCTAGATGTTTGATAATAGGGTTTGCATGACAAGATTGAATGTTTTAATCTAAAATCAAAATTAGATCACCCTTAACATGTGCAAAGATAAAAATAACTGAAAATGACACACTCGCACATGCGCACTCCTAGGTACACCCCACTTGGTTGCCTTCGTACACAGTCATTGAGTATAGGGTATTTTAGAGGTTGCCCTCTTGTCTAAAAGATCATAGTCGCCTCGAACCGGTTGCCTCGGATATTGTTGCCTCGAACAAATGATCTAAGACATTAGGGTTACCGCTAAAGTGTCCTAACATTGCTTTGGTGACCGTATGTCCCTTTCGAATTGACCCTCAAACTCCAACGACGGTGCTACCCACTCACTAATAGTGGGATAGCATTGTCTAAAAGAAATTAGCATAGAACGATTCCTTTTTCGAGTAGGTAGATTAGTTCTTAAGTACTTGCTCAAATAAAACAAAACTTTTTCACACTTACACTTTTACGAACAAGTTTTCAAAACACTTCATTACACTCTTGAGGACATAAGCAAGAGTTAAATCGAAGATAAAAACAAAAACTTTTCAAAACCCACAAGCACAAAGAAAACAATTTTTGAAAACAATTGAGCAAGTACCTAAGAGCTCGTGGATAACCACAGATAGAAAGGGTGCTAACACCTTCTCTTTTTATAATCTACCCCCCGAACCCGAGAAATATCTCGAAAAAGGAATTTTTCTGTGCTTTTTTTTCCTTTCCTTGTTGGATAAAATAAAAGTCGGTGGCGACTCTTGCTTATCGCGACATTTTGCAAACACAAACGCAAAATGCAAACCAGCATTCCAAAAAACAGTCAGTTCTTCCCACCGTATAACAGAACTGGCGACTCTGCTGGGGATTAATAAGTGGGGTGTACCTTAGGATTAGTTCATCATAATGTTTTCAATTGCTTGATTTGATTTCTTTATCTTTTGTGGGCTTTGTATCAGAGTTACTATAGATCCTAACCCGAATCTGGGGGATACCCTTTAGGTAAGTAGCAATAAACTGTGAGGGAACTGTACAGCATAGACTGATACGGTTGAAGCAGTAGCTACGTTGGTGTGGAACTTTAGTTTGTACCGATATCCCTTGTGGCGCAACGAGGAGAATATGGGTCTTCTAAGGGGTCATTAAGCACCAACTGACCTTAGCACATATAATTGACCAACTTGGCCATAGAACAGTAGCAGTATGCTACACTCATTGAGACCAAACTCTCGGGATGATTTCGGCTGCAAGAAAAGGTTGCTAAACTGGAATTATGACCGATCGAGGGTGGTCAGTGATATTGAGATCCTCTAGAACCCAGTTACTATTACTAGGACAGGTTTGAACCAACTAAACTGAAAGAGGGTAATACCTAAACTCCTTGCCAGCCTGAAATCTAAGGGCTATCTGTGTGACTTGTATGCCCTTACCATGTTTGCTATTTGTGGATACTTGTGGTATGTTTTCTATCATGACATCATGCATCATGACATTGCATGCATCTTGCATTAGACTAACCCATTTCAAAGATAGACGGGATTCATCTTTGTTCTGTTTTGTAGGTCATGGCACCCATGCGTAGAAACACTATTCGGATCAACTTTGTCCAGATTCCTACTCAACTTAAGGAATTGGTTGCAAAGGTTCCAGATACTTCCTCCTTTATCAGAAGACATGGGCACCTCCTTGGTTTGGTCACTTCCAAGCTGGATGAATAGATGATGAGTGCTTTGTGCCAGTTCTTTGATCCATTGTACCACTGATTCACTTTTCCGGGCTACCAGTTGGTCCCTACCTTTGAAGAATTCTCTGATCTACTTGGTATCTCTATTTTAGAGCAGACCCCGTTTACAGGTTGGGAGAAAGTCCTTAGGTCGGAAGAGATTGCTTCAGCCCTCCATCTGACAAAGGCTGAGGTAATGTCTAACTGGGAGTCTAGAAGCAGGACAAAAGGCTTCTTGGCTAAATTCTTGGTTGATCGGGCTAATCAGTTCTGGGGCAGTCTAGACTTGCAGGCATTTGAAGACATTCTGGCTCTTCTCATATATGGTTTAGTGTTGTTTCCTAACTCAGATTCTTTTGTCGACTTGAATGTAGTGAATATTTTCATATCCGGTAATCCTGTGCCCACTCTCTTGGGTGACATCTTGCACTCTCTTTATGCCCGTACTGCTCGGAAACGGGGAACCCTTATGTGTTGTGCACCATTGTTGGCGAGGTGGTTTATTTCTCACCTCCCCAAATCAGTTTTGAAGAACAAGGAAGGCATGGGTTGGGCCTACAGGATTATGTCTCTATCTCATAATGACATCGTCTGGAGTAATAAGGACATGGAAGAAGTGGCTATTATTGATCGCTGTGGGGAATACCCTAATGTTCCACTACTTGGAGTTCGAGGAGGGATTACCTATAACCCTTGTTTGGCCTTACGTCAGTTTGGGCGAGCTAGGAGGGACGGACCTCATGATTTGCTAATGCCGAGCATTGTCTTTGACTTCCAAGGGGATAGTGACGAGCATCGTTGCAGGTTCATACGAGCTTGGGATAGGGTACACAGGTCTGATCCGCACGAGTTAGGGATGAAGACCTCTCTTCCGATGGAGCCATATCTCTGATGGGTTCGAATCCGTGCCCAAAAGCTGGGAATGTCGTACGAAGCTGTCTTGCTTGTGATTGTTGAGGTTGCTGATGAAGAAGGGGTTCCTCCTACCATCCTCCATCCATACATGCCTACCAATATTGGGGCATTAAAGAGGTATTGGATGCAGCTAAGAGAAGAGCGGGATACTTACAGAGAAAAATAGCACGAGCAAGAGCGGAAGATCCTGAAGTTGACAAGGCAATTGGAGAATGAGCAGATCCTCAACGACTATGTCAGCACCAAAGGGAAAAGACCATGGGAGTGCTGATGTCTTTTGATTATTTCTAGTTTTGATTTACTTTTCAGTATTTCTTTTTTGTAACGCCTTAAGGGCATTTGTCAAACATTTGTTTCAAGTTTATCTAATAAAAGTGTGTTTCATTTTGGTTTACAAATTTGAATCTCTCAACGTCTTTGAAATCATATCATACGCATTTCATTCCATGCACCTCATTGCAGGTACCCATTACAGGTCTCTTATCTTCTTCGCTGTTTATTTCAGCACATCATGACTTCTGAAACATCAACTGATCAAGCTATCAAGGCTCTGCAAGCTCAAAACACCCAGTTCCAGGAATCGTTCATGAGTTTAGCCAAGGGTCAGCAAGATCTGAAGACCCTTATCCTTAAAGATAAGAAGAAGAAGAAGAAGAAGAAGAAGACGGTCCTACTGAATATGGGTCGCAGATTTGGAAACAATTTGCAAGAAGAGGTTGATTTGACTCACTCATCTGGAGGGGGAGATAATCAGGAAGAAATGAGGGCTCCTAGCCATGTGGTTTCAGATAACGAGACTGACTTTGACGAAGACCAGTATCCTCCGGCTGAGGATATATATAAACAACTTGAAGACCGGTGAAGTGCGATGGAAATCCAGAAGGTACCTGGATTGGACTTTGGTGATTTGGGTTTGTCATCTGGGGTGGTAATTCCCCACAAGTTTAAATCACTAATCTTTGCTAAATACGACGGGGTTTCTTGCCCAAAACTGCACCTCCGTTCGTATGTTAGAAAGATTCAGCCATACACCGCTGACAAGAATCTCTGGATCCACTTCTTTCAAGACAGTCTCTCAGGGACTCAGCTTGAATGGTTTTACCAGCTAGAAGGAGCTAGTATCTGTAATTGGGAGGACTTGGCTGCTGCTTTCTACAAGCAGTACCAATACAATGCCTACCTCGCTCCCACGCGTACCTAACTTCAGGGTATGTCTATGGGTGTGGGCAAAGGTTTCAAAGACTATGCTCAGAAGTGGAGGGACTTTGCCGGAAGAGTGCAACCTCCCTTGGATGATAGGGAGCTAGTGGATATGTTTTTGGGGACCTTGTCTGGTCCGTATTTCAACCATCTGATTGGAAGTTCATCGTCCGGGTTTACAAAGCTGATTATGACCGGGGAAAGAATTGAGGCCGGTATCAAATCTGGCAAGATACAGAAGGGTGCTTCATCAAGCACTGAGAAGAATCCTTTTAAGAAGGAGTCGAGTTCTGTTTACAGTTCAAAGAGCCATAATAGACCTGAACACCGCCAAGCAGTTAATGCGGTGGTTATATCAAGACATGTTGTTGCTCCTTAGCGCAACAATCAGCCAAGGGCCGAGAGGCCGCGAAGACAATTCACTCAGCTCAATATGACTTTATCCCAAATTTTGCCGTAGTTATTAAAAACCAACTTGGTGATTCCGAAGGAAGCCCCGAAGAATCCCAATACAACATCAGCCATGTACAATCCGAACACCCACTGTGCTTTTCACTCTGATAGCCCGGGGCATGATACAAATGACTGCTGGGTCTTGAAGAATAAGGTACAAGATCTGATCGATGCTAAGGAAATTGAGTTCAAAGTGCTGAAGAAGCCTAATGTCATAACGGCACCTATGCCCAAACATGACGCAGGAGTGAATGCTATTGGGGATGATGAAAAAGAGTTTGATATTGACAGTTGGATATACCCGACTGCTGATGGTGGACTAAGCAATTGGACATCAAAGGATTCTATGCTCGTTTCTGTTATTACGCAGTAATGAGACTTTTGTTTTAAATTTGTAAAAGACAATTTTTAAACTTTACGGCCCGGTGTCTTACCCGGGGCACCGTGGCTTTATTTGTGAGGGCTTTATATGTGTCATTTCCATATATCATTAATAAAAGCATTGGACGTTTCTTGCATTTCAAATTTTGCGCTCCTTGTTTTTCTTTTTTATCTTGCAAAACAGCTATTTTACACACACTCACATATACAGGTCTACATCCACTCTGGATCCCACTGATAACGACTCTGCTACTGCTGGTTATGACTTTGAAAGTCCGATCAACTTAGCCGAAGACGAAGGTGAAAATAATTGTGAAGTTCCTGGTGAACTTGCTAGACTATTACTTCAGGAAGAGAGGGCCATACAGTCGCACGAAGAGCCAGTGGAAACAATAAATCTGGGTACATAGATAGACAAGAAAGAGGTCAAGATCAGTACAAATCTGGAAGCTAGTGTTAAGCAACGGTTGATTCAGATGTTGCGAGACTATGTTGAGATCTTTGCTTGGTCTTATGAAGATACACTACAAAAAAAACAATTTTTGGCAGTGCATCTACGAAAGCGCTTTTAAGAGAAAGCGCTTTCGTAGCCTTTAAAAAAATTTCGCTTAAAAAAAGCGCTTTTATAGGGTTTCCTAGGAAAGCGCTTTTCAGAAAGCGCTTTCATAGGTATTTGAAATATCTAACCTACGAAAGCGCTTTTGAAAAGCGCTCTTATAGGTGGCCCTATAAAAGCGCTTTTGAAAAGCGCTCTGAAAGGGGGACCTACAAAAGCGCTTTCTAAAGCGCTCTTATATGGGGGGCATACGAAAGCGCTTTTTACCTCAGAAGAGCTCTCATATGGGGGGCATACGAAAGCGCTTTTAAAAGCGCTTTCGTAGGTTGTTTTTATAATTAAATTAAAAATCACCAAATCTGATATTTGCCCTCAGATTCGTTCGTTCAGTCTTCTTCATTTCTTCGCCTTCTTCATTTCTGCCGTCTTCGTCGCCGCCGCCGTTCGTTCCGTCTTCTTCAGTCGTCACCGCCGTTCGTTCCGTCTTCTCCATCTTGGTAAGTTTCTTCTTCTTCCATTATCTTCTTCCATTATCTGTTCATCTTATATTAAACAAAAACCTACATCTTGTTAACCATTGATTATGAGTAATGTTTAAGGAGGGATGGTAAATGTTGCTTCCACGGCCAAGCTTTAGTTCCAGTTAACCATAGAATTAATTATTAGATTTGGACGGTTCAGATTGGCTTATGCATGATAACTTTGGGTATTGGCTGCGTGAAAATGGGGTTTATTGGGGATAGTTAGTCTCATTGTTAGATGGTATGATTATTTTTATTAAGGAGTGGAACAAGGACATATTTGGAAAACATTTGTTTATAAGGTGATGATGATAATTAGGAATGAAATTATGTTGGATGTTCATGAGTTAGGTTAAACTTTGGATTGTTGAATTGAACAAAGTTTTAATTTCATGAGTAAATTTGACATTGAATTGAATATTGGGGTGTGATTCTTGAAGTTGACTTGTTAAACAATTATATGATTCTTGAATTGTGTTGAACTTTGTTCTTGAAAATTCATGATATATTTGAATTATTGAATATGCATAAGTCTTGATTTCTTGAACAGTGTAAAAAGGATGAAAAGAGGAATAGGTTGATTGATGAGTATCTTTGTTTTAGAACAAAGTCTAGAGTATAAATGTTAGATTCATGTTAGTTCATGGCTGTTGGTATCAAATCATGGTGAATTGGTGAATTTGATGTTGAATCCGGATAAATTTTGTTGATAACTTTTGGATGTCGAATTATACCGGAACTCTTGAATACCTTGTCAATTGAACTTTAAAATTGTTTGATGCCCATTCTTGCATTTTGTTACGTCTGTGGATTAATGCGATTGAGTTACACCGTTTTTGTTGAGGTTTTTCAAGCCACTCTTTATTGAGGTATAAGGTTGTCCGGTATTAGAAGACCATGAAAATTGTTCAATTAATTATTTCTAATCGTTTAGAATAGTTTGTTTTGGTAATTGTCAAACACCAGTACCATTTCAATTGATTTCAGAACTAATTTTATGTGCGTTTTTGTGAATAAAATATGTTGTCCGGACTTGGTTCCATGTACATATTTCGCCTTAATTTTCCGTTTGACATTTATCCGCATTTAATTGAATCTTTCGTGAATGTTAATGCTTAATTTTCTTGTTTCCGTTAGCAACTTCCGATTAACTTGTGTTATGATAACAATGCTGCCCCATTTCTAGTCTGAGTATCTTAAACCATTTCATCCTATTTCCATATGCAATGGTGAATCGTGTGAAGCATTTATTTAATAGTATCAGTTCATCGCATCAACCTTATGTTGACTTTGTGAATTCACTATTTCTAATATTTGTGTTGTATTATTGTCATAGCTTTCCCAAACATTGAAAATATATATGTGACATTTATTGTGAACCTTTATGTTAAAATAGTATATATCTTTCGACAATCGATCCGAAATATTGAATAACATTCTATGAATTTGCAGCGTTTCCCGGCCTAGTTCGACGTACGACGCTCATTCTCCGCGTTTCTTAGAGTTTGAAACATCTGAGAGGTAACTTTCTTCCTCAAATTACTGGTATATATTGTGATGAATTTGTCTTAAATTGTCTTTCGTATGTTGCATTTTCTTGATACGGATTCATTCCGTGTATACTTTGCGTTTTGACTGAAAATTTGTTATCTGACATCTTAGTTTTTTGAAATATTTAGGATTGTTTTATTTATGTTTTGATGTAGGTATATTTCTTTTTCATTCTTTATCAGTTCGAAACTATTTAATCATAAATTTAATAGTATCCATCTTTTCATTCTATTTAATCCATTGTCCGAAATATTGAATAACATTCTATTTAATTCATTCTGTGTATACTTTGCGTTTTGACAGAAAATGTATCACGATGTTCCACAAGGAGATGTTCCACAAGATAATTCAGAAAATGTTCCTCAAGGAGATGTTCCACAAGATAATGTTCCACAAGACACTTCAGATAAGGACATCACACGAGGCATAACTATCATGCGGGGAATCATTCGTGATAGAGATAGAGGTATTACGTATAATGTAGATTGGAATAATGATGACCAACTAATTGGGCCTAATTCTGCAAAGCTGACAAGCTACATCGGTACGCTTGTTCGTATGCACATCCGATCACCACTACTAGCTGGAAAAAAGGAGAGTTTGATGCTAAAGAAAGAATTTGGACCGAGATAAAGGTATCATATATGGTTGTTGTTATTTGCTTTATTTTGACGAAAATATTGTTTTTAAATTACATATACTAACACCCTCTATGCGTATGTTTTTTTGTAGAGGTCTTTTAACATTGAAGATGCCCGCAAAAAGTATATAATGGGTTTGGCCGGAAAAAGACATAGAGGGTGGAGAAATTTTTTGACAAATAAGTTTCTTAAAGATGATGAAGGAAATTTTGTTGAAGAGGAACCTGAACGACCAAAAAAATATGAGAGCTTCATTACACCCGAAGAATGGGTTGCTTTTGTGGGCCAAAGAAAAGACGATAATTTCAAGAAAGTGAGTGCTGTAAATCGGGATAGAGCGTCAAAACCCGCATATCCATATAAAAAAGGTCGTTTGGGATATGCACGCTTACAGGAAAAAATTGTAAGTAAATCTCAATTCTACGATCTTATTAATTATCTCAATGTGTATTATTAATTTGTAACAATGTGTATTGATGATTTTATTATTTGTAACAATGCGTAGTTGGAGGAGACGTAGAGTGACGAAACATCACTACCTGCACATGTGCTGTGGAAGGAAGCTCGTGTTGGCAGAGATAAAGTTGTTAACCCCGATCTGCAACATATTTATGATGAGTGTGTAAGTATACCATTATGTCTTTAATTAATATATAATTAACGTTGTGTCTTTAATTATCGATATTTAAATGAATTACAGGAGACTATATCGCAATCGGTATCCTCGGGTGATGACTCGAATATCAGGAGCGTACTCAGTCGAGCACTATGTGTTGCTGAGTATCCGGGACGAGTGAGGGGTAAAGGCCATGGTGTGACTCCTACCTCTCTGTATAACAATCCAAGAAAAAGAAATCCTAGCAATGCGGAAGTGATGCAAACATTGCAGGATTTACAAGCACAAGTCCGTGAACTGCAGAGGGACAAAGAGAGGTATATGGCCGAAAGGAGCAGTTCACAGTTGAAAGAAACTAGTGACAAGGCTAGTATCAACCGTCAACAAAATTTTCCCGAGGTAATTAAGATGATAATCCATTATATTTAGAGAAAGTATAATTATAACAGTTATTATTGTCAACATTAAAGGAAGTCTAACGGTTATTATTGGTTTAGGGCATTTCATGTTGTCAGCTGTATCTAGCTTCTCCGACTTATCGGGTAGTTGGCAAGGGAAAAGTGCACAACACCTCGGGAGATTTAATTCACCATAGACCGCTCCCGGATGGCCACATGAAGGTATCGGTTGATGTTGTTTTAGATATGAATGCATTGCTACCGGTACCTGACATTGTTGCGGAGACCACATTGCTGCGAGATGCAGTAGGATCTTTTGTGGCATGGCCATCAGACCTCATCTGCATAGATGATCAGGTATGTTGAAAACCATTATGAATCTTTAAGTATTCAACTGACAGTTCTGACCTGAATTTTATACATGGTAATTTTAGACTCCTGCAAAACCCGCATCTAAGGATAAAGGGATTTTGCAGCGCGGCGAGTCTATTGCATCGCAAAGACAGGTACTTTTATAGTGTTTCATTTATGATCGGAATAAAAAACTGCATAACTTTGTATCTTACATAATTCTATATGATTTTTAAGGTACCTTCTCAAGATCAGTCACAGCAGGTGAGCCAGAAAGGTAGTAGGGTTCCACCTAAGAAGAAGGTTCCTGTCCGTAAATTTGTGCCTAGGTTTCGACAGTGTCTGGAGACACTAGTTGGCACATCAGATTTGATGAATGATGGAATTCGTCAAATCGATGTGGATGAAATTGTCTTTGGTTTTCCATGTACCGAAACAATTGGATTAGAGGACATGGAACAAATCTTTCATCATCGAGAGTTAGGCATCAGTGTGATGCACTCGTACATCCGGTAACCCGATCAATATATTATTTAATTGGTTGAACATTTTTTTTAAACATTTAATTGAAATAGTCTAATATTAATTATGTTTTTATTTAAGGATGTTATTTGACAAATTGATGCGCGGGAATCAATTGTCAAATAGATTCTGTTTCGTGTCTTCCTCCCGTGTTAGCGGAGCAACAATTTCTAGGGAACCTGATTCAGTAAGAGAACACTTGGTCGAAAGATTCAGGACAACTGCCAGTACAGAGAGCTTGTATCTTTTGCCTTATAATACAGGGTTAGATTTTCATTCTAAGCTCCTTTTAATATTTGTATTTTTTACATTAAAATTCGCTTCTAAATTGTTGCTTTAATTTATAGATGTCACTGGTTGTTGCTTGCAATCAATCCCATAAAAGAAGTGGTCTATTACCTGAATTCGGTTGACGGTGATTGGACAAATTATCCGAAAATGAAGCTAGTGATTGATACGTAAGTGACATTATTCTAAATATTCGTTTGTGTTTATATATTTAATTATTTCAATGTCATTGTTCTAAATAAATATTTTAATTTTGTCATCAGTTCAATACAAGTATTCCGATGTCAAAGGGGAGCACAAGTACCACGGTCTAGATCAAACAACATTAATTGGATCAAAGTACAGGTATATAAATTTCAACAATTTTTCTTATAATATTTATGCTACTTGATAAATCAATAGATGTGTATAATCTTATTTGTTTTTCTATGTAGTGCCCTCAACAACAAAACGGCATAGATTGCGGATACTTCGTTTTGATGTTTATCAAAGAAATCATTCAAATGAATGAAATCGAGATTCCAATCACGGTATGGATTTATACTTTGTTTTATTACTTATCGGATTTTGCATATAATTTATTACATTAAACTAAATCATGCATATACTTTGTTTTGTAATGTAGTATTTTGATCAATACAATTGTCCATATTACTCGCCACGTCAATTGGAAGAACTCAAAGAGGAGTTGTGCCAATATTTTATTGAGCTAAGAATCTTATAATAAGGTACGATTACATTGTTGTGTGAAAATTAGTTAATTATGAATATATTGTTTTGTGTATACAACACTGACCGTGTTATTATGTTCATATTGCAGGATCAGGACCTTGGATATATATGTAGATTATGATTGATTTACTTCGTGTTATATAGCTGATTTCTTAGCGTGTATTTTGTTACGTTTAAAAACATGTTAATATTGAATTACAATTGTGTATATATATTTTGGATATGAATTGATTATAATGGTATTTGTATATATATATAATATTTGGTATTTGAATTACATTTGGTATTTGGATTAAAACTAATATATATTGGTATTTCTAGATTAGATTGTAAAATACCGGTTTAAAAATTACAGGTTTGCTGCAAAAAAATGCAGGTTTAGAAATTTTTTAAATTTTAGATTTTTCAGTAGAAAACCTATGAAAGCGCTTTTAAGAAAAAAGCGCTCTCGTAGGCCTACCTATGAAAGCGCTTTTTTCTTAAAAGCGCTTTCATAGGTAGGCCTACGAGAGCGCTTTTTTCTGAACAAAAAGCGCTCTTATAGGCCTACTTTATATGCATTATGAATACACCTATGAAAGCGCTTTTTCAGAAAAAAGCGCTCTCGTAGGCATACCTATGAAAGCGCTTTTAAGAAAAAAGCGCTTTCATAGGTAGGCCTACGAGAGCGCTTTTTTCTGAATAAAAAGCGCTGCTAAAACCTTTAGCAGCGCCACCTACGAGAGCGCTTTTAAGCGCTTTTAAAGCCCAAAAAAAGCGCTTTCGTAGGTTATTTCTGGCATAGTGATATGCCTGGGTTAGATACCGATATCATGGTTCACCGCTTGCCTACTAAGGAAGACTGTCCTCCAGTGAAACAGAAGGTCCGCCGAATGCGCCCAGAGATGTCTTAGAAAATCAAGGCTGAAGTTATGAAACAATTTCACACTAGTTTTCTAGCAGTTACTTCTTACCCACAGTGGGTGGCCAACGTGGTTCCAGTACCGAAGAAGGATGGTAAAGTTCGAATGTGTGTTGACTATAGGGATCTGAACAGGGCAAGCCCCAAGGATGATTTCCCTCTGCCTCATATTGACGTTCTGGTTAACAACACCGCACAACATAAGGTATTCTCCTTTATGGACGGTTTCTCCGGTTATAATCAGATTAAAATGGCTCCCGAAGATATGGAGAAGACAACCTTTGTTACTCAATGGGGTACCTTTTTCTACAAGGTCATGCCTTTTGGATTGAAGAATGTTGGGGCAACGTATCAGCGCGCCATGGTCGCTTTGTACCATGACATGATCCATCATGAGATTGAGGTATACATCGATGATATGATTGCAAGATCCCAGACCGAGGAAGAACATCTTGACCACCTTCAGAAGTTATTTGACAGGTTGAAGTTGTACAAGCTGAGGTTAAACCCGAACAAGTGCACCTTCGGGGTGAGATCTGGTAAGCTGCTGGGTTTCGTCGTAAGTGATAAAGGTATTCAAGTGGATCCTGCAAAGCTGAAAGCTATACAGGAAATGCCAGCTCCCCGAATAGAAAAAGAAGTCAGAGGCTTTCTGGGACGACTGAACTATATCGCCCGATTTATCTCACACCTGACTGCTACTTGTGAGCCAATCTTCAAGCTACTGAAGAAAGATCAAGTGGTAAGATGGAATGATGAATGTCGCCGCTTTCGAAAGGATCAAAGAATATCTCCAACAGCCTCCTATTCTGATGCCTCCAGTTGAAGGGAGACCTTTGATCTTATACTTGACAGTACTCGATAATTCGATGGCCGAAAAGAGCATGCTATTTACTACCTTAGCAAAAAATTTACCGACTGCGAGACCCGATACTTGATGCTTGAGAAAACTTGCTATGCTTTGGCATGGGGTGCTCGCTGGTTGAGAGAGTATATGCTGACTCACACTACTCTGTTGATATCAAAGATGGATCCAATCAAGTATATCTTCGAAAAGCCCGCCTTGTCCGGAAGAATAGAAAGATGGCAAATGATCTTGACTGAGTATGACGTCCAATATATGACCCAAAAGGCAATCAAGGGAAGTGTGTTGGCAGATCATTTGGTACATCAGGAAGTGGACGATTACCAATCTATGAACTTTGAATTCCAGGATGAGAACATCATGTTGGCGACTGACTGTGAAACACCTGGACCGGATGAAGGACCTGAGGAGGGATCCCGATGGTCTATGTACTTTGATGGAGCTTCAAACGCTTTGGGTAACGACATTGGCACCGTGATCATATCTCCTAAAGGCTCTCATACTCCGTTCACCGCCCGACTATGTTTCAACTACACCAACAACATGGAGGAGTATGAAGCGTGCATTATGGGTCTTCGAGCAGCAATTGACCTAAGGATTAAGTTCTTGCGTGTTTTCGAAGATTCTGCTCTCATGATCATCTAGATCAAAGGCGAGTGGGATATGAAACACCCTAATCTTATTCCTTACAAAGAGTATGTGTTGACGTTCCTTCTGCATTTCGAAGAGATAACCTTTGAACACTTCCCTAGAGAGGATAATCAGTTGGCGGACGCGCTAGCTACGATGTCTTCTATTTTCAAAGTCAATTGGGACAACGAAGCTCCCCGGATTACCATTGAGAGATTGGACGAACCTGCACATTGCTGTGACATTGAGACTGAAGAGGCAACAGATAAACCATGGTTTCACGAGTTAAAGAGGTATCTTGAGGCTTAGGAGTACCCCGAGGGTACATCTGTTAATGATAAGAAGTTTCCGAGGAGGTTCGCGGCGAAGTTCTTCATCAGCAATGGCATCCTTTACAAGCGCAACCATGATTCAACTTTACTGTGATGTGTGGATAAGAACGAAGCTGAAAGAATCATGGTAGAGTTACATGAAGGTACTTTCGGAACTCATTCCAGTGGACACACCATGGCAAATAAAATCCTATGGGAAGGATATTTTTGGTCCATAATGGAAGCCGACTGTTATCAACATTCTCGGACTTGTCATAAGTGCCAAGTCTATGCTGATAAGGTGCACATACCTCCAGTACCTCTGAACGTCTAGACAGCTTCGTGGCCTTTTGCAATGTGGGGCATTGATATGATCGACGAGATCAGGCCTACTGCGTCCAACGGGTATCGTTTCATCCTGGTAGCTATTGATTACTTTACGAAGTGGGTTGAAGCAGCTTCCTTTGCTACAGTGACCAAGAACATCGTGGCACGGTTCATTCGGCACAATCTAATTTGTCTATATGGTGTACCAGAGAGGATCATTACGGACAATGGTACAAATCTCAACAATAAGATGATCACCGAACTCTGTAAACAGTTCAAGATACAACATCATAACTTTTTTCCTTACCGGCCGAAGATGAATGGGGCTTTAGAAGCGGCTAACAAGAACATTAAGAAGATTGTGCAGAAGATGACGGTGACATAGAAAGGTTGGCACGAGATGTTACCATTTTCTCTTCATGGGTACCGCACTTCAGCGCGGACGTCAACATGGGCAACACCCTATTCCTTGGTATATGGCATGGAGGCCGTCTTGCCCATTGAAGTTCAGATACCCTCTCTTCGGATTATGAAGGATGCAGGTTTGAGCGAAGATGACTGGATTCAGACCCGGCTTGATCAGTTGAACCTAACTGACGAGAAGAGACTTACTGCTATTTGTCATGGTTAAACGTATCAAAAACGGATGATCAAGGCATTTAACAAGAAAGTTAAAAGACAAGAGTATCAAGTTGGGGACCTGGTAATCAAGCGCATTATCTTACCTCAAGGTGATCCCAAGGGCAAATGGACCCCTACTTATGAAGGGCCATTTGTGGTTAAGAACATTTTCTCAAGAGGAGCTATGATTCTAACCACCATGGATGGTGACGACCTTCCTCACCCCGTCAATGCAGACATAGTGAAAAAATACTACGCATAATCAAAGACCCGCTAGGTTGACTGGCCTAGGCAAAAATAAGGGCTTCCCAGCGAACCAAAAGGGTTCGGGCAAAATTAAGGGATGAAAGTGAAAAATCTATACACCCGGCAAGTCGAAAACCTGAAAGGGAGGCTTGGGCAAAAAAGGGTATCCCGGTGGACTGAAAACCCGAAAGGGCGGTCCAGGAAAAAACTAGGGATCAAAGCGTAACACTATGTCTCATTGGATCACCCTGCAACCAGACTTCGGTATCGACTATCTAGCTCGCACGACATTAGTCAATCTGATCTACCTTCAACCAAGTAGCAAAGCGATGAGATTCTCGAGGACATAAAGGCAATAACAAAGTTGGAACCCAGTGGGATTATTCACATAGCTGTTTTGTTTTTCTTTTTCACAAATTGTGTAAATTCTATTGTTCGGCGGCGTTCTCTTACTAGGACGTCAACCTCTTGTACAAAAACGCCTATTTACAGGCCAAAACTTCAAAATCAATACAACTCATTTTCAGAGAAATTTCAAACTGTTTTTCCTTTATCTGTTTTGTTTTGCAAAGAACGTCCAATGTTCCTTTTTGATATATGCATTTGACATTAATTGCTGCTCATGAATATTTACACGCGAAACAAAAGACGATTACTTATAATTTCAGAAACAGGGGCAAACGAGAATTGTCCAAACTGTACAGTTGCTCTATCCACTAGGTACAGGGTAAATTCAGTTGAAAATATGGCTAAGGTATTTTCACTCTCCGCAGAGTAAGAAAAGACAGTAATAATAGCTCTTCCCAACTGAGGCTTGCAACTGTGAATGAATCGATAATACTCCCTAAACAGAGTTTATCTACCATTATCACTGAAATATCTTAATATTCCCCAGCGGAGTATAAGAATATTCCCCGGCAGAATACAAAATATCCCCAGTGGAGTTTAAAATTTTTCCCAGCACAGTCTGAAAAAGCTTCCCCGGTGGAGTTGGGAGAATCATCCCTAGTATACTTTGGAAGATTGTCCCCAACAGAGCTCAAAGGATTATCCCCATTAGAGTCTAAAAGGTTATCCCCAGTGAAGTCGCAACTGAAGATCATCCCCAGCGGAGTTCATGCCTTCCACAAACAGGAATTCAATCCCCAACAGGATTCAGTATCACCAACAACGGTAATTCAGCCCCAGCAGAATTTATCGGTGTAATCCTCAGCAGAACATCTCTTCCCCAAAAATTAATCTCCTCATCAGTTTATTCCCCAATGGAGTTTTCCTCTCCTGTAGGTTTATTCTCACAGTCATCTTCATTCGCTATCCCCAGCGGAAATGAAGAATTCAACTCTTTTTCTCCAGCAGCTATCCAGGATTTATTTTCCCCAGCTAAAAACATTACACTTTCATACATCATGACACATGCACATACGCATCATACAACACAATCTCATTTATTTTGAGAACATCATCGCTTGATACATATCATGCATTACATACAATTAACCTTTAACTTTCAGGAAGGATGTGGTTAAATTCTCACAAGATTCAAAGCTATGAAGCTTTTTCCTCCGTCGAATTACAGACGAGTTCCTAAATCTAAGCAGAGTTTTCTCAGTTGAATTATGGGAAAGTTCTTAAATCTTGATGAAGATGTTTCCCTACAGTCGAATTACAGACCAGTTCTTAAATCTCAACAGAATTATCCTCGGTTGAATTACAGACAACGTCCCAAATCTCGACAAAGTTCCTCCATCGAATTACAGACGAGTTCCTAAATCTCAGCAGAGTTTTCTCAGTTGAATTACTGGAAAGATCTTAAATCTCGATGAAGATGTTTCCCCAAGTCGAATTACAGACCAGTTCTTAATCTAAACAGAATTATCCTCGGTTGAATTACAGACAAGGTCCCAAATCTCGACAAAGTTCCTCCGTCGAATTACAGACGAGTTCCTAAATCTCAGTAGAGTTTTCTTAGTTGAATTATGGGCAAGATCTTAAATCTCGATGAAGATGTTCCCCAAGTCGAATTACAGACCAGTTCTTAAATCTCAATAGAATTATCCTTGGTTGAATTACAGACAAGGTCCCAAATCTCGACAAAGTTCCTCCGTCGAATTACAGACGAGTTCCTAAATCTCAACAGAGTTTTCTCAGTTGAATTACGGGCAAGTTCTTAAATCTCGATGAAGATGTTTCCCTGCAGTCGAATTACTGACCAGTTCTTAAATCTCAACAGAATTATCCTCGGTTGAGTTACAGACAAGGTCCCAAATCTCGGCAAAGTTCCTCTGTCGAATTACAGACGAGTTCTTAAAACTCAGCAGAGATGTTCTCTCAATTGAAGTGCAGGCAAGTTCCTAAACCTCAACAAAGATCAGACTCCCCCAGCGAAATCTTCCTCAACAACAGGTATACAAGCTCTCGCTAAGGAATCTCTTATGCGATCGACCTACCTTCAGATGGCATCTTTAAGACCATCCTCCCGTCAGCAATCTCCAAATGGCATCTGTAAGCCCATTCCCGATATCACAAGGCTGATTACCACTTCATGCGAGTGCAAATTTCTAGGAACTCTAGTGTTCAATCATCTTCCAACTTCGGATCACGAAAGGCATAAAAGCCAATCTACATCCTCAGGTTTAAGAAGATTGAACAGGGGCAACTTTTGTACCCTAAAATTTGCCCTCCCATATTTCTCAAAACATTGCAGGAAAAATCTCCAAGTGGCTCAAGATAGCTCAAGAGTTGGTCAGACAAGCTATCTCCTAAGGCAGTCTACCCCAAATTAGGGTTTGGTGTTGCATCAAGATCCTTGAGTCCAAATGACCTCAAGTTCTCACCAATGTCCTAATATGTTCTCAAGATCGTCCTTGTCAAGTTTCAAGCATGCTAGAGGAAGTTTGCTCAATCAATTGGCCAAAGGTCCAAAAATCGACTATGCTAGGGAAAAAGTCAACTATGACCCAAATACAATCAAACTTCAAGATTTTTTGTCAACATTCTCATTTTTAAGTATATTTCATCATTTTATCAAGTGTTGATCATGATTCATCAAGGATTTCTCAAGATTCATCAAGATTCAAAAGTTGCTAAATTAGGGTTTTGTAGGAAAAGTCAACTCAAATTTGACCAAGCATAACATTCTCATACTTTATTAGGAATGACCCATCCAAAGCTCATTTTGAAGAGGATGCAATTTCCTACAATCCATATTCACACCCCAAGTTCAAAATATGCACTCACAAGAAGTTATGAATTTGGACATTATAGGTTATTTTTGAAAGTCAACAAAAACACCTTTTGTGTCAAAGCTTATAACTTGAGCATGGAATATCAAAATGATATGATACCAAAACGGTTGATTAGAGGACATCTCAAGCTTTCCAAAAAGTCCAAGAAAACCTCCAAAAGTTCAAAATTGAAGAAGTTATGCATTGTTGAAGTTGGACCTTTTTGCAAAATTTGCAAAAGTCAACTATCCCCAAAACTTCAAATTTTGCCAAATGGGCCCATTCTTTTTCACTTGATTTGAGTTTGCATTGTTGCCCACGTGCTCTAGCCTTGGCCATGTGTCCATATCTCTTTTTTTATTATTTAATTTGATTTTTATTTGAATTTATTCATTTTAAATCAAATAAAATCACATAAAATCTAAGGCATTGATAACTATTGATTTTCTAGTTGTTTTAGGCTTTGATCACAGCTAGCATTGCAATAAAATTCGTGTCAAAGCCATTATGCACAAGAAGATATGACTTGGATCAAATTTGGCAAGTTTGTAAAAGGAAATCAAATCAAATATCAAAACCTTAATGTGGAGAGATTTGGACCAAGTTTTTCACCCTAATCCAATGCACAATACATAAGAAAGCAGGAGGCACGAAAAGAAGGGTTAGAGAGCATTGGTAGAGGCAGAACAAAACTTGCAAAATCACAAAAAATTGGGAGATCAAAATCAAGGTTAGAGGCATTTTCAAGACTCGAGAGTTGTCTCAATCGATTGCTGGCCATCTCCAGAAGCTATTACAATCCTAACCACGCGTTTTCAAGTGTTCTAAAGCACTGTAAGTACATCACGAATTCGCTTCCTTCTTGAAATCGCAAATCACTATTCTTGCATCCATTGAATGAAATAACTGCATATTCTTGACCCTTACATCATTTGCAAACTATTGGCAATAACCAATTTAATTTTTATGCTCTGTATCATGAAACGCCATGGCTAGGGTTTTGCTTCTATTTTTAGGGATTTTTGTTTCAGGTAAAATTGAGATATATGATGGACATGGTAGTATCCAGGAGGTTGAGATGAACACGACCATGCCCTTAAAAATCATTTTTATTGCCTGAGGGAGATTTTGGAACGAAGTTGCGCTTTTAGCTGCGGATTAAAATCCGCAGGTAAAGTTACAGTGTTGGGAGGACAGGGATGAAAACGTGTCGTCCATCCATTAGCCAGTTCAAATATTACCCGTTTTTTTTATTTTTCTGGCATTTGGTTTGTTTTCTTATATTATTATTAATACCTATTATTCTAACAAACAAAGCAATGAGGTGTGGTGGCAAGCGAATGATGCAATCTCCTTCAGGACCTGGGTTCGAATCCCAGGTCCCCCCTTTCTCAATGATTTTTGTTTTCAGGCTTTCCCATGCACATGCCAGTCTAGATCCCCACCATACTCCCTCACGATCCAAGCGCCAGATGGCCAAAGGGCCAGATCTGGTGGTCCATGTTGGAAGTCTACCACAAGCCAGGTCAATGCACGCACACTGGATCCAAAAAGTCCACATGGGTCAGCAATCATTTGGGCCAACGAATTGCTTTCCACACCCTCCTGATCAGGCCCATTTCTTCTACTTTTTTTTTATTTTTTGTTTATTTAATTTAATTGCTTTATTTTAATTAATTACTAACCAATCATATTTTTTCCTTTTTATCAAAAAATCCTCAAAAAATATTTTTATCCCATAAATTTTAGAATTCTTTTTTAATAATAAATACTAATTAATTAATTTAGGTTTTTAATTCTAGAATAACTCTAAGTTATTTTTGTAAATAAATAAAATTAATTAGACTTAATTAGGTTTTAACTACTAATTTAATTAATTTTATTTTCTTTCTTAAAATAATAAAAAACACAAAATATGTCATAAATTATTTTTCATTAATTAATTTAATAATTAATTTAGTTATTTAATTTAGGGTTAATTTCTTTTCTTAAATAAAAACAACAAAAAAGACATTTTCTTTAACCAAAAGGGTCAAAACCCTAATCTTAGATCCGATTTAATTTCGCGTCGCGCTTTATTTTTCTTTATCCAATTATGTATCTGCTTACGGATTGTAATAGTTAAATAGGACATTTATTTTATCGCATTATTTTATTTTTAAAGGGTTATTTTTGGCGATGTAAATACCCGACGCCTTGTAATTTAAATTCCGCATTTTAATTCCGCAAATTATAATTGCTAGATGTTTGTTAATAGGGTTTGCATGACAAGACTGAATGTTTTAATCTAAAATCAAAATTAGATCACCCTTAACATGTGCAAAGATAAAAATAACTGAAAACGACACACTCGCACATGTGCACTCCTAGGTACACCCTACTTGGTTGCCTTCGTACACGGTCATTGAGTATAGGGTATTTTAGAGGTCGCCCTCTTGTCTAAAAGATCATAGTCGCCTCGAAACGGTTGCCTCGGATATTGTTGCCTCAAACAAATGATCTAAGACACTAGGATTACCGCTAAAGTGTCCTAACATTGCTTTGGTGACCGTATGTCCCTTTCGAATTGACCCTCAAACTCCAACGACGGTGCTACCCACTCACTAATAGTGGGATAGCATTGTCTAAAATAAATTAGCATATAACGATTCCTTTTTCGAGTAGGTAGATTAGTTCTTAAGTACTTGCTCAAATAAAACAAAACTTTTTCACACTTACACTTATACGAACAAGTTTTCAAAATACTTCATTACACTCTTGAGGACATAAGCAAGAGTTAAATCGAAGTTAAAAATAATAACTTTTCAAAACCCACAAGCACAAAGAAAACAATTTTTGAAAAATAATTGAGCAAGTACCTAAGAGCCCGTGAATAACCACGGATAGAAAGGGTGCTAACACCTTCCCTTTCTATAATCTACCCCCCGAACCCGAGAAATATCTCGAAAAAGGAATTTTTCTGTGCTTTTTTTCCTTTCCTTGTTGGATAAAATAAAATTCGATGGCGACTCTTGCTTACCGCGACATTTTACGAACACAAACGCAAAACGCAAACCAACATTCTAAACAATAGTCAGTTCTTCCCACCGTATCATAATATCTCTCTCAATTTTGATCCTAAAAGGGTGTTTTTGGACTTTTTAGAAAGCTTAGGATGTCCTCTAAACAACCCTCTTAGTTTCATCTCCATTGGGTATTCCATGTTCATGTAAGGAGCTTTGACCCAAAAGGTGTTTTTGTTCACTTTTGAAAATGACCTATAATGTCTGAATTTATATCTTTTCATGAGTGCATTTCTTGAACTTGACGACTGAAGATGACTTATACGGAATTGGATTCTATTCAAAATGAGATTTGGATGAGAAATTTATGATAAAGTATGAGAAAGTTATGCCTGGTCAAAGTTTGGTTGACTTTTCCTATATGAACCCTAATTTAGCAACTTTTGAGTTTTGATGAATTAGGAGCATTCCTTGAAGAATCATGACCAAAACTTGATCAAATGATGGATATCACTTCAAAATGTTGATGTTGACCAAAAACCTTGAAGTTTGACTACATGTGGGTCAAAGTTGACTTTTGACCTAGTATAGTTGATTTTCAGGCATTTGAGCAGTTGACTGAGCAAACTTCTTGTGTAAGGCATGAAACTTGGCATGGATGATCTTGAGGACATATTAGGGAAACGAAAACCATTTAGGACCCTTGGAACTCAAACATCTTGATGAGGATTGAAACCCTAGTTTGAGGCTCATTGTCTTAGGAGGAGGATTTGTCTGGCCAATCCTTAGTCAACTTGAGCAATTGAGGACCTCTAGGAGTATGTTTTGTGTGAAAATAGGAGGGAAAATTTTTGGGTGCAACATAGGGAAACTCCCAGACATCCCTTTCAAGTCAGACAAATGTGGTTTGGGTTTTACTGTTAAAGCTCAAAAGGAGGTCAGACGGGCTCACATAGTGGAAAACCACCTCTTCGCATCAGTAATCATGAAGTGAATGCTCTTGAAGACTCCGACAATAACTGTGATTTTGATGATTAGATCTACTCGACTTTCGGTGAAGGACTCAACAACTGGCATGCCAAGGATTTCATTCTCATCTCCTTCAACAAGGAGTAATTACTATTTACTATTTTTTTTGTCAATTCAAGAACTTTTGTCTGTAATTTAATTCCAAACAATGACTTTAAGTCATGTGCCTTGCCCAGGGCACCGTGGTCCATTTGTTAAGGGTTTGTTCATTTCATATGCCATATGATCATTTAATGAAAAACATTGGACCTTTTGCATTCAAATTTTGCGCTCATTGTCTTTCTTCTTCTTATTGCATTTTTCAAAATAGCCATGTATCTTACATGCACACACATACACACACACACACACACACACACACACACACACACATGTAGATCCTCATCCATTCAGGATCTCATTGCCAATGACTATACTATTGCCAACTATTACTTCGAACATCCAATCAACCAAGCCGAAGACGAAGGCAAAGAATATTGTGAAATGCCAGGGGAATTAGCCAGACTTCTGATGCAAGAAGAAAAAGCCATTCAACCACATGAAGAGCCAGTTGAAGTAATCAACCTAGGTACCAAGACAAACAAGAAAGAGGTCAAGATCAACACCAACTTGGAAGACGGTGTCAAAAGCAGATTGGTTTAGATGCTACATGACTACGTTGAAGTGTTTTCTTGGTCATACAAAGATATGCCAGGTTTGGATATTGACATAGTGGTTCATCGTCTACCAACAAAAGAAGATTGCCCTCTGTCAAACAAAAAGTGCATCATATGCAGCCAGACATGTCTGAAAAGATAAAGCTGATGTAATGAAGCAATTCGATGCAGGTTTCCTGGCTGTCACATCATATCCTCAATGGGTTGCAAATATGGTCCCAGTGCCGAAGAAAGATGGGAAGGTCCGTATGTGCATAGACTATAGGGATTTGAATAGGGCAAGCCCCAAAGATGATTTCCCTCTACCACATATTAACACCTTGGTGGACAAAACAGATCAACACAAAGTCTTCTCCTTCATGGATGGTTTCTCTGGCTACAATCAAATCAAGATGGCTCCCGAGGACATGGAAAAAACTACCTTTGTTACACAATGGGGCACCTTTTGTTACAAGGTCATGCCGTTCGGATTGAAGAATGCAGAGGAAACATATCAACGATTTATGGTAGCTTTATTTCATGATATGATCCATCATAAATAGAAGTCTACGTGGACGATATGATTTCAAGGTCATAGACTAAGTAAGAACACCTTGATCACTTACGCGAGTTGTTTGAGAGGTTAAAAAAGTACAAGTTGAGGCTGAATCCTAACAAGTGCACTTTCGGGGTAAGGTCTGGAAAACTACTAAGCTTTGTCGTCAGTAGCAAAAGTATTAAGGTTGATCTTGCGGAGGTTAAAGCCACACAAGAAATGCCAACTCCCGCTCTAATAAGGAAGTCAGAGGTTTCTTAGGTCGACTTAATTACATTGCTCAGTTCATATCTCATCTAACTGTTACTTGTGAGCCAATCTTTAAACTCTTGAAGAAAGATCAAATAGTCAGATGGAACAAGGATTGCCAAGCTGCCTTTGATAAGATCAAAGAATATTTGCAAGAGCCTCTCATCCTTATGCCTCCAGTTGAAGGAAGACCCTTGATCATGTACTTGACTGTATTAGAGAACTCTATGAGGTGTGTGCTGGGCCAACATGACGAGTATGGCTGAAAAGAGCATGCAATATACTACCTGAGCAAAAAGTTTACTGACTGTGAAACCAGATATTCACTACTCGAGAAAACTTGTTGCGCTCTGGCATGGGTTGCTCGCCAACTAAGACAATATATGTTGACTCACACCAGTTTATTGATTTCTAAGATGGACCCTATCAAGTATATCTTCGAGAAGCCATCTCTCTCTGGGCGAATAGCTAGATGGCAAATGATTCTGACTGAATATGACATCCAATATATAACACAAAAGGCCATCAAGGTAATTATATTGGCGGATAATTTGGCCCATCAAGCTGTTAAGGATTACCAGTCCATGAACTTTGAATTCCCAGACGAGAACATCATGCTAGTGACTGACTGCGAAAAGCCTGAGCCGTATGACGGACCTGAATAAGGATCCCGATGGACTATGGTTTTAGATGGGGCTTCCAACGCCTTGGGAAATGGAATTGGTGCTGTAATTATTTCTCTTGAGGGTTACCATAGACCTTTCACCGCTAGATTGTGCTTCGACTGTATGAACAAAAAGGCTGAGTACGAGGCGTGCATCTTGGGTCTAAAGGCTACCATTGACCTAAGGATCGAGTTCTTAGATGTATATGGAGATTCTGCTCTAGTGATTAGTCAAGTTAAAGGAGAATGGGATACCAAGCATCCTAATTTGATTCCTTACAAAGAGCTTGTGTTGAACCTGATCCTATACTTTAAGGAGGTTACCTTTGAGCACTTCCCTAGAGAATAAAATCAGTTGGCAGACGCCTTGGAAACAATGTCTTCCATGTTCAAGGTCAATTGGGAAAACGAGGCCCCTAGAATTACAATTGAAAGATTTGACGAACTTGCATATTGTTATGAGATTGACATTGATGAAGAGAAGCCGTGGTACCATGAAGTGAGGATATATCTTGAGGCACAAGAGTATCCTAAAGAAGATTCCATCAATGATAAGAAATTCTTGCGAAGATTTTCAGCCAAATTCTCCTAAGCAACGGAATCATGTACAAGCGAAACCATGATTCTACTCTGCTCCAATGTATGGACAAGAAGGAAGCAAAGAAGATCATGGAAGACATGAATGATGGTATCTTTGGAACTAACTATAATGGACACACTATGGCCAAGAAGATTCTGAGGGTTGGTTACTATTGGTCCATAATGGAAACTGATTGTCACCAACACTCAAGGACTTGCCATAAGTGCCAAATCTATGCCGAAAAAGTTCATGTACCTCCAATTCCCTTGAATGTGATGACTGCTCCTTGGCCATTTGCAATGTGGGGCATTGACTTAATTGGAGAGATCAAACCTACTGCTTCCAATGGACATTGTTTCATCCTTGTTGCTATTGATTACTTCACCAAATGGGTCGAAGTTGCCTTATTTGCCTCAGTAACAAAGAACATTGTAGCCAGGTTTATCAAACATAACCTCATTTTCCATTACGATATCTCCGAAAGGATCATCACTGACAACATAACCAATCTTAATAATTCTATGATTATGGAACTTTGTACGCAGTTCAAGATCAAGCTTCACAATTCTTCTCCATACATACCTAAGATGAATGGCCCAGTGGAAGCCGCCACTAAAACCATCAAGAGGGTTGTGCAAAAGATGGTGGTGACCTACAAATATTGGCATGAGATGTTAAAATTTTCTCTTCATGGCTATCGTAATTCCGCTCAAACGTCAAAAAATATCATACAGAAAATGACAGTCACATACAAAGACTGGCATGAGATGCTACCATTAGTTCTCCATGGATATCGTACCACAACTCGCACATCAACCGGGGCAACACCCTATTCTCTGGTTTACGGCATGGAAGCTGTCTTGCCTATTGAGGTCCAGATCCCCTCTCTGAGAATTATGAAGGATGTAGGGCTGAATGGAGACGATTTGATCCAGACTCGACTTGATCAACTAAACTTGATTGATGAGAAAAGGCTTACTGCTATCTATCATGGTCAAATGTATCAAAAACAGATGATCAAGGCTTTCAATAAAAAGTTCATACGACAAGTATTTCAAGTTGGAGATCTGGTGATCAAGCGCATCATACTACCGCAAAGTGATCCCAGGGGAAAATGGACTCCTACATACGAAGGACCATTTGTAATCAAAAACATATTCTCGGGTGGCGCAAATATCTTGACCACCATGGATGGTGACGACCTGCCGCACCCTGTAAACGCAGACATAGTCAAAAGATACTACGCATAAGAGACCCGCTAGGTTGACACACCTAGGAAAAACAAGGGCATCCCGACGAACCAAAAAGGTTCGGACAAAAATTAGGGATAAAACAAAAAAAAATGTACATCCGGCAAGTTGAAAACCCGAAAGGGAGATTTGGGCAAAAAAAGGGTTTCCCGGTGGACTGAAAACCCGAAAGGGCGGTCCAGGAAAAATTTAGGGAATTAAAGCGTATGACTATGTCCCATTGGATCGCCTTACGGACAACCTTTGGATTCAATTGAAAAACTCAGAGGTTCTGATCAATTCAATCATCTTCAGACGAGGCAAAAAATAGACAAGATGCTCAGAGATACGAAGGCTATAGCAGAATGGGAACCCCGTAGGATTATTGCACATAACTATCTTTTCTTTATTTCAAAATTTTCATTTTTTCCGACGGAATTCTCTTACTCAAAGTCAATACAAAGATATCCCTTTGAAAATGAAAAAACTATCTTTTTTTCTTTACGCTTGTGTTTTGTTTACAAAAACGTCCAATGATTCATTGTTGAACATATGCATTTGAACATAATTACTGTTTACAAATAAAAAAAAGACAATCACTGATGGCTTTAAGAGATAAGGAAATATCTCTAAGTTATTTCCATAAAATCCCCAGCGGAATAGAGCTTCCAGTTATCAATCCCCAGTAAAAGTCGTCAAATTTCTCAGGATTCCCCAACCAGGATTTTTTCAAACAGTACACGACATTCCCCTTACAACAGAGTTTATCTCTCCAAGAAGAAGTTCATCAACACTTAGACTTCACAACATGAAGACTTATACTCCATATTCCTCAGTAGCAGTCGGGGATTTATTTTCCCTAACCCAACAACAGTGCAGCAGACTAGCTCACATATGCATACATCACATCCATATATCATAAACATTGATAGCACAAATGCATCATACCATGCATTTCATACAACACGACTTTGCATGTTAGCTAACATTTTATCTTTTTCAGGATAAGATTAATCAAACAACTGCCATTGACATTGTTCAAAGTTTTCAAATACAGTTCAAATACGCTCAAGACACGGGTGCCATCCTGAAGTTCATTCAACCCTCAGATACAGTCAGATACAGTTCAGATACGCTCCATACACGGATGCCATTATGATACTCATTCATATTCATCTTTCAGATACAGTTAGATACGCTCCAGACACGGATGCCATTCTGATACTCATTCAGATTTCAACTTCCAGATACAGTACAGATACGCTCCAGACACGGATGTCATCCTGATACTCATTCAAAATCAGCTTCCAGCTACAGTTCAGATATAATGCGGATACACTCCAGACACGGATGCCATTCTGATATTCATTCAGATGTAATTCTCAAGATACAATACAGATACGCTCCAAACACGGACGCCATTCTGATGCTCATTCTTTCAGCTTACAAATCACAATTAAACAATCACTCTTGGATGGCATCTACAAGCCCATCTCCCACAACTTTCTTAAGCCCATTCCCTTTATCATCACATCACCAAGTGCAAATTTTTGGGCACTATAGTGTCCAATCATCTTCCACATTTGAGTCACGAATGGAAAAACTAGCCAATCTAACTCTTCAGGTTTAAGAAGATTGAACAGGGGCAGCTTCTGTACCCAAAAATTTGCCCTCTCACTTATCAAGATTTTGCTCACAAGATCTCCTTAGGCTCAAGACTGCACTACGGTTTGATCAGCTCAAGACACCTCCTTAAGCACTGATGACCAAAATTAGGATTTTAGTTTGCACAAGTACATTTGAACTTTCAATGCCTCATGTGACTTTCATGGATCATTATGGACCCCCAAGATCACTCATGTCAAGTTTCAAGCCTTGGATCACATTTTTGCTCAGTCAATTGAGCAGTTGACCTAAAAATCAGTTGTATTTGGGAAAAAGTCAACCATGGCCAATTTACAGTCAAACTTCATAATTTTTTATCCATACCAACATTTTAAACTTATATGTATCATTTGATCAAATTTGGACTACAACTCCTCATAGAATTTGATCAAATCTCCAAAAGGGCAAAATGGTAAAATTAGGGTTTTGACTAAGAAGGCACAATTTCTGATTTTTGACCTAGAAAATGGTCTATTGGTTTAAGGAATGATCTCAAGAGTCCAATTGCATCATTTTTACCTAATGACATGGTTCAAAACATTGCAAGTCCATTGCAAGTCCAACTGTACACTAAAAAGTCAAACTTTGACTTTTTGGTCAAATTCAAGTGCCAAAGATCACAATTCATCAAAACATGTCAAAATATAAAACTTATTGTGATACGGTGGGAAGAACTGACTGTTTTTTAGAATGCTGGTTTGCGTTTTGCGTTTGTGTTTGCAAAATGTCGCGGTAAGCAAGAGTCGCCGCCGACTTTTATTTTATCCAACAAGGAAAGGAAAAAAGCACAGAAAAATTCCTTTTTTCGAGATGTTTCTCGGGTTCAGGGGGTTGATTATAGAAAGGGAAGGTGTTAGCACCCTTTCTATCCGTGGTTATCCACGGGCTCTTAGGTACTTGCTCAATTGTTTTCAAAATTGCTTTCTTTGTGCTTGTGGACTTTGAAAAGTTTTTATTTTAACTTTGATTTAACTCTTGCTTCTGTCCTCAAGAGTGTAATGAAGTGTTTTTGAAAACTTTGTTTGAAAAGGAGTGTAAGTGCGAAAAGTTTTGTTTTTTTGAATGAGCAAGTATCTAAGAACCATCTACCTACTCGAAAAAGGAATTGTTCTATGCTATTTTCCTTTAGACAATGCTATCCCACTATTAATGAGTAGGTAGCACCGTCGTTGGAATTTGAGGGTCAATTCGAATGCGGGACTTATGGTTACTAAAGCAATGTTAGGATGCCTTAGCGGTAACCCTAATGTCTTAGATCATTTGTTTGAGGCAACAATATCCGAGGAAACCGTTTCGAAGAAACTATGATCTTTTAGACAAGAGGACGACCTCTAAAACAACCTATACTCAATGACCGTGTATGAAGGCAACCAAGTGGGGTGTACCCTAGGAGTTCGCATGTGCGTGTGTGTTGATTTCAGTTATTTTTATCTTTGCACATGTTAAGGGTGGTCTAATTTGATTTTAAGATTAATATTCAGTCTTGTCATGCAACCCTACTATCAAACATCTAACAGTTATGATTTGCGGAAATAAAATGTGGAATTTAAATTACTAGGCGTCGGGTATTTACATCGCCAAAGACAAACCCTTTGAAAAATAAAATAAAGCGATAAAAATAATTAAATGTCCTATTTAACTATTACATTCCGGAAGCAAATACATAATTGGATAAGGAAAAGTAAATCGCGACGCAAAATTAAATCGGGCAGATGATTAGGGTTTTGACCCTTTTGGTTAAAGAAGATATCTTTTTGTTGTTTTTATTTTAAGAAAGAAATTAATCCTAAATTAATTACTAAATTAAATAAATTAATTAATGAAAAAAATAAATTAATGATATATTTTTGGATCTTTGGTTATTTTAAGAAAGAAAATAAAATTAATTAAATTAGTAATTAAAGCCTAATTAAATCTAATTAATTTTAATTATTTACAAAAAATAAGTTAGAGTTTTCTAGAATTAGAACCTAAATTAATTGGTTAGTAATTATTAATAAAATAAAATTTTAAACTTTGATTGGATAAAAAGAATATTTTTTTGTGGTTTTATTTGGTAAAAAAAAAGGAATTTTGTGATTGGTTAGAAATTTAAATAAATAAAATAAAACAATTAATCAAGACAAAATAAATAAAGAGAGAGGAGTGTTGGGCCTATTTTAGGGGTGTGAGGAGCAAATTCTTGGCCCATTATCAGCTGGCCTGTTTGACTTTGTGGATCTGGTGCTCATGCGTCGACTGGCGCCTTGGTGGACCTCCAACCATGGACCATCAGATCTGGCCTATGGCCATCTGGCGCTTGGATAGGTGAGGATGTATGGTGGATTACAAGCTAGCATATACATGTGATAACCTGAAAATAAATAAGAAAATACAAAGTGCTGGAGGCAGGGATCGAACCCCTGACCTCCAGCCACTAACGCCTTGGAAGCTGACGTGCTGACCACTGGGGCACGTTGTTGTGTTTGTTATAATAATATGAATGATATATATTATATAAAAAACAAAACTATTGCCATAAAATAATAAAAACGCGCGTAATATTTGAATGGTCCAGTAATGGGATGCCACGCATCATCCCCAACCTCTCGTTCGTGGCTAAAATGCCAAATACCTATACCAACGGACAAAAGTCCGTAGCTACAGGCATGTCCATCTCCAAAATCTGCTACAGGCCACAAAAATGAATTTCAAGGGCATGGTTGTGTTCGTCTCACCCTCCCGGTCATAACCATGTCCATTATGGGAGTCAATTGTACCTAGAATAAAAACGCCCAAAAATGCAGACCAAACCCTAACAATGGTGGTTTGCAGTACATATCATATAAATGAAATTAAATGATGCAAAAAGTTTGGAAATGATCTTGTGATTATGAATATGCCATTAGATTGTTCAATAGATGCCAGGATAATTCAAATCGAAACCAAGAACAGGGGTGACTATCGTGCGACTTACAGTGCGTTAGGGAGTCTGAAAATGCTTGGTTTTGGTTGGGATAGCTTGTGTGAATGCCCAGGAAGCGATTGGAACAAGTCTTGATCCCTGAAAACACCTCTAACCTGGATTTTGATCTCTCACTTTTTTGTGATTTTTCACTTTTTGTTCTGTCTCTTCCAACAACTTCCAACCCCTATTTTGTGTGCTTTTGCTTGCTTATGTATCCCTCAGTTAATTAGGTTTACAAACTTGGTATAAATCTCCCTCTATCAATGACTTTGATGTGGATTTGATTCTTCCATTAAATATTTCCAAATTTGCCTAATTCCAATCTTTTTGCACATGATTTTATTTGATACGAATTTCATGATGATAATAGCTGTAATCAAAGCCTGAAATAGCCAAAAGATCATGTGTTATCAAAGCTTTAGATTTTATATGATCTTATTTGATTTAAAATAAATTAATTCAAATAAAAATCAAATTAAATAATAAAAATGTGATGTGGACACATGGCTGAAGCTAGGGCACGTGGGCAATGATGCAACTCAAATCAAGTGAAAAAGAATGGGCCCATTTGACAAAATTCTATGTTTTGGGGATAGTTGACTTTTGGCAAATTTGCAAAAAAGTCCAACTTCAACAATGCATAACTTCTACAATTTTGAACTTTTGGAAGTGTTCTTGGACTTTTTAGAAATATTGAGATGTCCTATAATCAACCCTTTTGGTATCATCTCATTTTGATATTCCATGCTCAAGTTATAAGATTTGGTAAAAAAGGTGTTTTTGTTGACTTTCAAAAATGACCTGTAATGTCCAAATTCATAACTTCTTGTGAGTGCATTTTTTGATCTTGGGATGTGAAGATGGATTGTATAATATTTCATACTCTTCAAAATGAGATTTGGATGAGTCATTTCTCATAAAGTATGAGAAAGTTATGCTTGGCCAAAATTGAGTTGACTTTTCCTACAAAACCCTAATTTAGCAACTTTTGAGTCTTGATGAATTTTGAGCAATCCTTGATGAATCATGATCAACCCTTGATCAAATGATGAAATATCCTTAAAAATGAGAATGTTGACAAAAAATCTTGAAGTTTGACTGTATTTGGGTCACAGTTGACTTTTGCCCTAACACAGTCGATTTTTGGACCTCTGAGCAATTGACTGAGCAAACTTCCTCTGAAAGGCTTGAAACTTGACATGGATGATCTTGAGATTATATTAGGACAATGTTGATAATTTGAGGTCATTTGGACTCAAGGATCTTGATGCAACACAAAACCCTAATTTGGGGTTGACTGCCTTAAGAGATAGCTTGTCTGACCAACTCTTGAACAAACTTGAGCAACTTGGAGATTTTCCTTGCAATGTTTTGAGAAATATGAGAGGGAAAATTTTTGGGTACAAAACTTATTCATCAAGAAATCAAAAATTCAAGATTTCATTTTGAAAAGTCAAAATTTCTAAACTTAGAAATTTTTCTAAGTGTTAGAAATTTCATGTTTTTTCATAACTTTGAGCCAAATTTTCACCATGATGCAAGATGATTAAAGAGAAACTTCCAACATGAAAGTTGTAGATCTCCATGAAATCTACAACCTTTCTTTACACAACTCCTTCCAAAAATGCTTTCATCTCAAGTTATAATTTTATGAACATGTGGTCATGAAACTAAACACTTAGTGAAATTTTGCCCTAATTTGGTCAGGATTTTGACCTATCTTCATGGAAATTTTTCATATAGTTACAAGGGGAATCTTAAAAATCAATTCAAATATGGGTTGTAGACCACATTTCAAGCTTTCCAAAATGTCTAAGAACTCCTTGAGATCATTCTTGAGGAGGGAGAATCGAAGAGATGAAGTTAGGATTTTGTCACTTGAATTACAAGTCATTTTTGATGAACACATGAACCAAATCCATGCTAGGCTGAATAATCTTTGATTTGCAGGCCTCAAACTTGTTTGTCACTCCATAATTAAATGTTTACATAACTGTTAGGGGTTTGATCCAAGCAATTGAGCTATTGTACAAGTTGCATTTCCATTTATGGCACAAAGTTAACAATGCCATTCTTGTAAAGAAAGCTTTTTGCATAAAGTTCACATTAAGCCTCAAACTTGTTCCCTATGATCACACTCCATCCATAAAGTCAGAATCAAGCTTGTTTAAAGCATAACCACTCTATCTTAGCAAGTACACAAGGCATGGAAACTTGTTTTGTCAAAAAAATCACATGTTTAACTTAAACATGTAAATTTGAATTCTGATCAACTAGAGCACTCCAAACTTGTTACTTATAAATAGAGTCACTATTTGTGAGCTAGGACACGAGCTTGAACACCCTGAAATACACCAAAACTCTCTCAAATCATAAGTTTCCCAAAAACTCCATTGTTGCACAGTTTCTGACCTTGAACATCAAACTCCCATTTCCCTCGTGCGTTTCTTGGCCTTTTAGTTTCTAAAGCTTCCTTACATCAAATACAACTCATCCCTATCCTTATTCTAGAACTGTAACACCAGTTACCATAACTTCCACAACCAAAAAAACAGATTTTGCAACTTGACTTCTCCAAGTCATTTCAGCCACTCTCAACTTGAGAAAACCATTGCATTAGCTTCCTAGGACCTCAATGAAGCTAACCTGATCATCACCATCACTTGAAACAAGCTCAAACTCCAAACACGATTTAGAGTTTTGAGGTAAGTTTTCTCAACTTTAAACTCTTCATACAAGCATCATCAATAGTTTATTTGTGAATAAAACATGTAGATATCATTGCCCTGAAGCTAACCATGTCCTTAGTTTCCATTAATTTTGCTTGAGCTTAGAGAATTTTGAAACTGAAATTTCTGAAATTTTTAGGGTTCAGATTAGGGCCATTAAAATTCTTTCTTATCATTGATCTATAGTTTTAATACTTTACATTTCTAGAATCGTGAGAAAATTTGCTACAAGTTTCATGTTTACAGTTTTCATTTTTGATGAGAAATGAGAAAGTTACAGATGGTCTGGCTGGAGGTTGAAGATGAAGTCTTCAAAACACATTTTGCCTTACATATTTATTGTTTCATTTGTATTAACGGATGTATAACCAACCCAGTGGTAGAAGCGTGCACCTGTAACCTATGGGACCCGGGTTCGAGCCCTATTGGTACCCTTTTCATTTTTTTCATGTTTTTACAATTCTGACTTTTTTTGTTTGGCAAGCGCTGGGCCCTTTGGGCCTGGCTTTCTTTTTTTGTGTTTGCTAGCTGACCTCCACATTGACTCTTGGCACCCCCTGACCCAATTTATTTATTTATTTCATTTATCTTTTCTTAAATATATTTTTTTTCTAAATACAAAAAAACATAAAATACAAAAAATGATATATTTGTATTTTGACTTATTTTATTTTATTTTTCTCATAAATTTTTATTTATTTATTATACTTTATTTATTTTATTAAATAATCTTGTAAACTTAATTAATATTATATTTTTATTTATTTACTTTTCACACCGTTTAAAATACATTACTTTATATATAAAAAAGAATAAAAATATTTTATAATGCTATAAATATTTTCAAGATAAAAATACCAAAAACATTTTTCTTAAACTTATTTCCTTTTAATCAACTAAATAGAATTAGGGTTTTATTCAAAAATATTTTCTTAATAAATTCAAACTTAACTAACTATTTTCTTTATTTAATTAGGTTAGGACAAAATCTTTTTTTCAAGAAAACTAAACAAAATTCATTTTCTCTACATTTTGCATCCTTGTACATTTATTCATCTTTATACTTTGTATTTATTCAATTCCTTGTATATTCATATCAATTCAATATGGTTGTAATAGACTAATTAGGTTTAAATTCTTGCAATCCCCATTCATGAATTTGTACACCCCCCTACAAATGTTGTAATAGCGTAGTAACTTTAAATTTCATAATTTATCGCTTTTATATAACATGCTAGTAATTAGGGTTTGTATGGAAAGACTAAAACCAATACTTAGAAAACCCTAATTCAAGACAAAAACAAGCATGAAAATAATACACTTGCACACAAGCACCCCTAGGGTTATTCCACTTGGTTGCCTTATACAAAATGGCCATATTACGCATGTAAGGTATCTTAGCAAAAAATACAAGATCATAGTCCCTCGATGACGCTATCTAAGTTTCCTTACAAATGATCTTAGTCCCTCCAAAAGAATACTAAGATACCTTGCAACATTTCTAATCATGGTTATACGATGACCCACGCCCATCCCGTTTACATCCAAAGATAGGGTTGCTTACCAAATCAATGGTAAGACAACAATGTCAAAGGAAAAGAAAATGAACAAGAAATACATTTGAGTAGGTAGATTGCTCCTAATTACTTGCTCCATTTTAAAACAAACATCCTTGTTATTTTCAAAACAAACACTTACACTTTCAAACATCTTACAAACTTGAAAGCATTTTAAAAAGATCAACATCTTTGTATACATTCTTACAAACGAGAATCATTACAAAGATTTCCTAAATAATGGGCTCTTTACAAAATACTTTCAAAAACCACACAAAGCACAATTTCAAACAAAAGCAAGTGATCTAGAAAGTAACTAAGAGCCCATGGATAACCATGGATGAAAATGATGCTAATACCTTCCCTTTTCATAATCTACCCCCCGAACTCAAGAAATAATCTCAAAGGTCTTTCCTGTGCTTTTTCACCTTTCCTTTTGGATAAAAGAAAAGTCGGTGGCGACTCTTGCTAACCTCAACATTTGCGATCAAATGCAAAACACCCAAGTCAGTTCTCCCACCGTATCACAGGACTAGTGACTCTGCTGGGGACAGTTCTAAAAGTGGGGTTACCTTAGGGTTAGATCACATTTACTTGCTTACATTGTTTGACTTGTATGCTTTACATTTTGGTTCTTTGTTTGGGTTTGAATCCTCTACCCAGATTTGGGATACCTTATAGGTAAGTAGCAATACATTGTGGAAACTGTGCGGGGTATACCGAGATGGTCTAAGCAATAGCTACGTTAGTGCGACATATTTGTGGGTACCGGTAGCCTTTGAGTTAATTAAAGAGAATACGGGGCCGCTGAGTGATGTCATAAAGCACTAATGAACTTTTAGAACCTTTACTTGACCAACTTGGCCTTTAGGATGTAGTGAGATGACTGGCTTTGGTGCAGTCTGAAGTTGGTAGATACTCGATACTACACTCATTGAGGTTTGGTTTCTTGGGATATTTCAGTCGCCATTAAAGAGGCTTGTGCTGAAACAATGACCAAGGAAACAATCTAGTGATATTGAGCTCCTTAGAACCCGGTTACTATTACTAGGACATGTTTAAGCCAACTAAACTTCAAGAGGGTACTTACCTATGAGACTCCATGCAAGCCTAAACCTAGGAACTTGTTTGTTTTGTTTGTATATACATACTTGTACATAACATCATGAACATCATAACATCATACACATTCACTAACCATTTCAAGGATTTTGGGATTCATCTTTGTTCTTGTTTTGTAGGATATGGATTCTCTTCGCAGGAAAACTATTCAAGTCAACCTTGTAAGGATCCCTCCACAACTTAAGGAGCTAGCTTCAAGGGTTCCTGAAAACTCTCCATTCACCGAGAGACATGGTCGCCTACTCAACTTGGTCACCTCTAACACAGATGAGGACATGATGAAGGTGCTCTTTCAGTTCTTTGATCCTTTACACCATTGCTTCATATTTCCTGAATATCAACTTATGCCTACTTTGGAAGATTTCTCCCGACTCTTGAGGATTCCCATTCTCAATTAACTACCTTTCAACAGTACGGAAAGATACCCAAAGCCAGAAGAGATTTCTCAAGATCTACACTTGCACTCATCTGATGTCACAACTCATTGGGAAACAAGGAGTTATGTCAAAGGTTTCCTAGCAAAGTTCTTGTTTGAGAAAGAACAAAACTGTTGGAATTCCTTGGATTTGCAATCCTTTGAGGAAATTGTGGCTCTCCTCATCTACGAGATGGTTTTGTTTCCAAATCCTGACCAACTCATAGATGTGAACACCGTCAAAATCTTCATATCCCGCAACTTGGTGCCAACATTGCTAGGGGATATCCTACACTCTTTTCACACTCGCACAATGAGGAAAAGAGGTGACCTCGTGTGTTGCACAACTCTCTTGGCAAGATGGTTTATTTCGCATCTTCCCCAATCAGTATTAAAGAATGATGACGCTCAAACATTCAGACATCCATTGGTGCTCTCGATCCATAGAGAATGTTACTATTGTCGACCATTGGGGGAATTTCCTAATGTCCCTTTACTTGGCATTAAGGGAGGTATCACCTACAACCCTTACTTAGCTTTAAGACAGTTTGGTTATGCTGGAAAGGATGGCCCGCATGAGATGCTGATTCAAGGTTTGGTATTTGACTACGACAACAACGATCAAGGTCTTCGCCAGAGATTTACCCGAGCTTGGAGGATGTTAAAAAAGGTAGATAGTAAGACATTGGGGAACAATAATTCCATCCCTCTTGAGCCTTACCTCAAATGGGTACGAACTCGTGCTCAAAGTCTTATGATGACTTACCCCTCCATTCTCCCGGTAACCATTGAGCCTGTCATGGAAGGAGATGTTCCATACACTATCCTACATCCTGACATGCCCACCTCTCTTGAAGACCTACAAAGGGATTGGGTACAACTCAAGAGGGGGAGAGGTACTTTCGAAGCCCAATTCTACGTAAGTGAGAAGAAGGTTTTGGAACTCACTAGGCTACTTCATGAGGAGCAGACTTTGAATGCCTACATTGCACCAAAGAGGATGGGAACTACCTTTTTATCTTAAAGTTTCTTGTATTTGTTTTGCCTAAGAAGGCATTGATGTACTCTAGCTTTAATCTATTAATATAATGTGTGTTTCATTTTTGTCTAAAACAAATGTGAATCTTAAGATCCTTGAAATCATTGCATACGCATTTATCATTCATCATAACATAAACAACTTTCTTGTAACAAGTCTCCTCATCTCTCTACTATTTATTTCAGTAAGATGAATCTCGAGCGAACGGTGAAAGACCTCGAAGCTCAAAATGCACAGTTTTAACAGTTGTTCTTAACTCTGGCCAAAGGACAAGAAGAGTTGAAGACCTTGCTGGTGGAAGAGAAGAAAAAGAAGACGAAGAAGATAACTAGAATTATGAACATCGGAAGAAGATTCCAAGGGCAGACAAGAAGGGCCTTAGACTTTGCAACGACATCTGGTGAGAAAGACAACCAAGATGGGAAGGGTAAGGAAAAAGTTGTCCAGTCAGATTCAGAAGAAGACTATTCTGAAGAACAATACCCTCCAGCCGACGACAAGTATAAGCATCTAGAAGAGAGGTTGAGCATAATGGAAATCTAAAAAGTGACTGGCTTGGACTTTGAGGAATTGGGTTTAGTGTCGGGGATTATCATTCATCCAAAATTCAAAGCACCTGTGTTCTCCAAATCTGACGGAGTTTCATGCCCTAAAATGCATCTCCGGTCCTATGTGAGGAAAATCCAACCCCATATCACTGACAAAGATTTATGGGTACACTTCTTCCAAGACAGTCTGTCTAGAACTCAACTCGATTGGTTTTATAAGTTAGAAAGAGCCAATGTCCATAACTGGGAAGATCTTACTGCAGCCTTTTACAAACAATACCAATACAACACTGATCTTACGCCTACCCGTACTCAGCTCCAGAGTATGGCCATGGTTTCAAGTGAAGGCTTCAAGGACTATGCGCAAAAATGGAGAGACTTGGCTGGAAGTGTTCAACCTCCCCTATCTGAAAGAGAATTAATAGACATGTTTTTGGGCACCTTGTCTGGTCCTTTCTTCAATCACCTAATTGGGAGTTCATCGGCGGGTTTTACTGAACTAATATTGACTGGAGAGAGGGTAGAAGCTGGGATAAAGAGTGGAAAGATTCAGAAAGATGCATCCTCTGCCGATGTAAGGAAGCCATTCATCGGAAAGAAAGAAGTGGTTGTTGTGTATCCTCAGAGAAACAAGATAGGGCTGAACGTCGTCCAATGGTGGGGGTCGTTACAATTTCTAAACATGCGCCTGATCAGCCAAGAAACAACCAACCAAGGATGGAAAGACAAGTCACACAATTCACTTGAATTAACATGACCCTATCTCAAGTATTGCCACATTTGTTAAGATCCAATCTAGTGACCTTGAAAGAAGCTCCAAAGAACCCTAACACAACCTCTCCTCACTATCATCCTAATGCCCGCTGTTCATACCACTTTGGGAGTCCTGGCCATGACACTAATAACTGTTTGGCTCTAAAGAACAAAGTACAAGTCCTCATCAAAGCCAAACAGATTGAATTTGATGCGCCAGAAAAGCCCAATGTCATTTCTGCCCCTATGCCTAAACATGGCCATAATGCCCGTGCAATTGAGGAAGATATGTTTGTTACTTCATTTGATGAACTTATGACCCCACTCCTGACTATCAAAAAGAACTTATTGAATGCCAGTGTTTTCCTGGGATGTGATGAAAGCTGTAATTTATGTTTGTCCTCACCTACCAGCTGTCCTTTGTTGAAAGCAGACGTTCAATGCCTAATGGATAACAAGGAGATTTTGTTCGAAAAGAATTTTGCTCCACTTGTTTCTTATAATGATGTTTCCATTGTGACCATTTCCGACAATTCTTCCAGGGTCTCCACCAAAAGACCCGTTAGAATTACACCAGTTCCAAAAGTAGCTCCTTTGATAATTACAATGCCTGGACCAGTCCTGTATTATTCAGACAAAACCGTACCATGGAATTATGGAGGGGATGTCTACTACCACAGTATCAAGAAAGATTGGCCAGCTGCCAAAGATTCGTTCCGAGAAAGAAAACTCTGATATCAGTAATATTGCCTGGACTAGCAAGATTACCCGAAGCAGAAGGATATTCTCTCCAGAAATTGGTCCCCCAAAAGCAATTTCTGGACCCGTAATCATTCCTGTTGTTGTTGCTCCTCCAAAGGCTATTCCCAGTCCCACAATCATCTCCACCAATGCTCCAACTGACAAAGTTGTTACAATCACTGCTATCACTCCTACTGACATTCCTACTGTCGAGTCAACCAAGACTCGAGGTAAAGGTATTCTGATTGAGCCTGTCTGGACGAAGGCACAATCATTGGCTATCCCTGAGACCTCCCGGAAAGAGATGGAGGAAATTCTAAATATCATAAAAATAAGCGACTATGATGTAGTTGAACAACTGGGGAAAACTCCATTCAAAATTACCATGTTGGCTTTACTACTATGTTCCGAGGCGCATGCAAAGGCCTTGGTAAAATTCCTGAAGACTGCTCATGTACCCCAAGAAACATCTGTCGACCAGCCCCAAGACTGCATAGCCAACTTGACTGCAGATAATGGTCTTGGTTTTTCAGATGCTGATTTAACTCCAAGAAGAAGGAAGTATAATGAGGCATTGCTTGTCTCAGTTGAATGTAGGGCCACAAGCTTGGCTCATGTTTTGGTGGACACTGGCTCATCTCTGAATGTATTGCCTAAAAAAGCTCTTGATAGGCTTGACTGTGAGGGATTGACATTAAAGCCAAGCAACATAGTAGTAAGGGATTTCGATGGCTCGAAAAGAATGGTGCATGGGGAAGTGGATATCCCCATAAAGGTTGGAACCCAAACATTTGATTCAACTTTTTATGTAATGGATATTCGCCCTTCATACTCCTGCTTGCTAGGAAGACCATGGATTCACAATGCTGGCGCTGTCACTTCTACGTTGCACCAAATACTGAAGTATCTGATTCAAGCGAAGATTATCACCGTTCATGGAGAAGATGAGTATATGATCAGCCATCTCAATTCCTTCAGATATGTGGAATTAGATGGTGAATTTTTTGAAACTCCATTCTAACACTTTGAGGAAGTCCCACAAGATGTGGCAGTAACTAGGGTTGTTCCCAAGATCACAAGGCCTCCACTCAAGATGTCCTCTTTAAAGGATGAAAAGGCAGTGATAGAAGAAGATGGGTGCACTATTTGGGGGCAACTCCCAGATATCCCATACAAATCTGACAAGTTTGGCCTAGGTTTCACTTCAAGTTCTCAGAAGATTGTATGCCGCGCTCGTGTTGGAGGACCACCCCTAAAGATCAGAAACTGTGAAGTCAACGCGGTAGAGGATGATGAAGATGGCTGTAACCTGGAGGATTGGATCTTCCCAACTGTCAGTGGAGGGCTCAGCAATTTGGAGGCTAGAGATTTTGTCCCGATCACTTTTATCCCACAATAATTTGTCTTTACATTTTGTTGGATCTGTAATATTAAAACAATTCAAACTCTTAAAACCTTGTGTCATACCCAAGGCACAATGGTCAATTTGTAAGGGTTATTATCTCATTTCCATATGACATCAATGAATCATGGATGTTTTGTATACAAACTTTGTGCTCATTGTTTTTCCTTTTTACATTTTCATTTCTTTCAATGATAGTTATACCCTTACACACACTCACACTCACAATGCAGGTCTACATCCATTCGGTATCCCATGGATAACGGTTCTGCTATGGCCTTCTGTGACTCTGAAAATCTAATCTACCAAGCCGAAGACGAAGGTGGGGAAGATTGTGAAGTACTAGGGGAACTTTCCAGATTGCTACTACAAGAAGAGAGAGCCATTCAGCCCCACGAAGAGCCAGTGGATACAATCAACCTAGGTACCGGAAAAGACAGAAGAGAGGTCAAGGTGGGTGCCATACTGGAACCCAGTGTCAAGGAGCGTCTGATTCAGCTTTTACACGAGTATGTAGAGGTATTTTCCTGGTCGTATGAAGACATGCCAGTACTTGACGCAGATATTTTGGTACATCGTCTACCTACAAAAGAGGATTGCCCACCAGTAAAACAAAAGGTCCGTCGAATGCGAACAGATATGTCGGATAAGATTAAAGCAGAAGTCATGAAATAATTCAATGCTGGATTCTTGGTCGTAACCTCCTATCCGCAATGGGTTGCCAATGTTGCCCCCGTGCCTAAAAAGGACGGCAAGGTACGAATCTGCATGGACTACATAGATTTGAATAGGGCAAGCCCTAAGGATGATTTCCCACTTCCCCACATTGACATCCTAGTTGACAATACTGGACAACACAAAGTGTTTTCCTTCATGGATGGTTTTTCAGGTTACAACCAAATCAAAATGGCGCCTGAGGACATGGAGAAGACAACCTTTGTCACACAATGAGGCACATTTTGCTACAAGGTGATGCCATTCGGACCAAAGAATGTTGGGGCAACCTATCAGCGTGCCATGGTAGCTCTATTTCACGGCATGATACATCACGAAATAAAGGTCTATATGGACGTCATGATAGCTAGATCTCAAACAGAAGAAGAGCATCTTGATCATTTACAAAAACTATTCGAGAGATTAAAAAATTACAAGTTGAGGTTGAACCTAAATAAATGCATATTTGGAATAAGGTCTGGTAAACTCCTAGGCTTTGTCGTCAGCAATAAGGTTATTGAAGTAGATCCTGCCAAAGTAAAAGCGATACAAGAGATGCCTACTCCTCGTACTGAAAAGGAAGTCAGAGGATTCTTGGGAAGTTTGAACTACATTTCCAGATTCATTTCTCACCTGACAGCTACCTGTGAACCAATCTTTAAACTATTGAAGAAAGATCAAGTAGTCAAATGGAATGATGAATTCCAAACTGCTTTCGACAAGATCAAAGAGTACCTACAAGAGCCTCCTGTTTTGATGCCACCAGTTGAGGGAAGACCGTTGATTATGTATCTGAACGTGTTGGAAAATTCAATGGGGTGTGTGTTGGGGCAGCATGGCTAGTCTGGCCGAAAAGAGCACGCTATTTATTACCTGAGCAAAAAAGTTTACCGACTGTGAAACAAGATATTCACTGCTCGAGAAAACTTGTTGCGCTCTGGCATGGGCTGCTCGTCGACTAAGACAGTATATGCTGACCCATACTACCTTGTTGATATCTAAAATGGATCCAATAAAATACATCTTCGAGAAACCTGCTCTCTCTGGGAGAATAGCAAGATGGAAGATGATCCTAACAGAATATGACATATAGTATACTACCCAGAAAACTATAAAGGGAAATGTACTAGCTGATCACCTTGCTCACCAAGTTGTAGAAGACTACCAGTCCATGAAGTTTAAATTCCCAGATGAAGACATCATAATGGTAAATAACTATGAAGAACTCAGGCCATATGACGGACCTGAACAAGGATCCCGATGGACCCTGGTTTTTGTTGGGGCATCTAACGCACTCGTAAATGGTATTGGTGCAATACTCATATCTCATGAAGGGTGTCATACTCCATTTACTGCAAGACTCTGCTTCAATTGTACAAATAACATGGCGGAATACGAAGGTGCATCTTTGGTCTCAAAGCTGCCATAGACTTGGGAATCAAATCATTGAATATATTCGGAGATTCAGCTTTGGTTATCAGCCAGATCAAAGGGGAATTGGACACCAAACACCCTAACATTATCCCTTACAAAGAACATGTTTTGACACTGCTCCCACATTTTGAGGAGATTACCTTCGAGCACTTCCCGCGAGAAGAAAATCAGCTAGCAGACGCACTAGCCACAATGTCATCTATGTTTAAACTTAAATGGGATAACGAGACTCCCCAAATCACCATTGAGCGAAGGGATGAACCAGCACACTGTCACGAGATTAATACTGAAGAAATGGTGGACCAGCCTTGGTTTCACGAAGTCAAGAGGTATCTCGAGGTTCAAGAATATCTTGAAGGATCTTCAGTCAATGATAAGAAGTTCTTAAGGAGATTCTCCGCAAAATTCTTCCTTAGTAATGGCATCCTTTACAAACGCAACCATGACTCAGTGTTACTTCGGTGCATAGACAAGGTTGAAGCTGAAAGGATCATGGCTGAGTTACATGAAGGCACTTTCGGCACCCATTCCAGTGGGCATACGATGGAAAAGAAAATCCTACGGGCAGGCTATTACTGGTCTACCATGGAAACAGATTGCTATCAACACTCTCGAACCTGCCATAAGTGTCAGATTTATGCTGATAAGGTGCACGTACCTCCGGTTCCTCTGAATGTCTTGACGGCTCCGTGGCCCTTTTCTATGTGGGGGATTGATATGATTGGGGAGATCAAGCCAACAGCCTCCAATGGACACCGCTTCATCCTAGTGGCCATTGACTATTTTACAAAGTAGGTGGAGGCAACTTCCTTCGCTTCTGTTACCAATAATGTTGTCGCCCGATTCATCAAGCAGAATTAAATCTGTCGTTACGGTATCCCAGAGAGGATCATTATAGAAAATGGTACAAACCTGGACAATACTATGATCACCGCCTTGTGCGAGCAATTCAAGATTCGGCATCACAATTCTTCCCCTTACCGGCCAAAGATGAATGGTGTTGTCGAAGCTACGAATAAGAACATAAAAAAGATCATACAGAAAATGATAGTCACATACAAAGACTGGCATGAGATGCTACCATTCGCTCTCCACGGATATCGTACCACAACTCTCACATCAACCGGGGCAACACCCTATTCTCTGGTTTACGGCATGGAATTTGTCTTACCTATTGAGGTCCAGATCCCCTCTCTGAGAATTATGAAGGATGCAAGGCTGAATGAAGACGATTGGATCCAGAATCGACTTGATCAACTAAACTTGATTGATAAAAAAAGGCTTACTGCTGTCTATCATGGTCAAATGTATCAAAAATGGATGATCAAGGCTTTCAATAAAAATTTCAGACGACAAGAATATCAAGTTGGAGACATGGTGATCAAGCGCATCATACTACCGCAAGGTGATCCCAGGGGAAAATGGACTCCTACATATGTAGGACCATTTGTAATCAAAAACATATTCTCTGGTGGGGCAATGATCTTGAACACCATGGATGGTGACGACCTGCCGCACCCTGTGAACGCAGACATAGTCAAAAGATACTACGCATAAGAGGCCCGCTAGGTTGACACACCTAGGAAAAACAAGGGTAATCTCACCGAACCAAAAAGGTTCGGGGAAAAATTAGGGATAAAACAAAAAAATCTGTACACCCGGCAAGTTGAAAACCCGAAAGGGTGACTTTGGAAAAAAAGGGTTTCCCGGTGGACTAAAAACCCGAAAGGGCGGTCCAGGCAAAAGTTAGGGAATTAAAGCGTATGACTATGTCTCGTTGGATCACCTTACAGACAACCTTTGGCTTCAACTGAAAAACTCAGAGGTTATGATCAATTCAATCATCTTCAGATGAGGCACCAAATAGACAAGATGCTCAGAGATACGAAGGCTATAGCTGAATGGGAACCACGTGGGATTATTGCACATAGCTATCTTTTCTTTGTATCAAAATTTTCATTTTTTACGACGGTATTCTCTTACTAGAATGTTTGTCTCATTGTACAAAAATACTTACTCAAAGTCAATACAAAGATATCCCTTTGAAAATGCAAAAACTATATGTTTTTCTTTATGCTTGTGTTTTGTTTACAAAAACGTCCAATGATTCATTGTTGAACTTATGCATTTGAATATAATTATTGTTTACAAATAACCAAAATAAAAGACAATCACTGATGGCTTTAAGAGATAGGGAAATCTCTCTAAGTTATTTCCATAAAATCCCCAGCGGAACAAAGCTTCCAGTTATCAATCCCCGGTAGAAGTCGTCAAATTTCTCAGGATTCCCCAACTAAGATTTTTTCAAACAGTACACGACATTCCCCTTACAACAGAGTTTATCTCTCCAAGTAGAAGTTCATCAACACTTAGACTTAACAACATGAAGACTTATACTCCATATTCCTTAGCAACAATCGGGATTTATTTTCCCCAACCCAACAACAGTGCAGCAGACTAGCTCACATATGCATACATCGCATCCATATATCATAAAAATTGATAGCATGAATGCATCATACCATGCATTTCATACAACACGAATTTGCATGTTAGCTAACATTTTATCTTTTTCAGGATAAGATTAATCAAACAGCTACCATTGACATTGTTCAAAGTTTTCAAATACAGTTCAGATACGCTCCAGACACGGATGCCATCCTGAAGTTCATTCAACTCTTAGATACAGTTCAGATACGCTCCATACATGGATGCCATTATGATACTCATTCAGATTCAGCTTTCAGATACAGTTCAGATACGCTCCAGACACGGATGCCATTCTAATACTCATTCAGATTTCAAATTCCAAATACAATACAGATACGCTCTAGACACGGATGCCGTCTTGATACTCATTCCAAATCAGCTTCCAGATACAGTTCATATACAATGCGGATACGCTCTAAACACGGATGCCATTATGATATTCATTCAAATGTAATTCTCAAGTTACAGTACATATACGCTCTAGGCACGAACACCATTCTAATGCTCATTCTTTCAGCTTACAAATTAAAATTCAAAAATCACTCTTGGATGGCATCTACAAGCCCATCTCCAAAAAATTTATAACACTTCTCCAAATGGCATCTTTAGGCCCATTCCCTTTATCATCACATCACCAAGTGCAAATTTCTGGGCACTCTAGTGTCCAATCATCTTCCACCTTCGAGTCACGAATGGAAAAACTAGCCAATCTAACTCTTCAGGTTTAAGAAGATTTAACATGGGCAGCTGATGTACCCCAAAATTTTCACTCTCACTTATAAATAATTTTCTCACAAGATCTCCTTGGGCTCAAGACCGCACTAGGGTTTGATCAGCTCAAGACACCTCCTCAAGCACTGATGATCAAAATTAGGGTTTGAGTTTGCAAAAGGACATTTGAACTTTCAATGCCTCATATGACTTTAATGTATTATTATGGACCCCCAAGATCACTCATGTCAAGTTTCAAGCCTTGGATCACATTTTTGCTCAGTCAATTGAGCAGTTGACCTAAAAATCAGTTGTATTCGGGAAAAAGTCAACCATGGCCAATTTAAAGTCAAACTTCATAATTTTTTATCCATACCAACATTTTAAACTTATATGTATCATTTGATCAAATTTTCACTACAACTCCTAAGAGAATTTGATCAAATCTCCAAAAGGGCAAAATGGTCAAAATTAGGGTTTTGACTGAGAAGGGACAATTTCTGATTTTTGACCTAGAAAATGGTAAATTGGTTTAAGGAATTATCTCAAGAGTACAATTGCATCATTTTTACCTAATTACATGGTTCAAAACATTGCAAGTTCATTGGATTGACAAATGAATTTTGCAGTCAACTGATCAAAAGTCAATTGTACACTGGAAAGTCAAACTTTGACTTTTTGGTCAAATTCAAGTGCCAAAGATCACAATTCATCAAAACATGTCAAAATATGAAACTTATTTATCAAGAAATCAAAAAGTCAAGATTTCATTTTGAAAAGTCAAAATTTCTAAACTTAGAAATTTTTCTAAGTGTTGGAAATTTCATGTTTTTTCATAACTTTGAGCCAAATTTTTACCATGATGCAAGATGATTCAAGAGAAACTTCCAACATGAAAGTTGTAGATCTCCATGAAATCTACAAATTTTCTTTACACAACTACTTCCAAAAAATTTTGGATCTCAAGTTATAATTTTATGATCATGTGGTCATGAAACTAAACACTTAGTGAAATTTTGCCCTAATTTGGTCACGATTTTGATCTAACTTCATGGAACTTTTTCATATAGTTCCAAGGGGAATATTCAAAAGAAATTCAAAGATGGTTTATAGAGGACATTGCAAGCTTTCCAAAATGTCCAAGAAATCCTTGAGGTCATTCTTGAGGAGGGAGAATCGAAGAGATGAAGTTAGGGTTTTGTCACTTGAATAACAAGTCACTTTTGATGAACACGTGAACCAAATCCATGCTAGGCTGCATAATCTTTGCTTTTCAGGCCTCAAACTTGTTTGTCACTCCATAATTAAATTTTTACACAACTGTTAGGGCTTTGATCCAAGCAATTGAGTTATTGTCCAAGTTGCATTTCCATTTATGGCACAAAGTTAACAATGTCATTCTTGTAAAGCAAGCTTTTTGCATAAAGTTGACATTAAGCCTCTAACGTGTTCCCTCTGATCACACTCCATCCACAAAGTCAGAAGCAAGCTTGTTTAAAGCATAACCACTCTATCTTAGCAACTACACAAGGCATGTGTGATGCGGTGGGAGAACTAACTTGAGGTTTTGCGTTTGTGTTTGCAAATGTTGCGGTTTAGCAAGAGTCACCACCGACTTTTCTTTTATCCAAAAGGAAAGGTAAAAAAGCACATGAAAGACCTTTGAGGTTGTTTTTTGGGTTCGGGGGGTAGATTATGAAACGGGAAGGTGCTAGCACCCTTTTCATCCATGGTTTTCCATGGGCTCTTAGTTACTTGTTTTAGATCACTTGCTTTTGCTTTTTAATTGTTTGAAATGGTGCTTTTGTGTGTGGTTTTGAAAGTATTTTGAAAAGAGGCCTTTGTTTAGGCAACCTTTGTAATGATTCTTGTTTGAATGTATACAAAGGTGTTTGGCTTTTGAAAAATGTTTCAATGTTTGAAAGTTGTTGGGAAATGTTTTGAAATTGTGTGAGTGTGTTTGAAAATAGCAAGGATATTTGCAAGTTTGATCAAGTAACTAGGAGTTATCTACCCTAATCAAAAGTCTTTCCTACATATTTTTAACCCTTTGACATTGTTGTTTTACCATTGTATTTGGTAAACAACCCTATCTTTGGATGTTAAACGGGACGGGCTTGGGTCATCGTATGACCATGATAACAATATTGCCAAGTATCTTAGCAAGCTTTTGAGGGACTAGATCATTTTTGTATAGGCAACCAAGATAGCGTCATCGAGGGACTATGATCTTTTTGTTTGATTTGTTTTGCCAAGATACCTAGCATGCATACCATGGCCATGTTTTTAAGGCAACATAGTGGTTGAAACCCTAGAGATTCTTGTGTTCATTGTGTTGTCATTTTCATGCATTTTTGTCTTGAGTTTAGTCATGCTATTTGTTTTGTTTTTGGTCTTTTGCATACAAACCCTAATTTACTATCATGCATATAAAAGCAATAAATGCGTAAAGTAAATCTAAGACTATTACAACATTATTAAGGGAAGGGGGATGCAAGTTTTGAATAAGGGGATATTGCACAAAAATAAACCCTAAAACTATTACAACCATATTGAATTTATTGTACAAATAAATGAATGAACAATTAATTAAATATACAATTAAATATAAATATGCACAAATGTTTTTGTATTAATTTTTATGTATGTAAAAATAAGTTTATTTATGTCCTAAAAATAAGAAAAATAAAAATGATTATTTTTTTGGAAAGGGTGGAAACCCTAGTTTTTGGTTTTAAAAGAAAATGTATTATATTATTTATTTATTCATTTTTACGTACAAGAAAATAAATAAAAATGTATATAAAAATGTTAAAAAATAAAATATGTGAGAAAATATTATTTTAAGTGTACAAATGATAAAAATGAAAATATATAATATTTTTATATTATTTACAAATTTATTTAAGAAAATATAATTATATTAACCTAAATAACTATTTCTATGTCCAAAAAAATAATAAAAAATAATAAAATAAAAATGTAAAAATTAAGAAAATATTTTTGGTGATTTTTAATATTTAGAAAAAATAAATAAAGTCAGAAAATATAAAAGAAATGAAAAATAATACAAAATATAATAAATGGGCCAAGGGGGTGCAAAAAGTAAGCACGGGGGTGTCAAAAGTAGGACAAAGCCAGGCCCAACCCAAACTCAACTTCGTCCCTGTCCTTGGAACAAAAACGCGCGCCCTGTTCTTCAAATATGTATCTCCTGCATACGTGCTTAAAAACAAAATCTTGCAACATGAAAGTTATAGCTCATCATCACACGATTCTAATGATATAAAAAACTTGATCTAACTCTAAGAAACCAGGGAGAATTTCATTGCCCCTAATTTATGAACTAATTTTTGCAGCAACTTCAACATCCAAATTCCCCTAGCTCAGTTAACATAAATACAAGCTATGCATATGTACAATTCAAGGACATTAAGGGCTGCATTTTTGCTTCATAAACATAAGCCTAATGATGTCTAAATAAGGAGATAGAAAGTTGACAAATACTTATTTCAGCCAAGTTCGAATATGGAAATGTAGGAGTTTTGAATGAGGCCTGAAGGACTTTTGATCTTGCTTGATGTTCCCTTGACCTTTCCCAATGCTTAGCTTGCTTTGAAATGGCCCGAATCTCCCTATAGAACTAAACCTGCACAGCTTCAAAGTGAAAATGGTGAAGTGTGAAAACAAGGTTATAGTTGCTTGAGGAAGGTCTGGACAGCTTAGGTGTGATGTATGGAGTGTGTCTGAAGTGGTTTCAAGCAAAACGCACGAGGCAATGTGGAGATGGCTTGAGTTCTGCAGAGCTTGCCCTGTTTTGGGCAGAAGTTGGTGTTTTGGTTTTTTGGAAGTTTGGAAGCTTGGAAATTCGTGTTTTCTGGCTTGGTACAATGTGCTGAGGTTGTTTGAAATGTTCACAAAGCTTTGTTTTAACAGATACAAGAGTTGTGTGAACTTTTGCAAGTTACTTGCTTTTGAAGCCAAAGTTGAATTAACAATGCTCAAAGGCTGTACTTGCTATCTCAAGGCGTGTACATAGTTGGTACCAATTGCCTTATATTCATGGACTTTGTTTGTTGCAAAAGATTAGGTCATTGGCTCAAGATAAACAAAATGACATAAAACATGCTTTATCAAAGTAGCAATGTTGCCTTTTTTCCATTTTTGGATTAACTCTTTGTGTAATGCTCCATAACTCAGAACAATGCCTTTGTCCAATGTATTTGCATTTAATTAAGGAGTGTGGAAAGGATTAAGACCTGTAAAACAAGTACAAGCATGCTTAGGACAGATTTGCAACTTGTAGCAATGTGCAAAATGCCTTGGCCAAAAGTGATAATTTACCATTTTCAAACTTTCGATTCTCCCTAACCACAAATGATCTTGGAGAGTTCTTGGACATTTTGGAAAGCTTGTAACATGCTCTACTATTAATCTTTGAAATTAACTTTGATATTCCACTTGGAACAAGGTGAAAAGTTGCAATGAAGATAGGTCAAAATCCTGCTAAACTAGGGCAAAATTCCACTAAGTTAAAAGTTTCATGGACCTCTATTCACAAAATCATAACTTGAGATACAAGCATCTTTTGGGAAAACTTTGTGAATAAAAGTTGTAGATTTTGTGGAGGAATACAACTTTCATGTTGGAAGTTTTCTTTGAATCCAATTTCATCATGGTGAAAAAGTTGGGAAAAGTTGGGAAAAAATAAGAAATTTTCATAACTTAAAAAATTTCTAAGTTATGAAAATTTTCCATTTTAAACCCTAATTTCCAAAATTAGGTTTCTTGGTGAAACATTTACATGTTTTGACACATCTTGATGAAAAAGGACCCTTGGCACTTGATTTTGACCAAAAACTCAAAGTTTAACTTTTCAGTATACAGTTGATTTTTGATCAGTTGACTGGAAAATTCATCTGCCAATCCAATGATTTTGAGATCTTTTGAAACTTGTGATTAGGTCAAGATGATGCCATTGAGTCCTTGAAACCATGGTTGAACCCAATTTTCCATTGGCTAGGTGAAAAATCAGAAATTGCCCTTCTACAGTCAAAACCCTAATTTTAACCATTTGCCCTTTTGATGATCTGATCAAATTTCTTGAGGAGTTGTGGTCCAAACTTGATCAAATGGTTCATATGAGTCTATAATGTTGATGTGGATAAAAAATTATGAGGTTTGACTGTAAATTGGCCACAGTTGACTTTTTCCCCAATACAGTTGATTTTTAGGTCAATTGTCCAATTGACTGGGCAAAAATTTGATTCAAGGCTTGAAAATTGGTATGAGCAATCTCATAAGTCCAACATGAAGTATGAAAGTCACATTGAGCATTGGAAGTCCAAAAATCCTTGTGTAAACTCAAACACTAATTTCAGGTCAACAGTGCAAGGAGATGTCTTGAGTTGAGCAAACCCTAATTGTGTCTGGAGTCCAAAGTGTCTTGTGAGGAAAATATTTATAAAATGAGAGGGCAAATTTTGGGGTACAACAGCTGTCCCTGTTCAATCTTCTTGAACCTGAAGAGTTAGATTGGTGAGTTTGTCGTTCATGACTCGAAGGTAAAAGATGATTGGACACTAGAGTGCCCGTAAATTTGCACTCGTCAAAATGTAGTTGAGGGAATGGGCTTAAAGATGCCATTTAGAGAGGTGACAAAATCTTGTCGGAGATGGGCTTGTAGATACCACCCAAGAATGTTCGTTGTAAATCAGGAGAATGAACATCAGAATGGTATTCGTGTCTGGACTGTATCTGAGTTGTATGTGGAGATTGAATCTGTATGAGCAATGGAATGGCGTCCGTGTCTGGAGCGTATCCGAGCTATAACTGTATTTGAATTTGAATGAATAACAGAATGACTTCCGTGTCTGGAGTGTATATGTATTGTATCTGAGTCTGAATAAGAAACAGAATAGCATCTGTGTCTGGAGAATCTCTGGGCTGGGGAAAAAGTCAGAATAAGTGACAGAATGGAAACCGTGTATGGAGCGTATTTGGATTGTATCTTGAGGTTGAGATCTGTATGAGTAGCATAATGACTTCTGTGTCTGGAGTGTATCTGAACTGTAACTGGGATCTGAATAAGTGACATAATGACTTCCGTGTCTGGAGTGTATCTGAACTTGAAATTGATAGTTGAATCTGAATGAGAAATAGAATGGCTTCCGTGTCTGGAGCGCATCTAATCTATATCTGATTGTTGAAGTTTGAATGAGTGACATAATGGCTTCCTATTTGGAGCGTATCCATACTGTATCTTGACTTTGAATGAGAAATAGAATGGCTTCCGTGTCTAGAGTGTATCCGTACTGTATCTGAATAAAAGATCTGAATGAGTAACAGAATGACTTTCGTGTTTGGAGTGTATCCGTACAGTATCTGAAATATTTGAATATTTGTTAAAGATTGCTTTTAATCTTATCCTGAAAAGGGTAAAATGTTAGCTGAAACACAAAGTTATGTTGCATGAAATGTATGATGCAATAAAGTGCGCTTTATTAATGTTTATGATATATGAATGTAATGTATGCGCATGCAAGCTGATTAGCTGTATTGCTGAGTAAAATAAATCCTTGATAGCTAGGGATAATGAAATCTTTGATTGCTGCCGGGGAAAATAAATCCTTGACCGCTACTGGAGATTTAAAATCTTTGATTGCTGAGGATGAGAAATCCTTGGTGACTGTTGGAGATTTAAAAATCTTCGACTGCTGCCGGGGAAAATAAATCCCTGACAACTTCTGTGGGATGTGAGAATTTTTCACGACTTTTCTGGGGATATAGGGATCCTTCAAGTCTTGAAGTTGGAGTATTAACAAAATTTGTTGTGAGAGTAATGTCAAACTGCTTGAGAAATCTACTTGGGGAATCCAGAGAACTTTGAAGACTTCTACTGGGGGTTAAATAATGAGAATCCTTACTCAGCTGGGGAATAAGGAAAACTCTGATGATCTCTACCGAGGATCAAACAAAGGAAAACCTTGATCTGCTGGAGAATAAGGAAGACTCTGATAGCTTCTGCAGGGAACTAAGAATGAGAATCTTCAATCTCCTAGGGAATCTGAATCCCTGGGGACTTCATGCTGAGGAGTCAAGAATGAGAATCTTCGATCTGTAGGGGATTAAAAATTCTGACAAATTCATGCTGGGGAGTAACGAAGACTCTGGCAACTTCACTGGGGAATCAAGAATGAGAATCTTCAATCTTCTAGGGGAATTTGAATCCTTGTGGAGTTAAGAATGAGAATCTTCATTCTGTTGGGGAGTTAAAACTCTGTGGGGAATAGTTATACTGCTGGGGAGTAGCTATCCTGCTGGAGGGTAAGTTCAGGACTCTGGGGGAAAAGCTTATTCCTGTTTGGAAAAAGTTCAGGAGTTTGGGTTGTATGCCACTCTACTGGGAAATTATCCTAGGTTGGGGATAAGACAAAAGTTAACTGTCATCTGGTTGATTCTCATATTTTAAGACAACTTGCTGAGGAAATTGGGAAAAACTGAATGGTTCCCGCTGTGGATTGGTAGTTCGAAATTTGACTCCGTTGGGGAAGAAGGTTTCATCTCCGCTGAGGGTCTGTAGTTCAAAGTTTTTTCTCCGCTGGGGATTGGGAGTTTGAAGTTTTAACTCTGATGGTGGATTAAGGGTTTGAAATATAACTCCGACGGGGATTGGGAGTTTGAAGTTTTGACTCTGGTGGGGATTTTGAAATTTAATTCCGCTGGGTATATGTATTTCAAGGTCTTAGCTCCGCTGGGGATTTAGATGATGTACTGCAGGGGATTTTTCTTGGAATAGCCTAAAGACATTTTCCTATACTTTCAACCTGTCAGTAATTGTTCTTTCCCATTTCGTTTATTTGTAAACAGTGATTATATTCAAATGCATACGCTCATAAATAAATCATTGAACGTTTTCAAATAAAACAAAAGTGTAAAAAGGAAAAGACAAATAGTTTTCTGCACTTTGAAGTATCTTTGTATTAACTTTGTGTAAGTATTTTGTACAAAGGAGACAAACATCCTAGTAAGAGAATGTTGTCATAAAAATGAGAAAAATTTATACAATGAAAGATGGCTATGTGTGAAAATTCCATGGGGTTCCCATTCTGCTATAGCCTTCGTAACTCTGAATATCTTGTCCATCCATTGCTTCGTCCGAAGATGATTGAGTTGATCAGAAGCCTGAAGCTTTTCTGTGAAGAGATTGTCCTTAAAGTGATCCGACGAGACATAGTCATACGCTTTAATTCCCTAACTTTTTCCTGGACCTCCCTTTTGGGTTTTTGATCCACCGGGAAACCCTTTTTTGCCCAAGTCGCCCTTTCGGGTTTTCAACTTGCCGGGTGTATAGATTTTTTTATTTATCCCTAATTTTTGCCTAAACTTCCCTTTCGGGTTTTCGATTCACTGGGATGCTCTTTTTTGCCCAAGTCGCCCTTTCGGGTTTTCAACTTGCCGGGTCATTTATGCGTAGTATCTTTTGACCATGTCTGCGTTCGCAGGGTGCGGCAGGTCGTCGTCGTCCATGGTGGTTAAGATCATTGCCCCACCAGAAAAGATGTTTTTGATCACAAATGGTCCTTCGTAAGTAGGAGTCCATTTTCCCCTGGGATCACTTTGTGGCAAGATAATGCGCTTGATTACAAGATCCCCGACTTGATATACCTGGCGCCTGACTTTCTTGTTGAATGCCTTGATCATCCATTTTTGATACGCATGAACGTGGCAAGCAGCAGTAAGTCGCTTTTCATCAATCAAGTTAAGTTGATCAAGTCGGGTCTGAATCTAATCGTCTTCACTCAAACCAGCATCTTTCATGATTCTCAAGGAGGGAATCTGAACCTCGATAGGTAAAACAGCCTCCATGTTGTATACCAAAGAACAGGGTGTTGCCCCAGTCGATGTGCGTGCCGTGGTACGATACCCGTGCAGAGCAAATGGTAACATCTCATGCCAGTATTTGTAGGTGACTGTCATCTTTTGTATGATCTTCTTGATATTTTTGTTCGCAGCTTCGACAACACCGTTCATCTTTGGCCGATAAGGAGATGAATTGTGATGTTGAATCTGGAACTGCTCGCATAAGGCGGTGATCATATTGTTATTCAGGTTTGTACCATTGTCAGTGATGATCCTTTCGGGGATACCATACCGGAAAATAAGGTTTTGCTTGATGAAGCGGGCAACAACATTCTTTGTGACGAATGCGAAGGAAGCTGCTTCGACCCATTTGGTAAAGTAATCAATGGCCACCAGAATGAAATGGTGTCCATTGGATGTTGTAGGCTTGATCTCTCCGATCATGTCGATTCCCCACATACCGAATGGCCAAGGAGCTGTTAAGACATTGAGAGGAACTGGAGGTATATGTACCCTGTCCGCATAGATTTGACATTTGTGACAAGTCCTGGAATGTTGATAGCAGTCAGCTTCCATGGTAGACCAGTAGTAGCCTGCCCGTAGAATCTTCTTAGCCATCGTATGTCCGCTAGAGTGAGTTCCAAAGGTACCATTATGCAATTCAACCATGATCTGTTCAGCTTCAACCTTGTCCACACAACGGAGCAGAATGCAATCATGATTGCGCTTGTATAGGATACCATTGCTCAAGAAGAACTTAGCTGAGAATCTCCTTAAGAACTTTTTTTCGTTGACTGAAGCTCCTTCAGGATATTCTTGAGCCTCGAGATACCTTTTGACTTCATGAAACCAAGGTCGGCCCACTACTTCTTCGGTATTAATCTCGTGACAATGTGCAGGTTCGTCCATCCGTTCAATAGTGATTTGGGGAGCCTCATTATCCCAGTTAAGTTTAAACATGGATGACATTGTAGCTAGAGCATCTGCTAGCTGATTTTCTTCTCGCGGAAAGTGCTAGAAGGTAATCTGCTCGAAATGTGGTAACAATGTCAGGACATGTTCTTTGTAAGGGATGAGGTTTGGATGTTTAGTATCCCACTCTCCTTTGATCTGACTGATGACCAAAGCTGAGTCCCCAAATACAATCAAAGATTTGATTCCCAAGTCAATGGCAGCCTTGAGACCAAAGATACAAGCTCATACTCGGCCATGTTGTTGGTGCAGCTGAAGCAGAGTCTGGCAGTGAAAGGTGTATGGAAAACTTCTGGAGAGATGAGCACAACACCGATACCGTTTCCAAGTGCATTGGAGGCACCAACAAAGTATAGGGTCCATCGGGATCCTTGTTAAGGTCCGTCATATGGTCTGAAGTCCTTAATGTTATCCAATGTCATGATATCCTTGTCAGGGAAGTCGAACCTCATGGATTGGTAATCTTTGACAGCTTGATGAGCCAGATGATCGGCTAACACACTCCCCTTTATAGATTTTTGGGTAGTGTACTGTATATCATACTCTGTGAGGATCATCTGCCACCTTGCTATTCTTCCAGATAAAGCAGGCTTCTCAAAGATGTACTTGATCGAATCCATCTTAGATATCAGCAAAGTGGTATGAGTCAACATATACTGCCTTAGCCGGTGAGCAGCCCATACTAAAGCGCAACAAGTTTTCTCGAGCAGTGAGTATCGGGTCTCACAGTCGGTAAACTTTTTGCTAAGGTAATAAATGGCATGCTCTTTCCGGCCAGACTCGTCATGTTGGCCCAGTACGCACCCCATTGAATTCTCTAGGACAGTCAGATACATGATTAGCGGTCTTCCTTTGATGGGAGGCATCAAGATAGGAGGTTCTAGCAAATACTCCTTGATTTTATCGAAAGCAACTTGACAGTAATCATTCCATTTAACCACCTGATCTTTCTTCAACAGCTTGAAGATTGGCTCACAGGTAGATGTTAGGTGAGAAATGAACCTTGCAATGTAGTTTAGGCGTCCTAAGAAACCTCTGACCTCCTTCTCAGTGCGAGGGGCAGTCATTTCTTGTATAGCTTTGACTTTGGAAGGATCAACCTTGATGCCTTTGTTACTGACTATGAAACCCAAGATTTTACCGGACCTGACTCCGAAAGTGCACTTGTTAGGGTTCAGTCTGAGCTTGTACTCCTTTAACCTGACAAACAGCTTTTGCAGATGGTCGAGGTGTTCTTCTTCCGTCTGTGATCGGGCTATCATGTCATCTACGTAGACTTCTATCTCATGATGTATCATATCATGAAACAAAGCTACCATGGTGCGTTGATAGGTTGCCCCGGCATTCTTCAGTCTGAATGGCATCACTTTGTAGCAGAACGTACCCCACTGTGTAACAAAAGTAGTTTTATCCATGTCTTCAGGTGCCATTTTGATCTGTGTGTAACTTGAAAATCCATCCATGAAAGAAAATACCTTGTGCTGAGCTGTATTGTCAACCAAGATGTCAATGTGCGGAAGTGGAAAGTCATCTTTAGGGTTAGCCCTGTTTAAGTCTCTGTAATCCACGCATATTCTGACTTTGCCGTCCTTCTTAGGCACGGGCACAATGTTAGCAACCCATTATGGATAGGAAGTAACAACAAGAAATCCAGCGTTGAACTGCTTCATAACTTCAGCTTTGATCTTTTCAGACATGTCGGGCCTCATTCGGCGGACTTTCTGCTTAACTGGTGGACAGTCTTCTCTTGTAGGGAGACGGTAAACCACAATATTTATATCGAGTCCCGGCATGTCTTCATAGGACCAAGCGAAGATCTCCACATATTCATTCAACAGCTGAACTAAGCGCTCCTTGACACTTGGCTCTAGGTTGGCACCCACTCTGACTTCTTTTCTGTCTTCCTCAGTACCCAAGTTGATTGTCTCTAACCGCTCCTCATGAGGTAGAATATCCCTTTCTTCCTGTTGTAGCAGCCTAGCTAATTCTCCCGGAACTTCAAAGTCTTCATCACCTTCATATTCGGCATGGTAGACCAGATCTTCAGAGTCACTGAAGGCCATAGCAGAATTGTTACCCATGGAATCCGGAATGGAAGGGTACCTGCATTTGTGAGTGTGGGTGTGTGTAAGGGATAGCCATCTTTAAACAAATAAAATGCAAAAAGAAAGACAATGAACACAAAAGTTTATATGTGAAAACGTCCATAATTCATTAAAATGGCATATGAAGATGAAAAATCAAGCCCTTACAAATGGACCTATGTACCTCGGGTAAGGCACAAGGTAAAAAGTGTACGAATTGTCTGAGAATTATTACAAACCAACATAAATATTTGAAAGATAAATTACTGATTGATGAAAGTAATGGGAATAAATTCCTTTTCCTCCCAATTGCACAGTCCTCCGTCAACAGTAGGGAAAATCCAGTCTTCCAGGTTGCTCTCCTCTTCACTATCCTCCAAAGCATTGACTCCATGATGGGTGATCTTTACTAGTGGCCCTCCAGCCCGGGAGCGACACACAGCCTTTTGACTAGCCGAAGTGAAACCCAAGCCGGATTTGTCTTCCTTGAAAGGAAAGTCGGGAAGTTTCCCCCAGAGCGTGCTTCCTCCTTCTTCAATCACAGCCTTTGCATCTTTGAGAGACGACATCCGAGGCAGAGGTCTGGTAATCATGGGTAAAGAAGACATTGTCTTGGTTTCCGCAATCTCCAGAGCTACCTCTTCAAAATGCTGAAAGGGGGTTTCGATGAATTCACCATCCAATTCTACATAGCGGAAAGAATTTAGATGGCTTATCATGTATTCCTCTTCACCGTAAACAATTATAATTTTTCCCCGGACAGGGTACTTGAGGTTTTGATGCAGAGTGGAAGTAACGGCTCCAGCATGGTAAATCCAAGGTCTTCCCAACAAGCAAGAATAGGAAGGACGGATGTCCATTGTGATCGGTGGATCTGGAACTGACTGTTTAACGCTGGTTCACGAAATGTCGCGGAAGCAAGAGTCGCCACCGTCTTTTATTTTCTCCAAATGGAAAGGACAAAAGCACAGAAAAATTCCTTATAGAGATTGCTCTCGGTTCGGGAGGTAGATTTATAGAAAGGGAAGGTGTTAGCACCCTTTCTATCCATGGTTATCCATGGGCTCTTAGATACTTGCTCATTGTGTTTTCAAAAATGGTTTGTTTGCTTTTCAACTGTGGGTTTAAAAAAGTTTCTTTGAAAATTTCAGTTCGACTCTTGTATCGGTCCTCAAGAGTGTTTGAAAAATTGCTTTCGAAAGCTTTTTGAAAATGTGTTGGTGTGAAAAGTATTTTGTTTTGTTTTGAAATTTAGAGCAAGTATCTAGAGTCGTCTACCTACCCTAAGGAATTCGTCTGTGTAAATGTCCTTTAAAGTAGTGCCATCCCACCATTGAGAGGTAGGTAGCACCACCATTGGAGGGGGTCAATTCGAAGATTCGGGACATGGTGATCACCAGAGCAATGGGAAGACACCTTAGAAGCTACCCTCATGCCAGGTTTCCGGATCATGAGGACTTACTAAGACATCCTCTACTCGACGATCACCTTTCGAGAGGCAAGGCAACAGTGAGGCGTACCCTAGGGGTGGTGTGTGATTTGTGTGTCAGATTCATTTATTTTTGTCTTGTCAGGTTATGAGTGATCTATGCATTTGTTTTTATTTTTTTGTCATTCATTCTTGCATGCATTTATTTAACAGTTAAAAAAGATGCGGAAATTGAAAGTTCTAAACTATTACAAAGGCGCGGGTCCACATCGCCAAAATTAAAATCCAGGACCCGATTTGACGGAAAGTAAATAAAGAAATAAAATAAAGTGCGAGAAATTAAGTTTACAAGGCTTTGGGAGAGTTACATAAATATTTAAAAGAAGGAAATAAATAAAAATGCGCGAATAGGAATTAAAATTGGAAACGAGGGCGTTGGACCCTTTTTAATGAAATTAAATTAAATGATTAAACTAATGAAATTAAAGAGAAAAAAGAAATTATTATTTTTTTTTTGAGTTTTTGGTATTTATGTTTTTTATGTATTTTTATGAGAAAGATTAAATGAAATTAAAATATTAACCCTAATTCTAATTTTTTTAATTTATTAAGAAAAACATGTTAAAATTAAACCTAAAATTAATCTAATTATTTACATGCAATTTTGATTTATAAAAATAAATAATTAATTATTAGTGAAATTTATTTACAAAAAATATTAATTAAATAAATATATTTTGATTTTTATGACTTTTCTGTTTTTTACTATTTTTTATATTTTATGAAAATAAGTTAAATTAAAGGAATTAATTAAAAAAAAAGAAATAATTGAAATAAATAAAATAAGGAAAAGAAAGAAAATACAATACCTTGGGGGGTTTCTGTCCCCTTTTTGGAGGTGAATTGGAGTGGTTTGGCCATTTGTGTTCTGGCGTCATCATGCATAAGTTGTTCTACTTTGGCCATTTGGCTTTTGGCTTTTGGCTTTTGGCCATTTGCGTTTTGGCCTCAACGTTCCTTAATCTTCTCAGGATGTCTGTCTCGCCATGTATTGGTGTCATGCATAAGTTTTTCTACTTTGGCCATTTGGCTTTTGCCTTTTAGCCATTTCGCTTTTGGCCTCAACGTTCCTTAATGAACCTGAGATCCTGTCTAAACCTGCAGTTGAATCTCACGAACACATTAAATAAAATCATAAAATGCAAATAAAGCCAATATATGAAGAAATTTAATGTTTAGGCACAATATGGCATGTATGAATGATTATACCCTTTTGATCATGGAGATCAAATCAACCTTACCCTTACTGGAAAATTAGTGACCGGAATGCTTTTATGCCTTACTGGAAAATTAGGATCATGGAGATCAGGTCAGCCTTATCCTTACTGAAGAAGTAGTGAGGTGTTGGTTTGTAACTGTGATGGCTTGTTTGTAGTGAGAGAGAGAGATTTGTAATAAGGATTTCAAGGTTTTAGGGTTCTTGAAAGAGTTTGATATTCTAACAGTGTTGTGGCAAGGTTTTTTCTCTCTTTTCCTCCTCCCTGGTTTGTGTGAAAAGAAGGTGATTATATAATGAAAATTAGGGTAAAGAAAATGGGCTTTGAATGTGCAATTGGGCCTCCAATATTCACTTGAATTCGTCACTTTCCAGGCTAAATCGCAGGGACTTAAGTGCATTTTTTGAAGTTGAAATGTGAAAACAAAATGTAGCCGACATCGAGAACTAACTCCTATCCGAAAATCGACTCAATCGGATAAACGGTGAATTAGTTATGAATTTTTGAAGTTTCATCTCAGACAAACTTATTTTGGGCTTCAATGTCGACTCTGACACGTTCTTCAATAAAAAACTGGTATTGATCGGTGCATAATTCGGTCTCGACTTTTGAAGCAAAGTTGTAGATCTATGAGTCAGGGACCTTGTGTAAAAATATGAGCCCAATCCGATAAAAATTGACCAAGTTATGAATTTTCGAAGTTTCGGCCCAGATGAAATATTATTCAGCATTCAGGATTTTCAGCGTGTCACGCACTCTGAGCAAAAAACGAAGGCCTTTTGAATACCGTTTGAACTCAATACCTTCTTTGAAAATGTAGCCAACTCAATTTGTGAAATTTTGGCGCCAGAACCAGCTCGATACGATGAAAATCGACCAAGTTATGATTTTCTGAACATGACGCAAATAAACTTCTGTCACAAATTTTCTGTATGGAAATACTTGATAAATCCACATTTTTGAAGACCTTCTGATTGGAATTGGCTTCCAGCCGTGAGAGATGAAAACGTAGATAATATCAAGACGGAATTTTGGCCACCGGAACAGGTTCAAAACGAGCCACGATCTTCAAGTTATGAATTTTTTTAGTGCGTAAAAACTGCACTTTCAACACACTTTTTTCACCATATTTCTTCGAGAAAACTCACACATTCGGATACCTTCTTTAAAGAATTGACTCTTGAGCCGAACCTGAATTTGAGAATATGTTATCAGAGATATCTTGGCAAAAGAACACCTGAATATAACGCGACGGGTTGGACTTGTAAATTTTTCTTGAAATGTTTTGAGAAATATGGAAGGGCAAATTTTGGGGTACAACAGTTTCCCCTGTTCAATCTTCTTAGACCTGAGGATGCAGATTGGCGGACGTGCCTTTCGTAATCCGAAGGTAAAAGATGATTGAACACTAGAGTGCCCAGAAATTTGCACTCACATAGTAGTATGATGGTGGGGAATGGGCTTATAGATGCCATTTGGAGATTGATGGATAGGATGATGGGCTTACAGATGCCATGCTAAGAGGTGATGGAAGGTGGATGGGCTTATAGATGCCATCTGGACGTTGATCGCATAAGAGATTCCTTAGCGAGAACTTGCGTACCTGCAAAAGAAAAATGATTACCTGACCTGTTACAGGAGCTGGTCTTCAAATTCTTTGTGTAGATGTGTCCTGACTGGTTACAGGAGCTGGATCTGGATCTTCAAAAGGTGATGAATGAACCAGGGATGGTTACTACCTCAACAGGAACGGTGAGAGAACCTTGGATGACTTTAACTTCAACAGCAATCGTTGAGAAAATCTTGGGATGATTACTACCTCCGCAGTATCGGGGAGAGAACCATAGGCGACTACAACCTCAACAGCAATCATTGAGAGAATCTTGGATAACTTCAACCTCAACAGCAATCGTTGAGAGAATCTTGGGATGATTACTACCTCCGCAGTATCGGGGAGAGAACCATAGGCGACTACAACCTCAACAGCAATCATTGAGAGAATCTTGGATAACTTCAACCTCAACAGCAATCGTTGAGAGAATCTTGGGATGATTACTATCTCCGCAGTATCGGGGAGAGAACCATAGGCGACTACAACCTCAACAGAAATCATTGAGAGAATCTTGGATAACTTCAACCTCAACAGCAATCGTTGAGAGAATCTTGGGATGATTACTACCTCCGCAGTATCAGGGAGAGAACCATAGGCGACTACAACCTCAACATCAATCATTGAGAGAATCTTGGATAACTTCAACCTCAACAACAATCGTTGAGAGAATCTTGGGATGATTACTACCTCTGCAGTATCGGGGAGAGAACCATAGGCGACTACAACCTCAACAACAATCATTGAGAGAATCTTGGATAACTTCAACTTCAACAGCAATCGTTGAGCGAATCTTGGGATGATTACTACCTCCGCAGGATCGGGGAGAGAACCATAGGCGACTACAACCTCAATAGCAATCATTGAGAGAATCTTGGATAACTTCAACTTCAACAGCAATCGTTGAGCGAATCTTGGGATGATTACTACCTCCGTAGGATCGGGGAGAGAACCATAGGCGACTACAACCTCAATAGCAATCATTGAGAGAATCTTGGATAACTTCAACTTCAACAGCAATCGTTGAGCGAATCTTGGGATGATTACTACCTCCGCAGGATCGGGGAGACAACCATAGGCGACTACAATCTCAATAGCAATCATTGAGAGAATCTTGGATAACTTCAACTTCAACAGCAATCGTTGAGCGAATCTGGGGATGATTACTACCTCCGCAGTATCGGGGAGAGAACCATAGGCGACTACAACCTCAACAGCAATCATTGAGAGAATCTTGGACGACTTCTACTGAGTCTTTATCAGGAAAATCTGTTTGGGGTCGATTTAACTGGACTAGAGAAGGCCTTTGACTGGGTAAGAAATAGAAAATCTTAGGGTCGATTAACTGAACCGGTCTAGGTCTTGAAATGTCTTCAACTGGGTAAGAAACAGGGAGATCTTAGGGTCGATCTGACTGAACCAGAGAAGGCCTTTGACTGGATAAGAAACAGAGAAATCTTTGGAGTCGATTTAACTGAACCGGTCTAGGTCTTGAATGTCTTCAACTGGATAAGAAACAGGGAGATCTTAGGGTCGATCTGACTGAACCAGAGAAGGCCTTTGACTGGATAAGAAACAGAGAAATCTTTGGAGTCGATTTAACTGAACCGGTCTAGGTCTTGAATATCTTCAACTGGATAAGAAACAGGGAGATCTTAGGGTCGATCTGACTGAACCAGAGAAGGCCTTTGACTGGATAAGAAACAGAGAAATCTTTGGAGTCGATTTAACTGAACCGGTCTAGGTCTTGAATGTCTTCAACTGGATAAGAAACAGGGAGATCTTAGGGTCGATCTGACTGAACCAGAGAAGGCCTTTGACTGGATAAGAAACAGAGAAATCTTTGGAGTTGATCTAACTGAACCAGACTAGGTCTTTGAAATATGATTGAGAACTTAACTGAATATTTCCTGAAAGGTAAAGGTCAGTCATATGCAATGCGTGATATGGATCAAGCAATGATGTTCTCGACATAAATGAGATTTGTAAGATATGATGCGTATATGCATGCTGTAATGATGTATGTGACGTTTAGGAATGTATGTTCGTCTCGGAAAAGTAAATCCTTGACGGGTGCCGGGAATTCACTCCTGGGCTGATGTTGGCAAGTAGATTTTGCTTCCTCTGGGGAGGAGAGTTGCAAGAATACCGGTAGGAGAAGATAACTCCGTTGGGGAATAGACTTGGCGAATGGATTACTCTGCGGGGAGAAAAGTACTCTAATGATCTTGCTGGGAAGCAATACTCTGTGGGGAGAGAGGTACTTGCTGGGAAGTTGATGGTAACTTGCTGGGGATACCCTTGTTGTGTTGGAAGTGTTAATAGACTTCGCTGGGGATAAGAAGACTTCGTCGAGGACGCTCTTTCCGTGGCTTTTGGCTGAGGATAACCCAGTTATATCCTGGTAAGGAAATAACTCTTTGAATAAAGCCGGAGGACGCGTTCGTGCTCTGCGAGGATAAGCTTCCAGAATCTACTGGGGATAAGCTTACTGCTTGGGGAGATGGATTCCAACTTTCTTGGGGAAACTGGATTGGACTCTCCTGGGGAAGTATTGAACTGTATTGGTTATGTTCTTCAACGGAACCTACCTTGATACCCTGGAGGACAGAACAATCAGATTGCTTAGACCACCCATTATTGCCCCTGTTTCTATGGGGGAGGCACATGTGGGATGCTGATAATTGTTGAGGGTCAAACCTTCTTCTGGTAGGCAGGTGACAAGATGACAGGACATAGTCGTACGCTTTGATCCCTAACTTTTGCCTGGACCGCCCTTTCGGGTTTTCAGTCCACCGGGATACCCATTTTTGCCCAAGCCGCCTTTTCAGGTTTTCGACTTGCCGGGTGTACAGATTCTTTCATTACATCCCTTCATTTTGCCCGAACCCTTTTGGTTCGCCGGGAAGCCCTAATTTTTGCCTAGGTATGTCAACCTAGCGGGTCTTTGATTTTGCGTAGTATCTTTTCGACTATGTCCGTGCTTTCAGAATGTAGGGAGTTGCCCCTGTTAGGAGTGTTTTGTCATGCCACCAGAAGATTTCTGACCAGGCAAGATTTATTGTTGAAATGCCCCAGGTGACTCATGCGGAGATTTGCCCCAGGCTATTTGGCCTTTTAGAGATTCTCCGAATCTTGATTGGACTGCCCCAGATTATGGACAATGATCATGCCGTGCCCCTTGATTGGAAGTACTCTTGTTCATTAGGCATTCTTCGTGCGAATTTCTATGTTGTTCAAACAAAAAGTCATATGCAAACAAAGTTATGTTAAAATGCAAAGCTTATGTCTGTCTTGAAGATTTTGAAAATGCATTCTTTTTCATAAAACAAGTGAATGTTTGTAAAATGTGATGTCAAATCCGTATTTACCGTGAGCCTTAAGGAGTCAGGATACCTTTCGTAACAGTATGCTTTCGAACTAACCCGTGCTTCAGCTAGGACTTTTAAGGGTTATAACGTGGCCTGGTTCACGGTTTAAGAAACAAAGGATAAAGGCTCAAATTATTTGTACCCACCCACTCTTCGTGATGTCCTCCAAACCTAAACTCAGTTGATCATACGTTAGACCTTGTTGAGTCTTTGCTTTGATGTTCCAGTGATGGTTCAAATATTAATGATTTATTCTGAATAGGCAGTCATTTCTTTTTTTATTGAGGGTTTGTGTGACCTCTTTCCCTTTTTTTTTTGATTTCGTTATCCCTGTTTTTTGCCTGAACTGTTTCTTTTGTGATTACAGTCAGCGGGATGCCCCAGTTTTGTAAGTCTCCTTCATAGGTTTTGACTTATTGGGCTTTTTATTTTTTGAGATAATGACTGCCTTTCTTTATTGATTATTCGGAACCATCACTGTCTTTCTTTGTTTTGTAAGGACCTATTTGGTGCCATCCGTTATGCACTTGGATCAACTGAGAGACTACCCTGCCCCAGGTTATGATTAAGGGTTTTAAATTTCGAAAAGAAAAACTCCTACTTCTTTGGCTCAGAGGGGTTGACGAGGGATTATCATCCTTATAACTCCAGTGTTTAGGGATTGAAACAATGCCTGTACCTCATCAGCGGGGTCTGTTCAAAAGCATACTGTAGATTATGGTATCGTTTTCGTCATCCTCCCTCAAGAGGCTTAGAATTATTAATTGAGAGTTGATCATCAGAAAAAATATGAAAATAATTTGCATTTAGTGAATACGAATATATTGTTTCAGAACAGACATATGCGATGCGTTAATGAAATAACAATGTTTAACATGAGTAAATGTTTGAACAAAAGAAAATTACAACTTGAAAGATTCTAATGAACAAAAATTTCTCAATCCTAGCCATGTTTTGACAAGGGAGCAATGATCACATTGGGAGTCTCGGCGGGCTCGAACTCGATCTCTTTAGCATCGATCATATTCTGAATCTTGTACTTTAGTGCCCAACAGTCCTCAGTATCGTGCCCCAGGCTACCAGAATGGTAAGCGCACCTTGCTTCTGGGTTGTAATTTGGAGAGGAAGTCTTTGGGTTTGCAGGAGGGTTGATCACCGCAATCAGGTTCATCCTTAACATGTGCTGCAAAGCTCGTGACCATGACATGTTGATGTAGGTGAATTGTCTCTTAGGCTCGTCCGACCTGTTCTGATCAACCCGTTGTTCTTGGCGAGGTCGTTGTTGGCCCTGAGAAGTAGTAGCAACTCGGAGAGGTCTATTCATTGGACCCGACTTTTGCCTTCTTGGAAGCTGTTCTATGACCTGGTCCCTGAGTTGGGCTGGTTGCTTCATGCCTTGAGGAAGTTGGCTGATCATGGCTCTCAGCTCTCCTTGCTTCTGAGCTAAACCTTGAATGAGGGCCCTTTGCCCCAGCATCTGGGTTTTCAATGTGTCTACCTCAGCTTGTAGACGTTTCAGCTGTTCGTCCTTGTCATCTTCGGGACTCTTTCTGATCAGATTCCCCATGAGGAGTGTCCTCAACTCTTCCTGCCCCTTGGATAGGCCTAGGAAGATTTCCCTGAACTGAGTCTCTTGAGCGTGAAGGTCCTGGTTATCTTGTTGTGAAGCCATTGCTGAAATAAACAGCGAGAAAGGTAAGTGACCTGCAACAAGGATACTTGTTATGCAATGATGAGTATGACATGCGTGTAATTGAGTCCTAATTGAGGACTGCAAACCAAAACCTATAAGAAACTTAGTATACCCTGTTATGAGTCCCTATTAAGGACTATAAACAAAACCTGCAAGGGAAACTCAAGTGTCAGATAACAAGCATGCAAATAGTCAAGTACGAAGGCACACAAGTCACACAAGAGAAACCCTTAGAGTTTAGGCCAGCATGGGGTCTGGGTATTACCCTCTTGAAGTTGGTGGGCTCAAACCTGTCCTATCAAAGTAACCGGGTTCTTAGGGGATCCCAATTTCATTGACTACCCTCAATCGGTCATAACTCTAGCATCGCAATCTTTTCTTGCGGCCAGAACCATCACGAGAGTTTAGCCTCAATGAGCGTAGCATACCGCTACTGTTTCTATTGGCCAAGTTGGGTCATTTAAGGTTCTAAGGTCTGTTGGTGCTTAATGACTCCTTGGAAGACCCATATTCTCCCCGTTTCAACACGAGGGATATCGGTACAGACCAAGGCGCCACACCAACGTAGCCACTGCTTCACCCATGTCGGTATACGCCGGACAGGTCCCTCACAGCTTATGCTACCTAAACAGGGTATCCCCAGATCCGGGTTAGGATCTATGTAACTCCCATGCAACCCACAAATTTAAAGCAGACAAGTCAATACAATTGAAAACACAGTTATGAACTAACCCTAAGGTACACCTCACTTTAAGTTTTTCCCCAGCAGAGTCGTCAGTTCTGTGATCGGTGGATCTGGAACTGACTGTTTAACGCTGGTTCGCGAAATGTCGCGGAAGCAAGAGTCGCCACCGTCTTTTATTTTCTCCAAATGGAAAGGACAAAAGCACAGAAAAATTCCTTATAGAGATTGCTCTCGGTTCGGGAGGTAGATTTATAGAAAGGGAAGGTGTTAGCACCCTTTCTATCCATGGTTATCCATGGGCTCTTAGATACTTGCTCATTGTGTTTTCAAAAATTGTTTGTTTGCTTTTCAACTGTGGGTTTAAAAAAGTTTCTTTGAAAATTTCAGTTCGACTCTTGTATCGGTCCTCAAGAGTGTTTGAAAAATTGCTTTCGAAAGCTTTTTGAAAATGTGTTGGTGTGAAAAGTATTTTGTTTTGTTTTGAAATTTAGAGCAAGTATCTAGAGTCGTCTACCTACCCTAAGGAATTCGTCTGTGTAAATGTCCTTTAAAGTAGTGCCATCCCACCATTGAGAGGTAGGTAGCACCACCATTGGAGGTGTTCGGGTCAATTCGAAGGTTCGGGACATGGTGATCACCAGAGCAATGGGAAGACACCTTAGAAGCTACCCTCATGCCAGGTTCCCGGATCATGAGGACTTACTAAGACATCCTCTACTCGACGATCACCTTTCGAGAGGCAAGGCAACAGTGAGGCGTACCCTAGGGGTGGTGTGTGATTTGTGTGTCAGATTCATTTATTTTTGTCTTGTCAGGTTATGAGTGATCTATGCGTTTGTTTTTATTTTTTTGTCATTCATTCTTGCATGCATTTATTTAACAGTTAAAAAAGATGCGGAAATTGAAAGTTCTAAACTATTACAAAGGCGCGGGTCCACATCGTCAAAATTAAAATCCAGGACCCAATTTGATGGAAAGTAAATAAAGAAATAAAATAAAGTGCGAGAAATTAAGTTTACAAGGCTTTGGGAGAGTTACATAAATATTTAAAAGAAGGAAATAAATAAAAATGCGCGAATAGGAATTAAAATTGGAAACGAGGGCGTTGGACCCTTTTTAATGAAATTAAATTAAATGATTAAACTAATGAAATTAAAGAGAAAAAAGAAATTATTATTTTTTTTTGAGTTTTTGGTATTTATGTTTTTTATGTATTTTTATGAGAAAGATTAAATGAAATTAAAATATTAACCCTAATTCTAATTTTTTTTATTTATTAAGAAAAACATGTTAAAATTAAACCTAAAATTAATCTAATTATTTACATGCAATTTTGATTTATAAAAATAAATAATTAATTATTAGTGAAATTTATTTACAAAAAATATTAATTAAATAAATATATTTTGATTTTTATGACTTTTCTGTTTTTTACTATTTTTTATATTTTATGAAAATAAGTTAAATTAAAGGAATTAATTAAAAAAAAGAAATAATTGAAATAAATAAAATAAGGAAAAGAAAGAAAATACAATACCTTGGGGGGTTTCTGTCCCCTTTTTGGAGGTGAATTGGAGTGGTTTGGCCATTTGTGTTCTGGCCTCATCATGCATAAGTTGTTCTACTTTGGCCATTTGGCTTTTGGCTTTTGGCCATTTGCGTTTTGGCCTCAACGTTCCTTAATCTTCTCAGGATGTCTGTCTCGCCATGTATTGGTGTCATGCATAAGTTTTTCTACTTTGGCCATTTGGCTTTTGCCTTTTGGCCATTTGGCTTTTGGCCTCAACGTTCCTTAATGAACCTGGGATCCTGTCTAAACCTGCAGTTGAATTTCACGAACACATTAAATAAAATCATAAAATGCAAATAAAGCCAATATATGAAGAAATTTAATGTTTAGGCACAATATGGCATGTATGAATGATTATACCCTTTTGATCATGGAGATCAAATCAACCTTATCCTTACTGGAAAATTAGTGACCGGAATGCTTTTATGCCTTACTGGAAAATTAGGATCATGGAGATCAGGCCAGCCTTATCCTTACTGAAGAAGTAGTGAGATGTTGGTTTGTAAGTGTGATGGCTTGTTTGTAGTGAGAGAGAGATTTGTAATAAGGATTTCAAGGTTTTAGGGTTCTTGAAAGAGTTTGATATTCTAACAGTGTTGTGGCAAAGTTTTTTCTCTCTTTTCCTCCTCCCTGGTTTGTGTGAAAAGAAGGTGATTATATAATGAAAATTAGGGTAAAGAAAATGGGCTTTGAATGTGCAATTGGGCCTCCAATATTCACTTGAATTCGTCACTTTCCAGGCTAAATCGCAGGGACTTAAGTGCATTGTTTGAAGTTGAAATGTGAAAACAAAATGTAGCCAACATCGAGAAATAACTCCTATCCGAAAATCGACTCAATCGTATAAACGGTGAATTAGTTATGAATTTTTGAAGTTTCATCTCAGACAAACTTATTTTGGGCTTCAGTGTCGACTCTGACACGTTCTTCAATAAAAAACTGGTATTGATCGGTGCATAATTCGGTCTCGACTTTTGAAGCAAAGTTGTAGATCTATGAGTCAGGGACCTTGTGTAAAAATATGAGCCCAATCCGATAAAAATTGACCGAGTTATGAATTTTCGAAGTTTCGGCCCAGATGAAATATTATTCAGCATTCAGGATTTTCAGCGTGTCACGCACTCTGAGCAAAAAACGAAGGCCTTTTGAATACCGTTTGAACTCAATACCTTCTGTGAAAATGTAGCCAACCCAATTTGTGAAATTTTGGCGCCAGAACCAGCTCGATACGATGAAAATCGACCAAGTTATGATTTTCTGAACATGACGCAAATAAACTTCTGTCACAAATTTTCTGTATGGAAATACTTGATAAATCCACATTTTTGAAGACCTTCTGATTGGAATTGGCTTCCATCCGTGAGAGATGAAAACGTAGATAATATCAAGACGGAATTTTGGCCACCGGAACGGGTTCAAAACAAGCCACGATCTTCAAGTTATGAATTTTTTAGTGCGTAAAAACTGCACTTTCAGCACACTTTTTTCACCATATTTCTTCGAGAAAACTCACACATTCGGATACCTTCTTTAAAGAATTGACTCTTGAGCCGAACCTGAATTTGAGAATATGTTATCAGAGATATCTTGGCGAAAGAACACCTGAATATAACGCGACGGGTTGGACTTGTAAATTTTTCTTGAAATGTTTTGAGAAATATGGGAGGGCAAATTTTGGGGTACAACATCCATCACATAGAATATGGAGTTGAAGGTTTCAGTTCCCACTTTAATCGGGATGTCCACCTCCCCGTGGACCATCCTCTTAGAACCATCAAAGGCTCTGACAATGATACTGCTGGGCTTCAGGGTTAGGCCTTCACAATCCAACCTATCCAAGGCCTTCTTCGGCAAGACATTCAGCGAAGAACCAGTGTCTACCAGTACGTGTGCTAGAGTAGTCCCTCTGCATTCCCCCGAGACATGCAAAGCATCATTATGTTTTCTACCTTAAGATGTTAAATCGGCATCGGAGAATCCTAGACCGTTGTCAGCTATTAGGCTAGCTACACATTCCTGGAACTGATCCGCAGAGGTTTCCTGTGGCACGTGGGCCGTCTTCAAGAATCTAATCAAAGCTTTAGCATGAGCTTCTGAACAAAGCAGCAAGGCCAACATAGAGATCTTCGAGGGGGTTTGCCCCAGTTGTTCCACAACATCATAATCGCTTTTCTTGATTATTTCCAAAATCTCTTCCATTTCTTTCTGAGTGGTTTCAGGGATGATCAACGGCTGAGCCCTCGTCCTGACGGGCTCTTCTTGTATCCCTTTCCTTCTATCATCAGCAGCAGCAGGGGGGACAACCACAGGAGTTACAACTTCTTCAATAACTGGAGTTCTCGCAGATATGTTGACCGGTACAGGAGTAACCTTAGGAGCAGCTGAGGGTCCGAAGATTGCCTTTGGAGGCGCAATCTCCGGAGAGAAAATTCTTCCACTGCGGGTGATTTTACTCGTTCCATCAATGTTTCCAATATCGGAAGTCTCTTCATCAAAACTTTCTTCAGTCGATTCAATTTGTTTAACACCATGGTAAAAGATCTCTCCCCCATAGTTCCACAGTATTGATTTGTCGGACTTGTACGGGACGGGCCCCAGCATGGTTATCTTCAAAGGTGCAACCTTCGGATCAGATGTAATCTTAACAGGTCTTTTGGAGACCTTGGAAAGATTGGCGGATATGGTAATTATTGAAACATCATTGATAGGAGTCGGTGTAACAGGAGTCTTTTCAAAAAGGATCTCTTGGTTATCCATTAGGCGTTGGATGTCTAACTTCAACAACGGACAATCGGTTAGTAAGGATGAACGAAGGTAGCAATTTTCTTCACAACATGGGAAAATCCCAGCCTTCAGCAAATTCAACTTGATTATCGGTAGCGGAGTCATCAAATCATCAACAGTAGCAACAAAAAGATCCTCTTCAACAACATGGGCATTGTGACCATGTTTTGGCATTGGAGCAGAGATCACATTCGGCTTTTCAGGGGCGTCGAATTCAACTTCTTTAGCATCTATCAAATCCTGAATCTTATTCTTGAGGGCCCAACAATGGTTAGTGTCGTGCCTCAGGTTGTCTGAATGATAAGCACACTTGGCATTTGCATGGTAGTAAGGAGAAGTTGTATTCGGATTCTTCGGAGCCTCTTTCAGACTGGAAAGGTTTAACTTCAAGAGATGGGGTAAGACTTGAGTAGGAGTCATGTTTATCTGGGTGAATTGCCGAGCAGGCCTTTCCACCCTTGCTTGGTTGGTTCTGGGTTGATTATTTCTAGACTGATCAGCTGCAGACTTCTGAATCATCACAGCCCCCACCACTGGTCGGTGCTCAACTCTTCCTTGACCTCTTTGGGAGTAGACAGTTGAGACTTAATTCTTTGCTAGAAAAGTCTTTTTGATGGCAGTGGAAGCAGATGCATCTTTTTGAATTTGCCCGCTCTTGATTCCGACTTCAACTCTCTCACCAGTTAGAATTAACTCGGTGAACCCCGCAGATGAACTTCCTATCAGGTGATTAAAGAAAGGACCTGACAGAGTCCCTAAGAACATATCAACAAGCTCTCTTTTAGATAACGGTGGCTGCACCCTTCCCTCCAAATCTCTCCATTTCTGGGCATACTCTTTGAAACCTTCATTTGAGACCATGCCCATACTCTGTAATTGAGTACGGGTTAGAGCTAAGTCCGTATTATATTGATATTGTCTGTAGAAGGCGGCCGCTAAATCTTCTCAACTATGCACGTCAGACCTCTCTAAATGGTAAAACCAATCCAGTTGCGTCCCCGATAGACTGTCCTGGAAGAAATGTACCCACAGGTCTTTGTCAGAAGAATGTGGTTGAATTTTTCTAACATAAGATCGTAGGTGCATCTTGGGACAAGACAACCCATCGTATTTAGCAAAAAGAGGCACCTTAAACTTAGGGGGAATAACAATTCCATAAACCAACCCTAGTTCCTCAAAGTCCAGCCCAGGCACTCTCTGTATCTACATGGCTGCCAGACGCTCTTCCAAGTTCTTGTATTTTTCATCTGCAGGAGGGTACTACTGTTCATAATAGTCTTCATCCTCTTTTTCTTCTTCTTCCTCAGACTCGGATGGCACTGCAGTCTCTTTACCCTTTCTCACCCCTTCATCAGATGTTGAGGGGAAATCCAAGACTCTTCTGGCTTGACCTTCAAATCTTCTACCCAAGGTAGCCACACCAACTCTCTTCTTTTTCTTTTTCTCCTTTTCCTTTTCCAGTAGAGTTTTGAGCTCCTCCTGACCCTTAGCCAAGGTCATGAGTAGCTGTTGGAACTGTGAATTTTGCGCTTGTAAGTCTTTGACCATCTGCTCAATATCCATCTTGCTGAAATAAACAGCAGAGAGATAAGGAAACCTGGTGTGAAGACCTGTTTAGTATTTGATGAATGAGATGTATTCATGTAATGCATTCAAGGATTCAGAAATTCAAATTTGTTGTAAACAAAAAAGGAACACACATCATATTAATAAGATAAAATTTGTTAGTACATCGATGCCCCATGGGCAAAATAATACAAAATTCTAATGTAAAAAGACGTTGCGCATGCTCTTTGGTGCAATGTAGGTGTTGAGAGTCTGCTCTTTGTGAAGTTGACGAGTAAGTTGCAAAACCTTCTTCTCACTGGCGTAGAATTGGGCTTTGAAAGTGTCGCGCTCTCCCTTGAGCTGTATCCAACTCCTTTGTAAATCTTCTAGTGATGTTGGCACGTCAGGATGTAGGAGGGTGTATGGAACCTCTCCTTCCATAACAGGCTCTATAATCACAGGAAGCATGTAGGGGTAAGGCATCATAAGACTTTGGGCGCGGGTTCGTACCCACTTGAGGTAAGGCTCAGGGGGGATGGAATTCTTGTGTCCCAAGGTCTTACTGTCTACCATGTTGGGCATCCTCCAAGCTCGGATAAACCTTTGTCGAAGTCTTTGATCGTCATTGTCGAAGTCAAAAACCAAGTCTAGAATCAACATGTCATGTGGGCCATCCCTTCGGGCATACCCAAACTGTCTCAGAGCCAAGCAGGGGTTGTAGATAATGCTTCCCCTAATGCCTAGTAGAGGGACATTAGGAAATTCCCCACAACGGTCAATGATAATGACATTCTCTTTTGATCGAGAACACCAACGGATATCTGAATGTGTAAGGGCCATCAACCGTTGTGACCACCTCAAGCCTTGCTCATTCTTCAAAACTGATTGGGGAAGATGAGAAATAAACCATCTTGCCAGTAGAGGAGTACAACACATGAGAACACCTCTTTTCCTCATTGTTCGAGTGTGAAATGAGTGGAGGATATCCCCAAGCAATGTAGGCACCGGGTTACGAGCCATGAAGATTTTGACAGCATTGAAATCTATAAGCTGGTCAGGGTTTAGGAACAAGACCAACCCATAGATGAGAAGAGCTACAATCTCCTCAAAATCTTGCAGGTCTAGAGAATTCCAACATTCTTGAGCTTTTTCAAACAGGAACTTTGACAAGAAACCCTTGGCACCACTTCTGGTTTCCCAATGACCTATGATATCAGATGGTTGCAAGTGTAGGGCTTGAGCAACATCTTCAGGCTTTGGATCTCTTTCTGTACCATTGAAAGGTAGTTGATGGAGAATAGGAATCCTCAGGAGTTGAGAAAATTCCTCCAAAGTAGGCACTAGCTAGTAATCAGGAAATGTGAAGCAATGATGTAGGGGATCAAAGAACTGGAAAAGAACTTTCAGCATATCCTCCTCAGTGTTGGTGTTGACTAAGTTGAGAAGACGACCATGCCTCTCGGTGAATGGAGAATACTCTGGAATCCTAGAAGCAAGCTCCTTGAGTTGAGGAGGAATTCTCACAAGGTTGACCTGAATAGTTTTCCTGCGGAGTGAATCCATTACCTACAAAACAGGAACAAAGATGAAGATCCAAACCCTTGAAATGGTTAGTGGATGCATATGATGCTTCATGATGTCCATGATGTTATGCACAATTATATATGTACAAACAAGTCACACAAGTTCCTAGTTTTAGGCTTGCATTGAGTTTCATAGGTAAGTACCCTCTTGAAGTTTAGTTGGCTCAACCTGTCCTAGAAATAGTAACCGGGTTCTAAGGAGCTCAATATCACTGGATTATTTTTTGTGTTCATTGTTTCAGTTTAGCCACTTTACTGGCGACCAAAATATTCCAAGAAAACAACCCTCAATAAGTGTAGTATCGAGTATCTACCAACTTCGGGCTGCACTAAAGCCGGTCATCTCACTACCCCTAAAAAGGCCAAGTTGGTCAAGTAAAGGTTCTAAAAGTCCATTAGTGCTTCATGACATCACTCAGCGGCCCCGTATTCTCTTTGATTGACTCAAAGGCTACTGGTACCCACAAATATGTCGCACTAATATAGCTATGGCTTCAACCATGTCGGTATACCCTGCACAGTTTCCACAACGTATTGCTATTTACCTATGAATGTTTCCCAAATTCGGGTGGAGGATTCAAACCCAAACAATAGAACCAAAGTGTAAAGCATACAAGTCAAATAAGATAAGCATGTAAAGGTGATCTAAACCCTAAGGTAACCCCACTTTTATAATATCCCCAGCAGAGTCGCCAGTTCTGTGATGCGGTGGGAGAACTGACTTGAGGTTTTGCGTTTGTGTTTGCAAATGTTGCGGTTTAGCAAGAGTCGCCACCGACTTTTCTTTTATCCAAAAGGAAAGGTAAAAAAGCACAGGAAAGACCTTTGAGGTTGTTTTTTGGGTTCGGGGGTAGATTATGAAAAGGGAAGGTGCTAGCACCCTTTTCATCCATGGTTTTCCATGGGCTCTTAGTTACTTGTTTTAGATCACTTGCTTTTGCTTTTCAATTGTTTGAAATGGTGTTTTTGTGTGTGGTTTTGAAAGTATTTTGAAAAGAGGCCTTTGTTTAGGAAACCTTTGTAATGATTCTTGTTTGAATGTATACAAAGGTGTTTGTCTTTTGAAAAATGTTTCAATGTTTGAAAGTTGTTGGGAAATGTTTTGAAATTGTGTGAGTGTGTTTGAAAATAGCAAGGATGTTTTCAAGTTCCATCAAGTAACTAGGAGTTGTCTACCCTAATTAAAAGTCTTTCCTACCCGTTGTGGGGATAACCATGGATGAAAAGGGTGCTAATACCTTACCTTTTCATAATCTACCTCCCGAACTCAAGAAATAATCTCAAAGGTCTTTCCTGTGATTTTTCACCTTTCCTTTTGGATAAAAGAAAAGCCGGTGGCGACTCTTGCTAACTGCAACATTTGCGATCAAATGCAAAACACCCAAGTAAGTTCTCCCAATGTATCACACTCCCTCCTTTTGAAGGAAGACCATTGATTATGTATCTGACAGTGTTAGATAATTCCATGGGCTGTATTCGGGGACAACAAGATGAAACAGGAAAGAAAGAATATGTCTGTTATTATCTCAGTAAAAAGTTTACTGATTGTGAGTCATGGTATTCCATGCTAGAAAATACATGTTATGCTCTGGCCTGGGCGGCAAAATATTTACGGCAGTATATGTTGAATCACACTACTTGGTTGATCTCCAAAATGGATCCAATCAAGTACATTTTTGAAAAGCCTGCTCTTACTGGGAGAATTTCCCGCTGGCAAATGCTGTTATCTGAATATGACATCGAATACCGCACTCAAAAAGCTATTAAAAGCAGCGTGTTGGCAGATTATCTTGCTCACCAACCAGTGGATGATTATCAGTCTGTGATGTATGATTTCCCCGATGAGGATGGGATGTTTCTGAAAGTGAAAGATTGTGATGAGCCATTGCCTGAGGAAGGTCCTGATCCTGAATCTCGTTGGAGCATGATATTTGATGGAGTTGTGAATGCTTATAGTAAAGGAATTGGTGTTGTGATTGTCACTCCACATGGATCACACATTCCTTTTAATGCAAGGTTGACATTTGATTGTACTAATAATATGGCAGAATATGAGGCTTACATCATGGGTCTCGAGGAAGTTATTGATATCAGAATTAAAATTCTAGATGTGTATGGCGATTCAGCTTTGGTAATAAATCAGATTAAAGGAGAGTGGGATACTCGTCACCCCGACTTGATCCCTTACAAAGATTATGCTAGAAGATAGTTACCCTTCTTTAATAAAGTTGAATTCCATCACATCCCTAGAGATGAAAATCAAATGGCGGATGCTCTTGCAACTCTGGCTTCTATGTATCAAGTGAATACTTGGAATTATATACCTCGAATTATAGTTCGGAGATTGGATAGGCCCGCTCATGTGTTTACAACAGAAGAGGTGGAAAATGAGAAACTTTGGTATTATGATATCAAGCATTTTCTCCAGACTCAGGAATACCCGATTGGTGCATCGAATAAAGATAGAAAGACATTGAGAAGATTGGCTGGCAGCTTCTTCCTCGGTGATAATGTGTTGTACAAGAGAAATTATGACATGGTCTTGCTCAAATGCATGGATAGACACGAAGAAGACATGTTGATGCATGAGATTCATGAAGTTTCATTTGGAACTCATACCAATGGGCATTCGATGGCTAAAAAGATGCTAAGGGCAGACTACTATTGGCTGACAATGGAATCTGACTGTTATAGATTTACAAAGAAGTGCCATAAATTCCATATTTAGGCGGGCAAGATTCATGTGCCTCCGACACTTCTAAATGTTATTTCTTCCCTGTGGCCTTTCTCTATGTTGGTTATTGACATGATTGGAATGATAGAACCCAAAGCTTCGAATGGACACCGTTTTATCTTGGTAGCAATTGATTACTTCACCAAATGGGTGGAAGCTGCTTCATATGCTAATGTTGCTAAGCAGGTGGTAGTGCGCTTCATTAAGAATAATCTCATATGTCGGTATGGTGTGCCGAGCAGAATTATCACCGATAATGGATCGAATCTGAACAACAAGATGATGACAAAGCTCTATGAAGAATTCAAGATTGTCCATCACAATTCATCTCTGTACAGGCCGAAGATGAATGGGGTTGTTGAAGCTGCTAATAAGAATATCAAGAAGATCATCCAGAAGATGGTTGTTACTTATAAAGATTGGCATGAAATACTCCCTTTTGCTTTACATGGATATCAGACACCTGTCCGCACTTCAACAGGAGCAACCCCATTCTCCCTTGTGTATGGAATGGAAGTGGTGCTCCCAATCAAGGTTGAGATTCCCTCTTTGCATGTGATAATGGAAACCAAGTTGTCAGAGGCTGAATGGGTCCAGAACAGGTTTGACCAATTGAATTTGATCGAAGAGAAGATAATGATGGCTTTGTGTCATGGGCAGTTATATCAGAAGAGAATGAAGAAATCTTTTGATAAGAAGGACAAACCTCATAAATTTAGAGAAGGCGACCTCGTGCTCAGGAAGATCATGTCTTTTAACACTGATTCTAGGGGCAAGTGGACTCCCAATTTTGAAGACCCGTATGTTGTCAAGAAAGCCTTCTCTGGAAGTGCATTAATTCTTGAAACTATGGATGGCAAGGAGTTCCCACGTCCCATGAATGCTGATGCAGTCAAGAAATACTTCGCCTAAAGAAATAAAATAATAGCTCGCTGAGTTGAAAACCCGAAAGGGCGGCTTAGGCAAAAATGAGTGTCTCGGTAGGCCAAAAACTCAAAAGGGTCGTCTAGGCAAAAATTAGAGACATAAACAGAATAAAATTTCCCGCTAAGTTGAAAACCCGCAAGGGCGGCTTAGGAAAAAGTTAGGGACTTTCTTGGCAAGTAACTGCATCAGACAAGACTTGATCATTGAAGCAACAATCTTCTTGGATCCTCACCATACTTCAACAGAAGCTGCTGCTCAGAATTTCAAAGTTGTTAGAGGGAATAGTAGTCATTGTATCTCAATGTATCTTTTCCATTATATATTACCATTTTCTAAACTTTGTAATCATCCTTGGAGTCTCGCCATTCGTAGACTACCACTCTATCAATAAAATTTGAGCTTTTACCCAATTCTTTGTAATTCTTATTTTATTCAGCTTACAAAGACTCCATTTATTATTGATAATAATTTTCAAAGCAAAAAGGTTAAATAACAAAAAAAAATCAAAAATAATTTACAACTTACTTTTACTTTAGATTTTGTGATTCAAGAGGAAAATAAAAGTGGTGATCCCAAGAATGGACGAACTCCAGTAATTTTTGGAAGTTTTGTTTCCCCCAGGAAGGCTCTCCCAGGGCACTGTTGGTGGAATAAATATGATCTTCTTGTGTTTCTCAGATAGTTAGAGATAATACTAATTGATGAATGGCGCGGTATCGGGTTTGTGATCCCATTGTCCCCAGTCAAGTCTTGGTTCATTTTTTATTTCGATTTTTCATGGTCTGAGGCCTCTATCCCAGATTCCCTAGCAAAGTCTTCCCTCATATGACGAAAGGTCTTGTTCCCTTGGTGTGCTGAGATGGAACTATTTGCAAAATTTCGCTCTTTCTATAGTATGGGCATTATTGTTGGTATTTATTTCCTAGGCAACTAGACCAGGGCAATATATTTTCTAAGAAGTGTTGAGACAGTTGTCAACCCTTTGGGTTTTCACCCACCAAGTGTTGGGTTTGATTTAAAATTCCCATGAGTTTGACCTCTTTCTATAATGTTGACTTCTTGATTCCCTAGGAAGGCTATCCCAGGGCATCTTTTGTTGGAATAAGTTTGCATGATATGAAGACTCAATCTGAGATTCCCCAAGAAAGGCTTCACTTATTTGACAAAAGTCTTTTCTCCCCATGCATGCTGAGTTGGACTCATTTGCGAAGTATCTCGCTTTCGACAGTACTTGCATTTTATTTGATTACCCTATAATCAGGCAAGGGCAATGTTTCATTTAAGAAGTGTTGAGACATTTGTCATTTTTTTTGGGTTTTCACCCGCCAAGTATTGGGTTTGAATTAAGATCCCCATAAAATTGATTTCTTGCTGCTATGTTTAACTTCTTAACTCTCCAAGTTGTTATCCCTGTGAGGTTTCATACTTTTCCCCAGAGAAGTTGGTGCAAAACTCATGCTCAATATTGAAGAACGTATTTTGGTTTCCCCTCAACAATGTGGTGTTGTCCTCCCAAATGAAGTCAGCACGAGGTCTATAGTTAGTATCTTGATGATGAGGCATTATCCCCCCTAGTGAAGTTTGTATGATATTTCTCCGATAAAGTCAGCACGAAATCCTCAGTTGATGTTTTGACGATATGGTTTCCATCTGCCTTATTTGAAGTCAGTATTGCAATCCCCAATAGGAGTACGGACCTTGAAACATGTGTTTTCCCCATTGAAGTATGTGTGTTATTCCTCGGTGAAGCCTGGAGGAGGATGTTATATCCCTGTATCTGTACTGATTTGTTTCTATGATTTGATTACTTCCGGATTATGTTCCTTCTCAGTGAAGTTAAGCCGCGAAATAGGATTTTGTTTCCTCAGTTGGTGCTTACTTTATTATGGATCTTTTCATCTTGGATGTGTTTTAGCCGAGTATTGACGTTACCCGAGTTGGTTTTGTCTGGTTATCCCCAGTGTTATATGTCTGTTTTGTCAGAATATACATAATAACACTCATACATTCATACATACATCATGCATAATTGAATTTAGTAAATCATTGCTCATTTGTACTCATTAATTTTTTTTGTTGACATATTACCTTGTTTTACAGAGTTGTGTTGTCCTCTCTCCAATAGAGTGTCAACCTTAAGCAGAAAGTGTGTATTCTTTCAATTTCCCCACTGAGTTGTCCCTCGTGGAAGATTTTTTCTTTAAGCTTCCTGTACAACTCTTTGTCTAGATGATTTGGGTTTCCCTCTTGAGTTTATTTCTCAAAGGATGTATTTTTGTTGACTGTTTCATTCCAGTTTATTTCTGGTTTGAATCTTTGGTTCCCAGCAATATTATTACTTTGGATTTCTGCAAGCTTCGAGCATTAGTTTGAGAATGTGCATTTATTTTGGAACGAGATGACTTTTATCTCCTCAATAGGAATATGTTGGCATCTCCCTACGAAGTTGTATTTCATTCCCCAGGAAGCCATATTGCTTTCCCCAGGAAGTCATTTCTACAATCCTTCATGACAGTAAGTAGCAGGTATCTTTATTTAAGCAACTTATACTTCCCTGTAAATAGTCGACATTACTTTTTTACTATCTTCTTTAGGAGTGGATAGTCTGCAGTTCATTGTCAAGTTACTCCAGCGGGTGGAAAGTATTTCAATATGGCAGAGACAGATCATTGAGAAATCTTTGCAAGTGGTAGTCTCTTTACTCGGGACAACTTATATACTACCCTTTCCAGGCGGAATGCCTTGGTTAAAGAAGAAGTCGACACCCGTTCTAAGTGAAATGCCATGATTTTGGGAAACTTGTTATCTTTTTGCTACCTTCAGTGAACATTGGTAGTTCACCATCAGTGAACGTCAGTGCTATTTCTTTTCTCTCTACCTTCAGTGAAAGTTGGTAGTTCATCGTCAGTGAACATCGATGATATGCTCTTACTACCTTCAGTGAGAGTGGGTAGTTCACCTTCAGTGAACGTGGGTGTTATCTTTTTTCTACCATCAGTGAACATTGGTAGTTCACCGTCAGTGAATGTTAGTGCTATTTCTTTTCTCTCTACCTTCAGTGAAAGTTGGTAGTTCATCGCCAATGAACGTCGATGATAAGCTCTTACTACCTTCTGTGAAAGTTGGTAGTTCACCTTCAGTGAACGTGGGTGTTATCTTTTTTTTCTACCTTCAGTGAACGTTGGTAGTTCACCGTCAGTGAACATCGGTGCTATTTATTTTCTCTCTACCTTCAATGAAAGTTGGTAGTTCATCGTCAGTGAACGTCGATGATATGCTCTTACTACCTTCAGTGAAAGTTGGTAGTTCACCTTCAGTGAACGTGGGTGTTATCTTTTTGCTACCTTCAGTGAACATTGGTAGTTCACCGTTAGTGAACATCGGTGCTATTTCTTTTCTCTCTACCTTCAGTGAAAGTTGGTAGTTCATCATCAGTGAACTTCAATGTTATGCTCTTACTACCTTCAGTGAAAGTTGGTAGTTCACCTTCAGTGAACATGGGTGTTATCTTTTTGCTACCTTCAGTGAACATTGGTAGTTCACTGTCAGTGAACATCGGTGCTATTTATTTTCTCTCTACCTTCAGTGAAAATTGGTAGTTCATCGTCAGTGAACATCGATGATATGCTCTTACTACCTTAAGTGAAAGTCGGTAGCTCACCTTCAGTGAACATGGGTGTTATCTTTTTTCTACCTCCAGTGAACGTTGGTAGTTCACCGTTAGTGAACGTAGGTGTTATATTTCTTTTCTTTCTACCTTCAGTGAACGTTGGTAGCTCACCGTCAGTGAATGTCGGTGTTGTTATTTATTTTCTTTCTACCTTCAGTGAACATTGGCAACTCACCGTCAGTGAATGTCGATGTTGTTATTCTCTTCTCTTTCTACCTTCAGTGAACGTTGGTAGTTTCATCTTCAATGAAAGTTGGTCTGATTTGATGCTACCTTTATCTTTTATTTGGGTGTTACACCATTAGAGTCGGGTCTTTTGACTCACCAGTGATTTATTTTCCTGGTCGGGTTTCTCTTTTGATCCTTATTTCCTTTGCTAAATCCCCATTGGTGTTTTGCGTCCCTTTGAATTTGTTCATATGCATTCATACTCATAAGCATTACATGGCATCTTAGGGCCAAAAATAGGGTTTGTTTTATATTTAAGTATCTTCGATCATGCCGACACAAAGATTTTTAACCTTCTTATCTCCAGATAGAAGAAACTTAAATAAAGGCAGCTGTTTTACCCCAATTTTTTCCCCTAAGATTCCTCTATCATCTCATACCATCACAATGCAATCAGATCACAAATTAGTGTTTGGGGTTTATCTTCTACTGCATCCTGTCTTAGGGTTTACCTATGGAATCACCAAGCACCTTGAAGAACTTTTATTTGTATATATTGTACTTGTATGCTTCTAACTAACCTCAAAATGTGTATATGTTGTCTCTTGGAATATCATCTTGTAGGTCATGGCACAATTGTAGTTATCTCACCATCTCCTAGCACAGATTATCAAAACTAGGGTTTGGAGTTTAATCAGGAGATCTCTAGATTTTTGGGCAATTATTGATCCCATACTTCTATAAATAGTCGTGAGCATCTATCATTGGCAGTTTGATCATCAATTTTGGCTTGAAAGGGTTCAATTAATGAAAAGGGGTAAAATGGTCATTTTATCATAAGACAGTCAAAATCAGTTGTTGACCAAGTGAAATTTTGGTCAAACATCAATTCAATATCCCTATTATCATATTTCATGTTCAATAGTGCAAAAATATCAAGAGGAAGTGTGAATTGGAGTTAACTTGTCAAGGAAGTTATTTGAAGTTTTGAAAATTTTCTAAGTATCCATATGGCTGAATTTTGACTGGCTATAACTTTCTCATTTTTTATTGAAAATGTGCAAACTTTATATGCCTAGAAAGAGGATGAAAAATTCTCCAACTTTATAAGAGTGGCCACAAGTCAGAAAAATGAAAGGAAAACAGTTATGAAGCTTGGAAGATTTTTGACACTTAGTGAAATTTTGGTTAAAAATGCAAAAAATTGACTTCTATATGTCCATTTTTGAATGACCATTTGGACTCAAATCAAAAAGTTGGCAACATGAAAGTTGTAGATTGAAGTTTTATCTTCAATTTTAATTCAAGAATCATCTCAAATGGTTAAGTGTAGAGGAAGATATGATGATTAGGATTTTGAGTTGAAAACTGGATTTTTGCCCAGCACAAGGCAAGTCACGCGCGCTAGGCAGTCATTTCATTAAACATGTTGTGGGCGCGCATTCATCAATACTTTTCTATATGAAATATTCATTATTTTTAGAAATGTCCAACATCAAAGTTGAATCCCTAAATGTGAGGAACAATTTTTCTTCAGAAAGTTTTTCCAAATTCTCTAAAAATTTTGAGATACAATTGAAAGAAGAAGGCATCATGCAAGCTGAAATGTTTTGCCCAGCCAGGCCTCACGCGCGCACAGAATTCCCAGTCAGGCATGGAATTCCATCAAACAGTTTGTAAGCACACATTCATATCCAATTATCTCATTGATTCAAGCTTCATTTTGAAAAATTTTGAACATCAAAGTTGGAGTATGTAATGTCCTCTCCATTTTTTATTCAAACTTTGTGACATTTCATGCACCATAGAGGAAGATATAAGGAGGTAAAGGAATGATCATGAAATGGCAAGACTTGCATGGGAATGCATGGATTTTTTTTCGTGCAAGCCAAAGCTCCAGCCTCCCAGCTCACATCCCAACTTTTCTCACTTATTCAAAACGCATGTTTTGCACCCTCAAGTCAACATAAAACGCGCAACACCTCACAACTCACTCTCACTTATCATTTTCTTTAATTTTATTCACTCCCTCATTCCTCACTCTAGAAAAGGCAAGTGCATTCAACAATCAAAGGGGTTGGAAATGAAAATCAACTAGCAATATCTCACTCTCTTTCTCTCTTCCTCACAGAGTTAGCAACACACTTCTCTTTCTCTCTCTCAAAACAAGCTTGAACTCCATTGTTGAAATTTTCTTCTCTTCGAAGCTGCCTCCATTCTTGTTCCATCTCTCATATCTCTTTCATTTCTTCATAATTGGAGCAAGAGAAGCAAGTGTCTCTGGGTTTCTCATCATTAGATCCATCCAATAGTGAATTTATTTTTCACTTGAAAGGTAAAATTAAGATTTGGATTTCTCAATTGCTAGCTTAATTCAAAGCTTGAGAACTTGCATACATGTTATTCGCTGGCCAGACAATAGGTCTGATGTATTTGATTAGTTTGATTCGAGCTCCATTGATGTTTTGAAGTTTTCTTCAAATCATGCTCAAGTGAGTTTTCAGTGATTTTGAGCTCCAATTTCTCTTTGATCCTGCCTTGTTTTTGAAATCTAAAAGATGTGTGATGTTCTTAGAAGTTTGGTGATCATGTTTGCTTTTGGAATCATCTCAAATGGTTGAGTAATAAGAGAGAAATTGAAGCTGGAAGTTGCCTTGATGAAAAATGTTTTTACACGCGTTTTGGGTTTTGGTATGTTGATAGGGACAATGACGTGTCCCTTCCTGATTGAACATGCATGCATTTTATCTTTTACAATGCATTTTGTCAAGAAAGGGTGTAAAAAGCTTCATATATTAATTTTTCTTTTGTTTTCTTTAATTTTTATTTTTATTTTTTCTTCATTTAAAAAATTATCAAAAAAATATTTTAAACTCCTTTTTTATTATATTTCCATATTTTTATTTTTATTTCATTTTTTTTTGTCATTTTTCTTGATTAAATAAAATCATGTAAATAATTAGGGTTTTAATATATTTTTTTTAAATCTTGAATTTTATTTTCTTATATCTATTAAATAACAAATCCATAAAAAATATTTTTGGACTCTTCCCTGAGCTTATTACATGACAATATTTTTTGTTCTATTTTATAAAAAAATTGGATTACAAATTAAATCATTTAATTGAACATGTTCATCTTTTCCTTGTTTTCTTAATGATTTGTTTAAATAATTTCTATTTCTTTTTTTATTTTGATATAAAGTTCAAGAAAAATATGATTTCTGATCCTTAGGTTTTCTTAACATTTAGGTTATTCTACATCAGATTTATTTGACATTTGGACCTAATTGATTAATTTTTGAACTTATTTTCTTTTTTTAGGGTTTTTGCTTGATCATGCACATTAATGGATTTAAATTTCTAACTTCCTATACCTATAAAATCAGAGATGAAATTTTTTGAAGTGGTTGAAAATGTTGAGGCCATAAAAATCATTTTTCTGGAATTTTACAATGTGATTTCATATTTTTCACAAATTATTTTCCAAAACCATCTAGTTTAAGGCTTAAACCTGCTAGTTTCCAAGTTTACATTTCTAAAGAAAAATTCCACCTCAATCTAGGGACTCCAAATTTCATTTATGACTTTTATAGGACTTTAGGAAGTTAGGGTTTAAATTTCATAATTTTTCAAGTCATTTTCATATTTTAAAACTATTTTTGACTTAAGATTGTATTTTGAGGTTTTACCTTTCATTAATGCTTGTAATTGAAAACTTTTGTACATGATTCTTGTTTGGTTCTTGAAATAGCATGTGGTACTGACTTGGAGCATACCTTGAGGCAAATTCTTCAACATCATTGGGTCTTGGGTGTTGATAGGTTGATAAACCATATCCATTAAAATGGACGGATGATGTTGATGATATTTGAAACTCTAATCTCTTCCATCTTCATCTTATTCCCCTTTATTATTGTATTACATGTTATGGGATAATGATCTCTATACCATTTATCCAAACATGAAATACATAGATTGCTATTGACTGGCCTTAAAATAGGTGCGACTTGTACATAAGTCCACTTACGATTGCTTAACATAGCGCTAAATTTTGTTCTGATTCGAATAAATGATCATTTGTGGCCCAATCCTATGTTTGCAAGCCCAAGTATGTTAATTTGATCCCTTTGATCCAATAAACTTGAGATTCATTGGACACCTGTCTTCAGCAAATAGCAACCAGAAGGTAGAAACGAATATATGTGGCAATCTTCACCATAACCCAGAAATAAACCGGCCAATAGTAAATTCTTCTTAACAGTCACAAGAGGAGTAGAAACTTCGTCCACTGAGGTTACAAACAGATCGGTGTCAACGGCGTTAAATCCATGGTTGTTGTGATACGGTGGCAGAACTGGACTGTTTTAGGAAATGCTGGTTTGCGTTTTGCGTTTGTGTTTGCAAAATTTCGCGGTAAGCAAGAGTTGCCACCGACTTTTATTTTATCCAACTGGAAAGGAAAAAAGCATAGAAAAATTCTTTTTTTCGAGATTTTGAGTACGGGGGGTAGATTATAGAAAGGGAAGGTATTAACACCCTTTATATCCGTAGTTTTCCACTGGATCTTAGGTACTTGCTCATCATTTAAAAATTGCTTCCGTGTTTGTGTGTTTTGTAAAGTTTTTGTTTTACTTTGTTTTAACCCTTGCTTCTGTCTTCAAGAGTGTTACAAAGTGTTTTTGAAAACTTTGTTCGAAAAGAGTGTAACTGTGAAAAATTTTATTTTGAGCGAGTACCTACTAGCATCTACCTACTCGAAAAAAGAATGTTTCTGTTCTTGTTTCCTTTAGACAGCGATATCCCACTATTAATGAGTAGATAGCACCGTCGTTGGAGTTGTAAGGGTCAATTTGAAAGGGACGTACGATCACTAAAGCAACGTTAGGACGTCTTAGTAATAACCCTAGTGTCTTAAGATCATATTCGAGGCAACATTTCTGAGGCAACCTTTCCGAGGCAATATTTCTGAGGCAACATTTCCGAACGGGACATTTGATCTTTGTTTAGACAAGAGGGCAACCACTAAGACATCCTATACTTAATGATCGTTTACCGAAGGCAACCGAAGTGAGAGTATACCCTAGGAGTGTATATGTGCGAGTGATTTGATTTCAGTTATTATCTTTGCACATTTAGGGTTTTCTAACCATTTTAAAATTAACATACAGTCTTGTCATGTAATCCTATTATCATACATCTAACAGTTAATGTTTGCGAAAATTAAAATGAGAGAAATAAAACTACGCTATTACAAGGCTTCGGGGAGGGGGATTAATTACATAGCCAAAAACCCGTAAAACGATAAATAAAAGAAAATCTTAATTAAACTATTACATATTGTGAGCAGTTACATTAATATCGTAAAAATAAATAAACGCGCGCGATGAAACTAGAACGAGAAAAAATTAGGGTTTTAACCCGGTCTAACCTAGTTGAAAGAAAAATCATATTTTTGTGTTTTCTGATTATTTTGAGAAAATCAAGCTTTAATTAAATAAATACAAACCTAATTACTAATTAATTTAAATTAATAAAAACAATTAATTTTGACCTATTTTTTTGTATTTTTATTTAATTTGAGAAAAGAAATAAAAATTAAATCAAGAACAAACCTAATTTTCTAATTGATTTTAAATTATTTACAAAAAGGTTAGAATTACCCTAAAATTAAATTAAACTAATTATTAAATTAAATTTGATAAAAATAAAACCTAAATCTAAATTGTTGAAAATTGATTTTACGAGTTTTTGTAAAAAAAAGGAATTTAATTGTGATTAGAAAATAATTTAAACAAAATAAATAAATAAAATAAAAATATAAAAGAAAGGAGAGATGGGCCTGGTTTAGTAGCAATGGAGGGGGTGTTAATTGCATTTTCTGAGCCCAAAAATCCTTGGCCCATGTTGACTTCCCAGATCCTGTATGCTTGCTTGACTAGGGTGCATTGTGGACCTCCAAAGGATGGCCCTTGGATCTAGCTTGTTGGAGATCTGGTGGTTGAACATTGAGGGCGTATAATGGTCTCCTTGCCTGCATGTGTACCTGATGATGTAAAAGAAAATAATATTGGCAAATATGGGGACCTGGGGATCGAACCTAGGCCCTTTGGCAATTTCCCTTGTATACTTGACCATCTGAGCTAGCGTATTTTCTTGTACATGGAATAACAAATAATGGTTATATTGGAAAAACAAAATAATATTCTTCAAAACGCGCGAATTTTGAATAAGCGAATCAGGGAGTGCCACGCCACCCTTCTTCTTCCTCCCTCCGTTGGCAAAAGTCCAACACTTTTACCTACAGTTTTCTGGGCGTAGGTACAGCCCTGTGATCCTCCAAAATCCTATGCACGCATGATAAATCAATTCCAGTGGTACCAATCAACTCGTTACAACCTCACGAGCATCATGGTACCACTTTCCATGGCCAATTGTTCCTTCAAGCAAAACCCCTAAAAACGAAACCTAAACCCTAATCATGGCAACTTTCTGTATGGTTAACAAAAACGCAATTGAGTATTATCATTAGCTTGCAAATGTTTCAAGGATTCAAAATATGTCCATAAAATATGCTAAAAATGCCAGATTTATGAGATACGATTTCAAAATATCATAGAGGTCATGGGGTACTTACAGCGCGTATCTGGGCACGAAAATGCTTGCTAATGATTGGGATATAGTCCTTGGATGCCCAGCAGACGAATGGTATGCTTGGAATGGCTTGAAGAAGCCTGGAATTGAGACATCAGATTGCACCTTTTCTTGATTTTTTGAAAGTTGTTCTTCTCTTTTCACACCTCCAATCCCTGGTTTTTGATCTGCCAATGTTCTATATGTACTCTAGAATAAATTAGGTCACAAACTTGCTTCAAATCTTTCTCAATTAAGATGATTGAATCATGATTTGATTCTTATGTAAATCTTTCCAAATCAAGCCAAATCCAATATTTTTGTGTCCTAATGAAGGTTGCACGATTTGATTCTCCTTCCAGCTGTATAAGAGACCTAAACATGCATAAAATCTCAAGCTTTGATTAGTTTTGATATTTTTCATGATTTTATTTTTTTTATTTGATTTAATTGAAATAAAATTCAAATACATGACAAAAATAAAATAAAGACAAGTGGGAGAGATCATGGATCGTGGATCATGTTACAAACTCAATTCAAGCACAAAAAGTTGGGCCCATTTGACAAAAATTGCAATTTTGGCCACTTTTGACTTTTGGCGATTTTGCAAAAAAGGTCAACTTTACCAATGCATAAGTCCTTCAATTTTTACCCTAGAGATATGTTCTTGGACTTTTTAGAAAGCTTTGTATGTCCTCTAAGCAACCATTTTGGTCTCATCTCAATTGAGTCTTCCATGTTCATGTATGAAGCTTTGATAAAAAATGTGTTTTTGTTGACTTTTCAAAATGACTTATAATGTCCAAATTTGTATCTTCTTTTGAGTGCATATTTTGAACTTGGGAGCTGAAGATGAATTGTATGGAATTACATCCTTTTCGAAATGAGCTTTGGATGGGTCATTTTTGATAAAGTATGAGAAAGTTATGCTTGGTCAAAGTTAAGTTGACATTTCCTGCAAAACCCTAATTTAGCAACTTTTGGGTTTTGATGAATTGTGAGAAATCCTTGAGGAATCATGATCAACCCTTGATCAAATTATAAATAAAACTTCAAAAGGAAGTTGTTGACCAAAAATCTTGAAGTTTTACTGTATGTAGGACACAGTTGACTTTTGCCCCAGCATAGTCGACTTTCAGGCCTTTGAGCAATTGACTGAGCAAACTTCCTCTACAAGGCTTGAAACTTGACATGGATGATCTTGAGAACATATTAGGACAATGTTGCGAATTTTGGATCCTTTTGATTAAAACATCTTGATGCAAACTGAAACCCTAATTTGAGGTAGACTGCCTTAGGAGAGAATTTGTCTGGTCAACTCTTGGACTTCCTTGAGCAATTTTAGGATCTCACTTGAAATGTATTGAGAAATATGGGAGGGAAAATTTTGGGGTACAACAGCTGCCCATGTTCAATCTTCTTAAACCTGAGGATGTAGATTGGCTTGCTTGCTTTTCGTGATCCGAAGGTGGAAGATGATTGAACACTAGAGTGCCTAGAAATTTGCACTCGCATGAAGTGGTACTTGTCTTGTGATGTCGGGAATGGGATTATAGATGGCATTTGTAGATTGATGATGGAGGATGGGCTTAAAGATGCCATCCGAAGGAGTTTCGATCACATAAGAGATTCCTTTACGAGAGCTTGTATACCTGTTATTGAGGAGGACTTCGCTGGGGAATGCTGGTCTCTGTCTTGGTAAAAGTTGAATTTTAGGAGCTTAGGTCGTCCTTTATTCTACCAGGGAATCATCTCTTAGTCGAAGAGGTGAAAATGAACTACTATCTGGTCGTGATCCAGGCTTCATAGTGATAAGATCGACTGCTATCTGGTCGTGCTCCAGGCTTTACAGTGACTTAACGGGGAGATGAGATTAAACTTGCTATCTGGTCGTTCTCCAGGCTTCGCAATTTCTCAATTCTTATCTGGTCGTACTCCAGGCTTCAAAAGGAATTAAGTTGTTATCCAGTCGCATCCGGGCTTCAACTTGAATTTAGGGCACACTAATATCCGGTCGATTCCGGGCTTCTTAGTAATTATCCAGGTAAACTGCTATTTGGTCGAATCCAAGTTTCGCAGTGTCTTATATTGTTATCTGGTCGTAGTCCCAGGCTTCATTCCTTTGCCGCTATCTGGTCGTAATCCAGGCTTCGCAACTTCTTACTTCTTATCTGGTCGTGTTCCAGGCTTTAGAAGAAATCAAGTGGTTATCCAGTCGCATCCAGGCTTCCATTTGATTTTTAGGCCTACTAATATCCGATCGATTTTGGGCTTCTTAGTAATTGGCCGGGTAGACTGCTATTTGGTCAAAATCCAAGCTTCATAGTGTCCCTTATTGTTATCTGGTCGTAGTCCCAGGCTTCAATGTCTTTTGCCGCTATCTGGTTGTAATCCAGGCTTCGCGGTGTCTTATACCATTATCTGGACAAATCCAGGCTTCATGGTGTCTTGTACTGCTATCTGGTCGATTTCTAGGCTTCACAATACCTCGTTAAGTTGTTTTCCGGTCAATTTCCGGGCTTCACCACTTGTGTTTATGATATACCACTATCTGGTCGATTCCAGGCTTCATGGTGTCTTTATACTTCTATCTTGTCGTAATCCAGGCTTCACAGTAACTTGCATTGCTATCTGGTCGTTCTCCAGGCTTCACAATAACTTGCTGGGGATTTAACTATTTTCCAGTCGATTTCCGGGCTTCATAGCTTGAATTTAAGATAAACCACTATCTGGTCGATTCCAGGCTTCGCGGTATTTTGGTATTGTTATCCGGTCGTTCTCCGGGCTTCACAGTATGATGGAGAAATCAAGATATTATCTGGTCGGATCTGGGCTTCATAGCTTGAATTGGAATAGAAATCTTAGCATTGATTTGACTGAACCAGAGAAACTTGTGAGAATTTGATTGTATCTTTCCCTGAAAGGTAAAGAGTCAGTCGTATGTAATGTCATGATGTATGACATGTATCGAGCAATGATGCTCTCAAAATAAATGAGATTGTGTTGTATGATGCTTGTGCATATGCCATGATGTATGAATATGCAATGTTCTTGTGATGTTCTCTAGCTGGGGAAAATAAATCCTGGACTGCTGTTGAAGAGTTCAAAGGGTTGCGCTCGCTAGGGATGACGACCGAAGATAATTAGCCAGAGACTTGCGTCGTTTTGTTTGAGAATATTCCGCCGGGAGAGACTCTGCTGGAGAATAAATTAGCGAGAGAATGACTCTATGGGGAAGAGAGATACTCTGCTAGGAGATCTACTGATTTAAATAAACAACCTCGGCTGGGGATGAATTACTGTTGTTGGTGATGATGAACTTTGTCGGGGATTTAATTTCTGTCTGTGGAAGAAATAAACTCCGTTGGGGATAATCTTGTATTGCTGGTGATAGATAAACTCTGCTTGGGGAGAATTAACACCACTACCTTTGGGTACTTCTTACTCCGCAAGGAGTGTATGCACCTTTAGTCATATTCTCCAGCTGGATCTATCCCCGTACCTGGTGGATAGAGCAACTGTAAGGCTTGGACATTTCTTGTTTGCCCCTGTTCCTGGAATTATGAGTAATCGTCTTTTATTCCGCACGTAAATTTTTATGAGCGGCAGTTATTGTCAAATGCATATATAAAAAATGAATCATTGGACGTTCTTGCAAAACAAAACAGAAAAAAGAAAACACAAGTTGAAATTTCTTTGTGAAAATGAATTGTATTGATTCTTGAAATTAGCCTATAATAGGCGTTTTGTACAAGAGGCTGACGTCCTAGTAAGAGAACGTCGCCGAAAGATAGAATTTATACAATTTATGAAAAACCAAGAAAAATAGCCATGTGAAATAATCCCACTGGGTTCTAACTCTGCTATTTCCTTTATATCTTCGAGCATCTCATCACTTTGCCACTTGGTTGAAAGTAGATCAGATTGATTGGTGCCGTCCGAGCTTGATAGTTGATACCGAAGTCTGGTTGCAAGATGATCCAACGAGACGTAGTGTTACGCTTTGATCCCTAATTTTTTCCTGGACCGCCCTTTCAGGTTTTTAGTCCATCGAGATACCCTTTTTTGCCCAAGCCGCCTTTTCAGGTTTTCGACTTGCCGGGTGTACAGTTTTTTTTTATTTTCATCCCTTACTTTTGCCCGAACCCTTTTGGTTCGCCGGGAAGCCCTTACTTTTGCCTAAGCCAGTCGACCTAGCGGATCTTTGATTAGGCAAAGTATTTTTTTCACTATGTCTGCATTGATGGGGTGAGGAAGGTCGTCACCATCCATGGTGGTTAGAATCATAGCTCCTCCTGAGAAAATGTTCTTAACCACAAATGGCCCTTCGTACATAGGGGTCCATTTTCCCCTGGGATCACCTTGCGGTAATATGATGCATTTGATCACCAGATCCCCAACTTGATACTCTTGTCGTCTGACTTTCTTGTCAAAAGCCTTGATCATCCGCTTTTGATACATCTGACCATGACAAATAGCAGTAAGTATCTTCTCGTTGATTAAGTTCAACTGATCAAGCCGGGTCTGGATCCAATCGTCTTCTCTCAAACCTACATCCTACATAATCCGGATAGAGGGTATCTGGACTTCAATGGGTAAGACTGCCTCCATGCCATACACCAAGGAATAGGGTGTTGCCCATGTCGATGTCTGTGCTGAGGTACGGTACCCATGAAGAGTGAATGGTAGCATCTCGTGTCAGTCTTTGTATGTAACCGTCATCTTCTGCACAATCTTCTTGATATTCTTATTAGCTGCTTCAACAACCCCATTCATCTTCGGCCAGTAAGGAGAAGATTTGTGATGATGTATCTTAAACTGTTTGCAGAGCTCGGTGATCATTGTATTGTTGAGATTTGTACCATTGTCAGTAATGATTCTCTCTGGTACACTATATCAACAGACCAGGTTGTGTCAGATGAACCGCGCCACGACGTTATTGGTTACTGTAGCAAAAGAAGCTTCCTCAACCCACTTCCTAAAATAATCAATAGCCACCAGAATGAAACGATGCTCGTTGGATGCAGTAGGTCTGATCTCACCAATCATATTGATGCCCCACATTGCAAACGGCCAAGGAGTTGTCAAGACGTTCAGAGGAACTGGAGGTACATGCACTTTATCAGCATAGACTTGGCACTTATGACAGGTCTGAGAATGCTGATAACAATCGGCTTCCATAGTAGACCAATAATATCCTGCCCATAGGATTTTCTTTGCCAAGGTATGTCCACTGGAATGAGTTCCGAAAGTGCCTTCATGTAACTCTGCCATGATTCTTTCTGCCTCGCTTTTGTCCACACATCGCAATAAAGTTGAGTCATGGTTACGCTTGTAAAGGATACCATTACTAATGAAGAACTTCGCCGTGAATCTCCTCAGGAACTTCTTATCATTAACAGATGCACCCTCAGGGTACTCTTGAACCTCAAGATACCTCTTTACCTCGTGAAACCAAGGTTTATTTGCTACCTCTTCAGTTTGGATGTCACAGCAATGTGCGAGTTCGTACAACCTCTCAATGGTAATCTGGGGAGCTTTATTGTCCCACCTGACTTTGAACATAGAAGACATGGTAACTAGCGCATCCGCTAACTGATTCTCCTTTCTCGGGAAGTGTTCAAAGGTTATCTCCTCAAAGTGTGGGAGCAACGTCAGTACATACTCTTTATAAGGAATAAGATTTGGGTGCTTCGTATCCCACTCGCCTTTGATCTGACTGATCACTAGAGCGGAATCTCCGAATACAATTAAGAGCTTAATCCTCAAGTCAATAGCTGCTCGAAGGCCCAGGATGCACGCTTCATACTCCGCCATATTGTTGGTGCAGTTAAAACATAATCGGGCGGTGAATGGAGTATGACAGCCCTCAGGAGATATAATCGCAGTGCCAATTCCATTACCCAATGCGTTTGAGGCTCCGTCAAAATTCATAGACCATCGGGATCCCTCCTCGGGTCCTTTATCCAGTCCAGGTTCTTCACAGTTAGTCACCAACATGATGTTCTCATCCGGGAATTCGAAATTCATGGATTAGTAATCATCCACGGCCTGATGCGCCAAATGATCCGCCAACACACTCCCCTTGATTTCTTTCTGGGTTGTGAATTGGATATCATACTCAGTTAAGATCATCTGCCATCTTGCTATTCTTCCAGACAAGGTAGGCTTTTCGAAGATATACTTGATTGGGTCCATCTTTGATATCAACAGGGTAGTGTGAGTCAGCATATACTGTCTCAGCCGGCGAGCAACCCATGCCAAAGCGCAGCAAGTTTTCTCGAGCAACGAGTATTGGGTCTCGCATTCGGTAAACTTTTTGCTAAGGTAGTAAATAGCATGCTCTTTTCGGCCAGACTCGTCATGCTGCCCCAGCACGCACCCCATTGAATTATCCAGTATGGTCAAGTATAAGATCAAAGGTCTTCCTTCAACTGGAGGCATCAGAATTGGTGGCTCTTGGAGGTATTCCTTGATTCTTTCGAAAGCGGTCTGACATTCATCATTCCATTTTACCACTTGATCCTTCTTCAGTAGCTTGAAGATGGGCTCACAAGTAGCAATCAGATGTAAAATGAATCGGGCAATGTAATTTAGACGTCCCAAAAAGCCTCTAACTTCCTTTTCCGTTCGGGGAGATGGCATCTCCTGTATAGCCTTCACCTTTGCAGGATCCACTTGAATGCCTTTATCACTAACGACGAAACCCAGCAGCTTACCAGACCTGACCCCGAAGGTGCACTTGTTTGGGTTTAACCTCAGCTTATACATCTTCAACCTGTCGAATAGTTTCTGGAGATGGTAAATGTGTTCTTCCTCAGTCTGGGACCTTGCAATCATGTCATCAACATAAACCTTGATCTCATGGTGAATCATGTCGTGCAACAAAGCGACCATGGCACGCTGATAAGTTGCCCCAACATTCTTCAACCCGAATGGCATTACCTTGTAACAGAAGGTGCCCCACCGTGTAATGAAAGTTATCTTTTCCATGTCCTCGGGAGCCATCTTAATTTGATTATAACCGGAGAAACCATCCATAAAGGAGAAGACCTTATGCTGCGCGGTGTTGTCGACCAAAACATCGATGTGAGGAAGCGGGAAATCATCCTTGGGGCTCGCCCAATTCAGATCTCTATAGTCCACACACATCCGTACCTTACCATCCTTCTTAGGCACCAGAACCATGTTGGCAACCCACTGTGGGTAAGAAGTGACAGCTAGAAAACCGGCGTCAAACTGTTTCATGACTTCAGCTTTAATTTTCTCAGACATTTCATGGCGCATACGGCGAACCTTCTGCTTTACCGGAGGACAGTCTTCTTTAGTTGGCAAGCGATGAACCATAATGTCAGTGTCCAAACCAGGCATATCTTCGTAGGACCAAGCGAAGATCTCAACATAGTCGCATAGCATCTGAATCAACTGTTGTTTCACACTGAGCTCCAGGTTTGCACCGATCTTGACTTCCTTTTTGTCTGTCCCAGTACCCAGATTTACCGTTTCCACTGGCTCTTCATGTGGCTGAATGGCCGTCTCTTCCTGAAGTAACAGTCTTGTAAGTTCTCCAGGCACTTCGCAATTATCCTCACCTTCGTCTTCGGCTAAGTTGATCAGATTTTCGAAGTCATAACTGGCAGTAGCAGAGTCATTACCAGTGAGATCCAGAGTGGATTGGGACCTGTATATGTGAGTGTGTGTAAATAGCTGTTTTGCAATATATAATAAAGAAAGACAAGGAGCGCAAGATTTGAAATGCAAAAAACGTACAATGCTTTTAATAATGATATATGAAAATGACACACAAAATCCCTCACAAATGAAGCCACAGTGCCCCGGGTAAGATACCGAGCCATAAAGTTTCACAATATTGTTTGTTACAAATTCAAAACAAAGGAGTTCATTACTGAGTCACAAAAGTAATAGGGACGAAGTCTTTCGTTGTCCAGTTGTTTGGTCCACCGTTGGTCCTAGGGTAGATCCAGCTGTCGAATTCAGATTCCTCCACGTCGTCTCCAATGGCATTTACCCCTGAGTTGCTGATGAACACAGGAGGTCTTCCAATCCTTGCACTACGAACGGCCCTTTGAGCTTCTGCAGTGAAACCCAAACCAAACTTGTCAGTCTTCTAAGTGAAATCCGGCAGTCGGCCCCAGTTTACACACTCACCCTTCTCAATAACAGCCCGGGCATCCTTTAAGGAAGCCATCTTCAACGGAGAATCTTCAACCACAGTTTCGGTTGACGCCAATGTCTGAGGAACCTCTTCAAAGTGTTGAAATGGGGTCTCAATGAATTCCCCATCCATTTCTATATACCAGAATGAGTTGAGGTGGCTGACCATGTATTCTTCCTCCCCCTGCACTGTCACAATCTTCCCTCTGACCGGGTATTTCAGCTTCTGGTGTAGTGTGGAGGTCACAGCTCCAGCCTTATAGATCCATGGACGACCCAGCAAACAAGAATAGGACGGAAAAATGTCCATCACGTAGAATGTAGAATCGAATACTTGAGAACCAACCCTGATTGGAATGTCGACTTCGCTGTTCACCATTCTTTTAGACCCGTCAAAGGCCCGGACAACAATGTTACTTGGCTTTAGTTCCAACCCTTCGCAATCCAACCTGTCTAGAGATTTCTTGGGCAAGACGTTCAATGAAGACCCAGTGTCAACCAACACATGTGCAAGAGTAGTGCCCCTGCATTCAATGGAGACATGCAGGGCATCGTTATGGTTCTTCCCTTTAGCAGTCAGATCGGCGTCAGAGAAACCCAAACCATTATCAGCAGTTAGGTTGGCCACACAATCGGTAAACTGATCAGCTGACGTCTCTTGTGACACGTGGGCCGTCTTCAGGAAGGTAATCAGGGCCTTGGCATGGGCCTCTGAACACAACAACAGTGATAGCATAGAAATTTTAGATGGGGTGTGCCCCAGCTGCTCAACTACATTAAAATCACTCTTCTTGATAATCTTAAGAATCTCTTCCATCTCCTGCCTGGAAGCTTCAACATTGGTGGTCTTTGGTGCCTCGGTCTGGGCAGGCATATCAGTGGCTATCCCTTTGCCACGAGCGTCAGATGACTCGGCAGCAGGGGTTGAAATAGGAACTTGATCAGGAAGGGAAGTAGGCACACTTGCAGGTGTGATGACAATAGGTATCTGGATAGCTGGTGGCGTAATATCTGGTGAGAAGAGTCTACCACTGCGGGTGACTTTGGCAGGCCCGGTGATGTTGCTGACGCCGGTACTAGTATCAAACTCTTGCTTGACTCCGAGCACATAAACATCTGCCCCATAGTGCCATGGGACAGCTTTGTCGGATGTATAGGGGATAGGTCCCGGAACAGTGATGATTATGGGTGCAACGAAAAATAGCAATTAGAGCTACAACAAGCATAAATATTTCGCGATGGGTGGGTTAGGTTCGTCTGGTCCTCACGATTCCAACCATATGTCTCACAAGTCTTAATTTTTCCTGGTTCAGAAAGCCCTAATTCAAAGCTTGGAAACCCTAGAAAATCGTTCATGGCATTCTTCGATTCATGGCGTTTCAATTCAATTAAACCATACCATTAGCTTCGTATGGTTCCTAGCAATGCAAATCAACCAAGAAAACATGTTAACTATGCATGAATTAGGATATACGATTATGAAATATAAGTGCAAACCGTGGTTCTGTTTTCAGTGATTTCTTGAGCTTTAGTGCGTGATTTCAATTGCAAATTGTCCCTGGGACCTCCTGCAATGTATTTGAATCAACAAATTGCCTTGAATTGGTCTGGAATACAAGAATAGGTTTTCACTTTTTCTTGAAATTTCTCAATATGCTATGGCTTTTTTCTGCAGCTTTTTCATGTCCACGAGGTTAGGATTTGCTTGCATATATATAGAGGAAACGAATTAGGTCAAAAACCTAAGCAAGAATCCATTGCAATGATGATTAGATCTTTGATTGAAAATCAAATATTTTTGATTTTTCATGATTGGAAAATGTTGCCAAATTTGGATGTTTTGTATCTTTGACTTTGTGCACGAATTTGCCATCATATCTTGACCATATTTGCTTCACAAATTGATTGAAAAATCAAATCTTGCATTTTCCTACAATTTAAATTAATTAAATGAATTAATATTAATTAAAAATCCAATTAATCAATAAAAATAAGAAAATAAATTCCATTAATCTTGATGGGTCGTGCATAGGTCAAGGATGAAGTTTCAAGAATAGATTTGAGGCCCATTAGCAAAAATAAGGTGTTTTGATCAAAGTTGACTTTTGCAAATTCATAAAAATTTCCCAACTTCTCCAATGCACAACTTGCTCAATTTTGATCATATGACCATGTTCTTGGACATTTTGGAAAGCTCTTGAAGTCCTCTAACCAATGCCTTTGGTCCCATGTCATTTGGATTTACCAATCTCAAGTTATGGTCTTTGACGCAAAGTGTACTTTTGTTGACTTTTGAAATTGACCTATAATGTAAAAATTGATAACTTTTTGTGAGAGCATTTCTTGAACTTGGAGTGTGAAGATGGATTTTAGGAAATGGCATCCCCTTCAAAATGAGAATTAGATGGGATTTTTCTGATGAACCATGAAAAGGTTATGCCCTAGTCAAGATACAGTTGACTTTTCTACTGTCCAAAAATAGTAACTTTTTGCATCTTGATGATTTTTGAGCCATTCTTGTGGAATCATGATCAAGACTTGATCAAATGATGATTGTGGACTCAAAATAAGATGTTGACCAAAAATTCTGACTTTTGACTGCAAAATGACCATTTTGCCCTTGCAGTTGACTGTAGGTCAAATGAAGCTTTTGACTGTGCAAATTGGCACTGTGAGTCTTGAAACTTGGCATGTAGGTGCTTGAGGATGTATATAGGCTTATGAGACTTGATTGAACCATTGGAAACCCCAAATTCCTTGAGAGAACCAAAACCCTAATTTAGCTGGCTTAGGAGGTGGTTTGACTGTACAATCTCTTGAGCAATCTTGAACCATTTGAAGATGATTCTTGACAAACCTTGAAGAATATGGGAGGGAAAATTTTGGGGTACAACACTAGGGTTGTTGTGGAAGATGGAGGTTGCACTATTTGGGGACAACTTCCTGACATACCGTACAAATATGAAAAATTTGGGTTGGGTCTTACTTCAAAGGCTTAGAAAGAGGTTCGACGTGCTCATGCTAGTGGACCACCTCTATGTATTAGCAATAATGAAGTTAATGCTCTAGAAGACACTGATAGTAATGGTGAATTTGAAGACTGGATATTCCCAACTGCTGATGGTGGACTCAGCAACTAGAAGGCCAAAGACTTCATCTCAATCTCCTTCAACTAGGAGTAATTTCTATTTCCTATTTTTATTGCTTTAAGAACTTTGCCCGTATAATTTCCTTCAAAATAATGAATTTAAGCCATGTGCCTTTCCTGGGGCACAATGGTCCATTTGTTAAGGGTTTGTCATTTCATATATCATATGTTCATTTAATGAAAACATGGGACGATTTTGCATTCAAATTTTATGCTCTTTGTCTTTCTTTTATTTACTACATTTTCAAAAATAGCCATGTGATCTTCCATGCACACACACACACACACACATTTGCAGATCCACATCCACTCCGGATCTCAATGATTACAATTCTGATATTGCCATTTATGACTTCGAAAATCCAATCTATCAAGACGAAGACGGAGGTGAAGAAGATTGTGAGATACCTGGAGAACTCGCCAAACTCCCGATACAAGAGGAAAAGGCCATCCAATTGCATGAAGAATCGGTCGAAGTGATAAACTTGGGTACTGAGGAAGATAAGAAAGAAGTCAAGATCGGCGCCAACTTGGAAGACATTGTCAAGAGCATATTGGTTCATATGTTTCATAACTATGTTCAGGTATTCGCCTGGTCATATGAAGACATGTCGGGGCTCGATACTGATATTATGGTTCATCGTCTAACAATGAAAGAGGAGTACACTCCGATCAAACAAAAGGTTCTTCGCATGCGTCCTGACATTTCTGCAAAGATCAAGGCTGAGGTAATGAAACAATTCAATGCAGGATTCTTGGCAGTAACATTGTATCCCTAATGGGTTGCAAATGTTGTTCCAGTGTCGAAGAAATACGGTAAGGTCCGTATGTGTGTAAACTACAAGGATTTAAATAGGGCAAGCCCCAAAGACGACTTCCCACTACCGCATATTGATGTCTTAGTTGACAACACTGCTCAACACAAGGTGTTCTCCTTCATGGATGGCTTCTCCGGGTATGATCAAATGAAAATTGCGCCTGAGGACATGGAGATAACCACTTTTGTTACACCGTGGGGCACCTTCTGTTATAAAGTCATGCCTTTTGGGCTGAATAATGCATGTGCAACTTATCAATGGGCTATGGTGGATTTATTTCATGATATGATTCATCATGAGATAGAAGTCTATGTTGATGACATGATAATAAGATCCCAAACTAAGGAAGAGCACCTTGATCATCTGTGTAAGATGTTTGAGAGGTTGAAGAAATACAAACTGAGGTTGAACCCCAACAAATACATCTTTGGGGTAAGGTCTGATAAGCTCTTAGGTTTTGTCGTCAGTGGCAAAGGAATTGAGGTTGATCCTGCAAAAGTCAAAGAAATCCAAGAAATTACATCTCCCCGTACTGAGAAGGAGGTCAAATGTTTTCTAGGATAACTAAACTACATTGCTCGATTCATCTCTCACCCGACTACTACTTATGAACCACTCTTCAAGCTGTTGAAGAAAGATAAAGAAGTAAGATGGAATAACGACTTTCAAAAAGCTTTTGACAAGATCAAAGAGTACTTACAAGAACCACCAATTCTGATGCCATCAGTTGAAGGTAGACCTCTAATAATGTACTTAACTATGTGTGATCGGTGGAAATAGAACTGACTGTTTTAAAGCTGGTTCGCGAAATGTCGCGGTAAGCAAGAGTCGCCACCATCTTTTATTTTATCCAACAAGGAAAGGACAAAAGCACAGCAAAATTCCTTTTCGAGAATGTTTCTCGGTTCAGGAGGTAGATTATAGAAAGGGAAGGTATTAGCACCCTTTATATCCGTGGTTATCCACGGGCTCTTAGGTACTTGCTCTTATGTTTTCAAAAATGTTTGCTTTTCAAATGTGTGTGGGTTTTGAAAAAGTTTCGTTTGAAAAATTCCTAAGCAACTCTTGTATCTATCCTCAAGAGTGTATGAAAAATTTGTTTGAAAACTTTTTGAAAGTGTCAGTGTGAAAAGTTGTTTTTGTTTGTTTTGAAAAGAGCAAGTACCCATGAGATCTACCTACTCTAAGGAATTAGGCTGTGTAAGAGTCCTTTAAACAGTGCCATCCCACTATTGAGAAGTAGGTAGCACCGTCGTTGGAGTTATTCGGGTCAATTCGATTAAGGGACAATGTGGTCACCGAAGCAATAGTAGGACACCTTAGAAGTAACCCTAATGTCCTAGATCCTTTTTATCCGAGGCGACCGTTTCGAGGCAACAGGATCTTTAGACAGGAGGGCAACCTCTAAGACACCCTATACTTGACGACCACGTTCAAAGGCAACCAGTGAGGCGTACCCTAGGAGTGGCATGTGCTTGTGGGTTGTTTTTCAGTTAAGGTTTATCTTGTACATATATCATGGTGATCTACGAGTTGTTTTTAATTTTCATCCAAGTCTTGCATGCATATTAACAGTTAAGAGTGCGGAAAATAAAGTGCGGAAATATGAATCTACGCTATTACAAGGCGCGGGTCTATACATCGCCAAAAGCAAACCCGTTTTGGAAAATAAATGCAGAAAGTAAAGAAAGCGGTAAAACCTAATTAACTATTACATCCTTTGAGCAGATACATAAATAATCAAAATAAGAATAAGGTGCGAAAAGAAATAGAATCGGGACGTCCTTAGGGTTTTGACCCTTTTGAGAAATAAAGAAATTGAATTTGTCCTTTTTTGCAATTTAATTAAAATATTAAACCTAGTACTAATTAATTATTTAATTAAAGGAAAAATGTTTTTTTGTGTTTTTTTTAATGTTTTAATGAAAATAAAGAAATTAAAAGTCAAGAAAACCCTAATTCTAGATTGTTTTTATTTATTATGAAAAAGGTTAAAATTACCTAATTAAACTAATTTAATTAATTTACATTTTATTTACAAAAATAATAATTAATAAATAAGAATAGTGATAATAAGAAAACATGATTGAAAATTGTCAAACCCTAATTCTACATGATTTTTATTTATTTATGAAAAAGATTAAAGTTGACCTATTAAACTAATTAATTTGTTAGTATTTTATTTACAAAATAAATTAATAATGAAATTAATACATAATAGTAAATATTATAAATATTTGTTTTCTGAATTAATTATTAAAATAGCTATTTGTTAATTAAATAATAATAATAATTAATAATTATAAAAAGGAAATAAAAAGAAAGCAAAAAGAAATAGAAAGAAAACTAGGGGGTGTTGGGCCCAATGGAGGTTTAGTGAAGCAATTCTGGCCCAATAGCACAAAGCCCTTGTTGACTTCTGGAATCAGGTGCGTATGGTTGACTGAGGAACATGGTGGTCATCCACCTTTTGATCATTGGATGGAGGCACAATGAAATTCTGGCTGCAGATACTCAATGTCACGTTCAATGTTATGACACCGTATCTGACTTTCTATAAGACAGTAAATACAAAAACAGTAAAGAACACAGTCAATTGTTTACCCAGTTCAGTGTGCAACAACACCTACTCTGGGGGCTACCAAGCCAGGGAGGAAATCCACTATAAGAGATATTAATTCAGGAATAAACCAACCAGTTTATCTCCTTCACTTAAGACCTACCCAATGCAACTTCAATCTAAGTACAACTTAAACCTGAGTTTCTACTCACTCCCCCTCAATCACAGCAGTGATACATAAAACAATTTGACTAATGAATTGATGAAGACACTCTTCAAAACATACACTTTATTATGCTTCACAGCTTTTTAATCAAGCAACACAAACACTCTTGCTTCACAGCTTTGAGTGATACACAAACCTAACTTGACTTTGCTTCAAAGCTTTAGTCAAGAGACATACAAACACTCTTGCTTCAAAGCTTTGAGTGATACATAACCCTTACAATTAAAACCTATTCCAAGTCACTTATCACAATGATAATTGCTTGGATTACAATAGTTAAAACTATACAGCTTCTAAATGATCTTCTGTCAGAAAGGGATGCATTCAAAACAGTAGCCCTGTTGAATATATAGCAGCTGCATCTTCAGTTAGGGTTTCCACAAATAGATAGGGTTAATTCCGTTTGTCCTTAAGACTAGGTCACAGGACTATATCAACCAGGTTGGGGTTGAGCTAGGTTAACCCAAAGAAAACGCAGGATTCTGTTCTGGAAAGACTGAGTCATTTTCCTGAAAAAACTCAGAATTAACCAAACTGCATACCTGTTAGTTCAGAACAGGATGTCTTAACATTTGTTATGACATCTGAATTCCTGTTTACTGATTTTGGTAAATGTGATCATTTTGCAAAATGCTCAGATACACACTCATAAACATCAGTACCTGTATGACAATATTTTTCTGCAAAGGTACCTAATAAATCTGTACCTAATAAACTAGAATGTTATGACATCAGTCATGACATTCATACACATGGTTTTACCAAAAATGCATGCCAATACCTAAACAACTACAAACTCCCCCTTTGGCAGATTTTTGGCTAAAGCCCCTAAGCAATCAGAGATAGATAGCAGCAGAATAAATATGACTGCAGAAAAATGGAATGTCAAATAAAGTCTACCAAAATATATCTCCCCCTCTTTAGCCACAAATGGGCCAAAGATACATGTTCTTAAAGATTATACAGTCATCCAGAAAAAGTAACACAACAAGACAAAAAAAACTGAACACACTTTGCAACCTCCACCAGGGACCAGCAACACCACCAACCAACAACTTCACCAACTTTTAAGTACTGTCATCAGACTCAGAAGATTCGGGCTTCTTCCTTTTCTTGTGAGCAATGTCAGCATTCTTCTCTTTGTCTGATGTCTCAACATCCTTAGAGACATCTGGATTTGTTTCAGTATTTGAACTTTCTTGATTTAAAGGAACAGAAATGCCAGGAACTAAGTGGTTCTCGTTCAGAATTCTTGTAACAATTTTAGCTATTGCTTGACGAACATAGGCTGACCCTTCCCTATTTGCAATTTCAGGGGGAAATGAAGAAGAAGGATGAGATGGATTACCAGAGGCAGAGGCTTGGGACCTTCCTGCATGTCTTGTTCTCAGCTCTTTGACCTTGGCGGGGTTAGTTTCCACTTTTCTAAGAGAAGAGATCTCCAGGACTTCAGAGTCCAGACAAGAAGAGATTGTCCTAGAATCTTGATCAGAGGAAGAGGTTGAAATAGTCGTATTGGATGATGATGGTGTTTGAGACATTTTGACAGTCTTAGAGGACCAACATCAACTGAAGAGAAAATTCTTATTGAGAGATTGGGTTTTGATGAGGAGACGAAAGGGGAAGGAAGAAAAGGAGTGTCTATTCAACTTCTTAAAAGAATTGAAGGAAATGGGAAAATATAATTTTAACCCAATCAGAACAAACATAACTCCTTTAACCCTTGTTTTAAGCAAAATTAATTGCTACAATTCCTCATGTTGGCAAATACCCAACTTACCCCTCAAGTTTTCAAATTGATTTGCATCAAGAGCCTTGGTAAAAATGTCAGCCAGCTGTAGCTTAGTGGCAACATGTTCCAATTTGATTGTCTTCTCTTCTACAAGGTCTATGATAAAGTGATGTCTTATGTCAATATGTTTGGTCCTACTATGCTGAATGGGATTCTTGGAAATGTTGATTGTACTCAGATTGTCACAGTACAATGTCATAACATCTTGAGTGACATTATACTCAGTAAGCATCTGTTTCATCCAGATCATTTGAGAACAGCTACTACCAGCTGCAATGTATTCAGCTTCAGCAGTAGAGAGAGACACACAATTCTGTTTCTTGCTGAACCAGGAAACCAGATTATTTCCCAAGAAGAAACATCCTCCAGAGGTGCTTTTTCCATCATCAGCACTACCAGCCCAATCAGCATCACAGTAACCAGTCAGATTTGGTTCACAGCCATGAGAATATAGCAACCCATAGTTGTAAGTTCCACTCACATACTTCAAAATTCTCTTCACTTGATTGATATGACTGACTTTGGGATCAGCTTGGTATCTTGCACAAACTCCAACTGCAAAAGCAATATCAGGTCTACTGGCTGTTAAGTACAACAAGCTTCCTATCATGCTTCTGTACAGACTTTGATCCACCTTAACCCCACTTAAATCTTTGGAAAGCTTTAAATGAGTAGGAGCAGGAGTCCTTTTGTGACTGGCATTCTCCATACCAAACTTCTTTACAATGTTCTTAGCATACTTGCTTTGAGATAAGAAGATTGAGTCCTCCATCTGTGAGACTTGCAGTCCAAGAAAATAAGTTAGTTCTCCCATGAGACTCATTTCGAATTCATCCTGCATCTGTTCAGCAAAATGTTTAACCATAGGTTCTGACATTCCTCCAAACACTATGTCATCAACATATATTTGGTCAACCATCAACTTCCCTCCTTCAGTTTTGACAAAGAGTGTTTTGTCCAAGCCTCATTTTCTATATCCTTTGTCTGAGAGAAACTTTGTTAACCTGTCATACCATGCTCTAGGAGCTTGTTTAAGGCCATATAGAGCTTTTCTCAATTTGTAGACATGATCAGGGTGATTTGGATCCACAAAGCCTTTAGGCTGTTCCACATAAGCTTCCTCATTCAAGTACCCATTTAGAAAGGCACTTTTCACATCCATCTGAAATAACTTGAACTTCAGAAGACAAGAAATTGACAATAGGAGTCTAATTGATTCCAGCCTGGCTACAGGTGCAAAGGTTTCATCAAAATCAACCCCTTCAACCTGAGTGTATCCTTGAGCAACCAGTCTTGCCTTATTCCTGGTGACAACTCCTTCAGCATCTGATTTGTTCTTGAAAATCCATTTTGTGCCAATGATGTTAGTTCCTTCAGGTCTAGGAACCAGTTCCCAAACTTCATGTTGCTTGAATTGGTTCAGTTCATCTTGCATTGCTCCAATCCAGTATTCATCAGTTAAAGCTTCTTTGACATTTCTTGGTTCCATTTTGGACACAAAACAAGAGTTTGAGATGATTTCTCTAGATCTTGTAATGACTCCACTGTTGAGATCTCCTATGATGAGCTCTTTTGGATGATCCTTCTGAATTCTGATGGAAGGGATCTTGCTAGCTTCCTTTGATTCAGATTCTGTTGTGGAGGTGTTGGGTAGAGCATTCTGTTGGGTTGAAGTCTCAAAGAATGTCTCAACATTACAAGGGACATCTATTTCTTCATGATAATCATCAATTATAACATTTATTGATTCCATCATGGCTTTGGTCCTGGAATTGAATACTCTATAAGCTCTGCTGTTTGAGGAGTATCCTAGAAATATGCCTTCATCACTTTTAGGGTCCAGTTTTCTTCTTTGTTCACGATCTGCCAGAATATAGCATTTGCTGCCAAACACATGGAAGTACTTCACAGTTGGTTTTCTTCCTTTCCAGAGTTCATATATGGTGGATGAGGTTCCCTTTCTCAAGGTGACCCTGTTATGGACATATCAGGCTATATTCATAGCTTCAGCCCAAAAATACATAGGAAGTCTTTTGGCATGTATCATTGCTCTGGCAGATTCCTGTATGGTCCTGTTTTTTCTTTCCACAACTCCATTTTGCTGAGGAGTTATAGGAGAAGAAAATTCATGACTAATTCCTTCTGAGGAACAGAAATCATCAAACTTGCTGTTTTCAAATTCCTTGCCATGATCACTTCTGATTCTGACAATACACCCTTCCTTTTCTCTTTGAATTTTTTTGCACAATTCTTTAAAAACTTCAAATACATCAGATTTTTCCCTAATGAAGTTAATCCAGGTGAATCTGGAAAAATCATCCACAACCACATAGGCATATCTTTTTCCACCAAGACTCTCCACTTGCATTGGTCCCATCAGATCCATATGAAGAAGTTCTAGAACCTTAGAGGTGGTCAGATGTCTTGACTTTGGATGTGACATCCTAGTCTGCTTACCAACCTGACATTCACCACAAACTCTTCCTTCATCAATTTGCAGTCTTGGAATCCCTCTGACTTCCTCCATGGAGATAATCCTTTTCATACCTCTTAGATGAAGATGGCCAAGTTTTTGGTGCCATAGTTTCACCTCTTTTTCTTCTTTTGCAATGGAACACACAGAGGAGAAATTAGTGTTCTCAGGCTCCCACAAGTAACAGTTGTCTTTAGATCTGACTCCTTTCATTACAATTTCTTGCTTTTCATTAATTACAAGACATTCAGATTTTGAGAAATTGACCTTGAATCCTAGACCACACAATTGACTGATACTAATGAGATTAGCAGTCAGCCCTTTTACCAGCAGTACTTCATTCAGACTTGGAACTCCAGGGCAGTCCAAATCACCAACTCCTTTGATTTCACCTTTAGCACCATCTCCAAAGGTCACAAAACTGGTGGTGTGAGGTTTAACATTATTGGGGAGGTTCTTGATTCCAGTCATGTGTCTGGAACACCCACTGTCAAAGTACCAGTCTTCCTTTGCAGAGACCCTCAGGGAAGTGTGGGCTATCAGGGCAGTGGCCTTTTTCTTCCATTTAGGAGCATGTGGTACCTTTTTAGACTTAGGTTTGACACCTGAGTTCTGATTAGGGTATCCATGCAATCTGAAGAAGAAGGGCTTTATGTGGCCATATCTCCCACAATGATGACATCTCCATCTTTGGTACCTTTTCTTCATATGTCTCTGTTCCTGATGTTGAGAGTTGTGTTGAGACATCTGTTTTGACATTTGCTTATCAGGCCTGATCTTCTTATCGGTACCAGATTTCTTTGCTTCCATAAATCCTAGTCCAGATTTATTTCCCACATTTTGTCCAACCTGAAGGATCTCTTCCAATTTGTCTGTTCCATTAGTCAGCATCTTGACATATTTGGTCATTTGATTCAGTTGTGAGTTCAGCAATTGAACTTCCCCTTCTAGATGACTTATAGTTTCAAGGTTTGCCCTTTTTCAGCCTCCAGCTTTATGATGAGTTTTGATTGTTTCTCATTCTGCACACAGACTTCAGTACTTCTGATACACAATTTCTTGTAAGTATCAGCCAGTTCTTCAAAAGTCACCTCTTCATCACTAATGTCACTTTCAGAGGTACAAACACCAGTTAGAGCAGTAACTAGTTTGGCAGATTCTTCTTCAGAATTACTTTCTGAATCACAGTCAGACCAAGTAACAGTCAGTCCTTTCTTTTGTTTCTTAAGAAAGGTAGGACATTCAGCTCGAATATGCACATATCCTTCACAACCATGGCATTGAATTCGTCTGCCTTGATTTCCATTCTCTTCTGACCTTGGTCTTCTGCTGGAACTGTCAATGTCAGAGGGAATGTTATGAACATTAGACCTTGACTTTGGATCTATTCTTTTGATGAGTTTGTTGAACTGTCTTCCAAGCATGGCTATAGCTTCTGAAATATTTTCTTCAACATCAGTGTTGGAAACAAGTGCTATGCTCTTGTTCTTCTTGTCACCATTTTCAGTGATCCCCATCTCAAAAGTCTGAAGAGACCCAATAAGTTCATCCACTTTCAACTTGCTGATGTCCTGGGCTTCTTCTATGGCAGTTACCTTCATTGCAAATCTTTTAGGCAAGGATCTGAGAATCTTTCTCACCAATTTTTCTTCTGCCATTTTTTCTCCCAGTGCTCCTGAGGTGTTGGCAATCTCCAAGATGTTCATGTGAAAGTCATGAATGGTTTCATCTTCCATCATTTTTAGATTCTCAAACTTGGTAGTCAACATCTGAAGCCTTGACAATTTTACTTTGGAAGTGCCCTCATGGGTAGTTTTTAGAGTGTCCCAAACTTCCTTGGCCAGTTCATATTGATGTACTAGTCTGAAAATGTTTCTATCAATTCCATTGAACAAGGCATTTAAGGTTTTGGAATTTCCCAGGGCTAACTCATATTCTTCTTTACTCCAATCTTCCTCAGGCTTCAGACTGATTGTCCCATCTTTCTCAGTTATGGTGGGATGGATCCATCCTTTGTCAGCAGCTCTCCAAGCCTTTTTGTCCAGAGATTTTAAGAAGGCAATCATACGAGGTTTCCAATAGTCATAATTAGTTCCATCCAGAATGGGTGGTCTATTTCTAAAAACTCCTTCTTTGTCCATAGTGCCAGAAAGTGATATCCCTAGATCTCACCCAGTAATACAGGCAGGGTGCCTGCTCTGATGCCAATTGAAATTCTGGCTGCAGATACTCAATGTCACGTTCAATGTTATGACACCGTATCTGACTTTCTATAAGATATTAAATACAAAAACAGTAAAGAACACAGTCAATTGTTTACCTAGTTCAGTGTGCAACAACACCTACTCTGGGGGCTACCAAGCCAGGGAGGAAATCCACTATAAGAGATATTAATTCAGGAATAAACCAACCAGTTTATCTCCTTCACTTAAGACCCACCCAATGCAACTTCAATCTAAGTACAACTTAAACCTGAGTTCCTACTCACTCCCCCTCAATCACAGCAGTGATACATAAAACAATTTGACTAATGAATTGATGAAGACACTCTTCAAAACATACACTTGATTATGCTTCACAGCTTTTTAATCAAGCAACACAAACACTCTTGCTTCACAGCTTTGAGTGATACACAAACCTAACTTGACTTTGCTTCAAAGCTTTAGTCAAGAGACATACAAACACTCTTGCTTCAAAGCTTTGAGTGATACACAACCCTTACAATTAAAACCTATTCCAAGTCACTTATCACAATGATAATTGCTTGGATTACAATAGTTAAAACTATACAGCTTCTAAATGATCTTCTGTCAGAAAGGGGTGCATTCAAAACAGCAACCCTGTTGAATATATAGCAGCTGCATCTTCAGTTAGGGTTTCCACAAATAGCTAGGGTTAATTCCGCTTGTCCTTAAGACTAGGTCATAGAACTATATCAACCAGGTTGGGGTTGAGCTAGGTTAACCCAAAGAAAACGCAGGATTCTGTTCTGGAAAGACTGAGTCATTTTCCTGAAAAAACTCAGAATTAACCAAACTGCATACCTGTTAGTTCAGAACAGGATGTCTTAACATTTGTTATGACATCTGAATTCCTGTTTACTGATTTTGGTAAATGTGATCATTTTGCAAAATGCTCAGATACACACTCATAAACATCAGTACCTGTATGACAATATTTTTATACAAAGGTACCTAATAAATCTGTACTTAATAAACTAGAATGTTATGACATCAGTCATGACATTCATACACTTGGTTTTACCAAAAATGCATGCCAATACCTAAACAACTACACACAAGGACACATGGCACACTGATTGGTGAGGTCACATGATGGAATGTTTTGAGAATCCTGCACAGGAGCACGTTAGGAAAAATATGAAACAATTATTGAGTGGACCTGGGAATCGAACCCAGGTCCCAACGATTGCCAGACACGTCCCTTTCCATTGAGCCAACTGCACGTTCTTGTTATAACAATATGCAATGAATATATTATATAGAATAACAACACATGCTAGAAATTAACCAAAACGCGCGCGTTATATTTGAATAGACCAACTACATGTCGCCAGCACGTCATCTTCTTCGTTGGCCTGTAAGAAAAACAAACAAATAGCGGGGGGTTTTAACCCCCACAAAATGCAACCACAGAAAATAGCGATTAGGCGTACAGTACATATAAATAGGGCGCGATGGTTGGTTTGAGTTCGTCTGGCCTTGACGAATTCAACCATATGCGTTATGAGGTCCAATTTTGCTTATGCTGTAAAGCCCCAATCTGAGAGCTCTGAAACCCTAGATTTCATTAATGGTGTTTTGCAATTCTGGGCATTATAATACAATTATTGTGTACCAAAAGCTTCGTCCAATCCCTATGAATACAAAACAATCAACAAAACACGTTAATGATGCATGAATCAGGATACGCGATTATGAAAATTTTTCCAAACCGTGAGACTGTTATCTTTGGATTCTGTGAGTGTTAGTGCTTGATCTTGATTGCAACGTGTTCCTGGGGACTTATCCGAGGTATTAGAATCCTCAAATTGGTTTGAAAGGGCCTGGAATGTGGAAAACTGTTTTCAAATTTTCTTGAGTTTTTTTGGAATTGGCTATGGCTTCTGCAACAGCTTTTGCACGTTAATGAATTTAGGTTTAGCTTCAGTATATGTAATGGAATGAATTAGGTTAAATCTTTTGTCCAAGAATCAATGGAATAATGTTTTGCATCTTTGATTCCCAATCAAATATTTTTGCATCTTTTGATTGAGAAAACTTGCTAAAATTGGATGATTTTGTCTCCTTGATTGATACATGAAATCTTCAGCATGTGTTGAGTTTATTTGCTCCACAAAAGATTTGAAAAACATATCTGTTGAATTTTCCTACAATTAAAATCAATTAAATGAATTAATATTAATAAAAATTCAATTAATTAATTAATTAAAAATAAGAAAATAAATCAATTTAAGCTCAATGGGTCGTGCATAGGCCTTGGACAATGTTTCAAGAAAGAATTTGAGGCCCATTAGCAAAAATGAAGTGTTTTGGGCAAAGTTGACTTTTGCAAATTCCCAAAAATTTCCCAACTTCTCCAATGCATATCTTGCTCAATTTGGATCCTATGAACATGTTCTTGGACATTTTGGAAAGGTCTTGAAGTCCTCTAACCAATGCCTTTGGTCCCATGTCATTTTTATTTACTAATCTCAAGTTATGGTCTTTGACTTAAAGTGCCTTTTTGTTGACTTTTGAAAATGACCTATAATGTTGAAATTGATTACTTTTTGTGAGAGCATTTCTTGGACTTGGAATGTGAAGATGAGTTGTATGAAATGTCATCCCCTTCAAAATGAGCATTGGATGGGATATTTCTAATGAACCATGAAAAAGTTATGCCCTGGTCAAGTTACAGTTGACTTTTCAACTGTCCAAAAATAGAAACTTTTGGCATCTTGATGATTTTGAGCCATGCTTGTGGAATCATGATCAAGAATTGATCAAATGATGATTGTGGCTTCAAAATAATATGTTGACCAAATTTTTTAACTTTTGACTGCCAAATGACCATTTTGCCCCTGTAGTTGACTGTTGAGTAAATAGGCTTTTTAACTATGCAAACTGGCATTGTGAACCTTGAAACTTGACATGGAGATGCTTGGCAATGTATAGAGGCCTATATGACTTGATTGAGCCCTTGAAATCCTCAACTTCCTTGCAAGAACCAAAACCCTAATTTTGAATGGCTTAGGAGGCATTTGGACTGTGCAACCCTTGAGAAGTCTTGAACCATTTGAGGATGATTCTTGATAAACTTTGAAGAACATGGGAGGGCAAATTTTGGGGTACAACAGTTGCCCCTGTTCAATCTTCTTAAACCTGAGGATATAGATTGGCTTTCGGGCCTTTCGTGATCCGAGGGTGGAAGATGATTGAACACTAGAGTGCCCAGAAATTTGCACTTGCATAGTGGAGTATCAACAATATGATGTAGGGAATGGGCTTACAGATGCCATTTGGAGATATGGTGGATAGGAGAATGGGCTTATAGATGCCATCTGGAAGTGTGACAGAACCTTGTCGGGAATGGGCTTATAGATGCCATTTGGAGATGTAATGGATAGTTGTGGAGATGGGCTTATAGATGCCATCGGGGGTGTCGACCGCGTAAGAGATTCCTTAGCGAGAACTTGCGTACTTGAGAAAGGAAGATGGTTTCCTGGCCTGTTACAGGGGTTGATCTTCAAACTCTTTATGCAGATATGCCCTGGCTAGATACAGGTATCGAATCCACAATCAATCGCTCACAGATATGCCTTGGCTAGGTACAAGAATCGAATCTGGAATTCTTCGTCTACAGATATGCCCTGGCTAGGTACAGGAATCGGATCCGGAACTTCAAAAGGTTGCTTACAGACGTGCCCTGGCTGGATACAGGTATCGAACCTCTAAACTCTTCATGCAGACATGCCCTGGCTGGATACAGGTATCGAATCTACAATCAATCACTCACAGATATGCCCTGGCTAGATACAGGAATCGAATCTGGAATTCTTCGTCTACAGATATGCCCTGGCTGGATACAGGTATCGAATCTCTAAACTCTTCATGCAGACATGCCCTGGCTGGATACAGGTGTCGAATCTACAATCAATCGCTCACAGATATGCCCTGGCTGGATACAGGTATCGAATCTCTAAACTCTTCATGCAGACATGCCCTGGCTAGATACAGGTGTCGAATCTAAAATCAGTCACTCATAGATATGCCCTGGCTAGATACAGGAATCGAATCCGGAATTAGGTCGTCTACAGATATGCCCTGGCTGGATACAGGAATCGAATCTCTAAACTCTTCATGCAGACATGCCCTAGCCGGATACAGGTATCGAATCTACAATCAAATCACTCACAGATATGCCCTGGCTAGATACAGGAATCGAATCTGGAATTTCAAAAGGTTTATGGGTTGTCTCTACTGACAGGTTGTCTTTACTAACAGGGGTCTTTAATGACGGGTTGTCTTCAATGACTGGTTGTCTAAAACGACAGGTGTCTATAACGACGAGTGTCTATGACAACGAGTGTCTATAACGATGAGTGTCTATAACGACGAGTGTCTATAACGACGAGTGTTTATAAAGACGAGTGTCTATAACGACGAGTGTCTATAATGACGAGTGTCTATAACGACGAGTGTCTATAACGACGGGTGTCTATAACAACGGGTGTCTATAACGACGGGTGTCTATAACGACGAGTGTCTATAACGACGGGTGTCTATAACGACGAGTGTCTATAACGACGAGTGTCTATAACGACGGGTGTCTATAACGACGGGTTGTCTTTAATGACTTTAGGAATTAATTTTAACTGGACTTGTCTTCTTTGACTGGATGAGCATCAGAAAAACCTTTGGGATTTAACTGTACTTGTCTTTTTTGACTGGATTTGTCTTTTTTGACATAGCTGATCATTTAACTGTATCCTTCCTGAAAGGTAAAGGTCAGTCATATTCAAAGCATGATATGGATCAGGCAATGATGTTCTCAACATAAATGAGATTGTGCGATATGATGCGTACATGCATGTATCGTGATGTATGAAAATGTGATGTTTATGAATGTATTCTCGTCTAGGAAAATAAATCCTTGACGGATGTTGGGAGCTTGTTGAATCCTGGGCTGATGTTGAAGAGTAGAGTTCTTCGTTTCCGCTAGGGATGATGGTTGCAAGAATAAACCGGTAGGAGAAGATGACTCCGTTGGGGAATAAACCTGGCGAAAAGATTACTCTGCGGGGAACTACTCCGTGGGAAGAGATATTTCGCTGAGATTTTGATGAGAACTCCGCTGGGGATTCCATTGATAAGTTTTGTTGGGTAATTGATGAACTCCGCTGGGGGATAGGAAGAACTTCGCCGAGGACGATCTTTCCGTGGCAATTAGCTGAGGATAACCCAGTTATAGGCTCTAGTGGGGGATAATCTTCTGAATAAAGCTGGGGAGAGATATGTACTCTGCAGGGGACAAGCTTCCAGAATCTACTGGGGAGATTGATTCAACTCTCCTGGGGAAACTTTTGGACTGTACTGGGGAAGTGGTATTCCGCGGGGAACAATCTTAGATCAAGACTGCCGGGGATGCTTGCTTAGGAATATCTGTATACTCCGCTGGGGAATATTGAGATCTTCTGGGGATACCCAATTTCCTTAAGGCTGACAAGGCTAACACTGCTTGGGGAGAGTATCGCTGACTTGCTGGAGATACCGTGCCTTTTCAAGGCTGCTGGGAGATCAACTCTTCTTGGGGAGAATTGTTGAACCTTGCCTTACTCTGCGGGGAGTGAAGGTATCTTGGTCATGTTCTTCAGCTGAACTTACCTTGGTACCTCGGTGGACAGAGCGACTAGATCGCTTAGACAACTCTTATTTCCCCAGTTTCTGTGGGAGGACGTGCCTAGGAGGCCTTGATGACTGCTGATTGACGAATCTTCTTCTAGTAGGCAAGTGACAAGATGACGGGACATAGTCGTACGCTTTGATCCCTAATTTTTGCCTGGACCGCCCTTTCGGTTTTTCAGTCCACCGGGATACCCATTTTTTCCCAAGCCGCCTTTTCAGGTTTTCGACTTGCCGGGTGTACAGATTTTTTCATTTTCATCCCTTATTTTTGCCTGAACCCTTTTGGTTTGCCGGGAAGCCCTTATTTTTTCCTAGGTGTGTCAACCTAGCGGGTTTTTGATTATGCATAGTACTTTTTCGACTATGTCCATGCTCTCAGAATGTAGGGAGGTGCCCCTGTTGATAGTGTTGTGTTGCCATGCTACCAGAAGATCTTCGTTTGATCGTCCAATGCCCCAAGTGATCCAGATGGAGATTTGCCCCAAGCTGGTTGGCCTTTTGAGAGATTCTCCGAATCTTGACTTAACTGCCCCAGATGATGTACAATGATCATGCCATGCTCCTTGCTTGGAGGTGCTTTTGTTCATTAGACATTCGTCGTGCGAACTTCTATGTTGTTCAAACAAATAGTCATATACAAGCAATGTTATATTAAAAATGCAAAGCTTATGTCTGTCTTGAAGCTTTTTTTTTTGAAAATGCATTTTTTCCATAAAAACAAGTGAATTTTTTTTTTGTAAACTGTGATGTCAACTCGTTATTTTACCGCAAGCCTTAAGGAGTCAGGATATCTTTCGTAACAGTATGCTTTCGAACTAACCCATGCTTCAGCTAGGACTTTTGAGGGTTATAACGTGGCCTGGTTCACGGTTCAAGAAACAAAGGATAAAGGCTCAAGTTTATTTGTACCCACCCGTTCTTCGTGATGTTCTCCAAACCTAAACTCAGTTGATCGTGCATTAGACCTTGTTTGAGTCTTTGCTCTGATATTCCGGTGACGGTTCGGATATTGACAATTTATTTTGAATAGGCAGTCATTTCTCTTTTTTTTGTCGAGGGTTTGTATGACCTCTTTCTTTTTTATTTCGTTATCCATGTTTTTTGCCTGAACTGTTTCTTTTGTGATTACAGTCAGCGGGATGCCCCAGTTTTGTAAGTCTCCTTCATAGGTTTTGACTTGTTGGGCTTTAGTTTTTTTTGGTAATGACTGCCTGTCCTTACGATTATACGGAACCATCACTGTCTTTTGTTTTGGAAGGACTCCTTTGATGCTGTTCATTGTGCATTTGGATCAACTGAGAGAACTACCCTGCCCCAGGTTATGATTAAGGGTTTTAATTTTCGAAAAGAAAAACTCCAACTTCTTTGGCTCAAAGAGGGTAACGAGGGATTATCTTCCTTATAACTCCAGTGTTTAGGGATTGAAACAATGCTTGCACCTCATCAGCGGGGTCTGTTCAAAAGCATACTGTAAAGATCGTGGTATCGTTTTCGTCATCCTCCCTCAAGAGGCTTAGAATTATTAATCGCGAGTTGAACATCAAAAATAAAAGCAATTTTAAGCATAGTAAACATAATTACTTCAAAACAGACACGTGTAATGTATTAATGAAATAACAACGTTTGACATGAATAAAATGTTTGAACAATCAAAGAAAAATACAACTTGAACATTCGAATGAACAAAATTTTTTCCAATCCTAGCCATGTTTTGGCAAGGGAGCAGTGATCACATTGGGAGTCTCCGGAGAGTCGAACTGGACTTCCTTTGCGTCGATTAGATCCTGAACCTTGTTTCTCAAAGTCCAACAATCATCTGTAGCATGCCCCGGGCTGTCAGAATGATAAGCGCAGCGAACGTTGGGGTTATACCTTGAAGGTGTCCTGTTGGGATTCTTAGGAGGGTCCCTTAGAGTTACCAACTTGGTCTCCAGCAACTGTGGTAATATCTGGGACAAGGTCATGCCGAGGGGAGTGAATTGCCTTTTATGTTTCTCCTCCCTTTGTTGATTGTGACGCTGAGGAGCACTGGCCGGTTTTGAAATAACCACCGCGTTGACAACACTAGATTCTTTCTTGGATGGTTTCTTCTCAGTGTTCGAGGAGTCACCATTCTGTATCTTTCCAAACTTGATACCAGCTTCGATCCTCTCACCAGTCAAAATCAGATCTATAAACCCAGCAGAGGAATTTCCAATCAGATGGTTGAAGAACGGACCAGACAGGGTCCCCAGGAACAAATCAACGAGCTCACGGTCCGTTAAAGGTGGTTGCACCCTTCCAGCAAGGTCTCTCCACTTTTGCGCATATTCCTTGAATCCTTCACCCGTCCCTAGTGACATACCCTGGAGTTGGGTACGCGTAGGAGCAAGGTCGGAGTTGTACTGATATTGCTTGTAGAATGCAGTAGCCAAGTCCTCCCAATTTCGAATACTGGTTCCATCCAGCTGATAGAACCATTCGAGTTGAGCCCCTGAAAGGCTATCCTGGAAGAAATGGATCCATAGATTCTTATCAATAGTGTAAGGTTGGATCTTCCTTACATAGGATCTGAGATGCAGCTTAGGACAGGAAGCCCCGTCGTACTTTGCAAAAGCAGGTGCCTTGAATTTATGTGGGATCACCACCCCAGAGGATAGACCTAGATCTTCGAAGTCCAGGCCGGGAACTTTCTGTATCTCCATAGCACTTAGGCGGTCCTCTAGCTGTTTGTACCTATCCTAAGCTTGCAGATGTTTCAGCCGTTCATCCTTACTGTCTTCTGGACTGTTCCTGACCAAAGTCCCCATGAGGAGTGTTCTCAACTCTTCCTGCCCCTTGGATAGATTTAGGAGGATCTCCCCGAACCGAGTCTCTTGAGCATGAAGATCCTGGTTGTCTTGTTGGGAAGCCATTGCTGAAATAAACAGCAAAGATGGTAAGTGACCTGTAATAAGGGTACCTGTTATGCAATGATGTGTATGTATGCATGCAATGTTTTCAAGGATCTCGTGGGGTAAACAAGAAAATTGTTAGAATTTGAATTTCGTAGCTTGATGGAAGGAACTTCATGTTGTTGAGAGTCCTTCTTCAAGAGTCAAGGCTCACCATATCGAGTGGGTCATAGCCCCTGACTTAAGTCATCAGGTTTGGCTAGAGGAAAATAAATCCCCTTTGCCCCTTGCTAGACAGTTGGTTCATCATGACCTGCATCACAAGCCCTTGAGATCCTTGAAATGGGTTAGTCCTTATGCAGGATGTATGCAATGGTATGATGGTATGATGTTATGCTATGCGTGGAGTGATGCAAGTAAACCCTGTTATGAGCCCAGATTAAGGACTGTAAACAAAACCTGCAAGGAACTCATGTGTCAGATAACAAGAATGTGCAAGTAGTTCAAGTTTGAAGGCACATAAGTCACACAAGACAACCTTTAGAGTTCAGGCCAGCATGAAGTTTAGGTATTACCCTCTTGAAGTTGGTTGGCTCAAAACCTGTCCTATCAATAGTAACCGGGTTCTAAGGAGCTCAATATCATCAGATTGTTTTCTATGTTCATTGTTTTGATTTAGCCACTGAACTGGCGACTAAAATATTCCAAGAAAACAACCCTCAATGAGTGTAGTATCGAGTATCTACCAACTTCGGACTGCACCAAAGTCGGTCATCTCACTACCCCTAAAGAGGCCAGGATGGTCAAGTAAGGTTCCTAAGGTCAGTTGATGCTTCACGACACCACGCGGCGGCCCCGTACTCTCCTTGACTTGACTCAAGGGTTACCGGTACTTACCAAAGTGCCACATCAACATAGCAACTGCTTCAACCGTGTCGGTATACCCCGCACAATTCCCTCACAGTTTGTTGCTACTTCTAAAAGGGTATCCCCAGATCTGGGTTAGGATCTATGAAACTCTGATGCAAGCCCACAAAGATAAATCATACAGAGCATGCAATTGAAAACATAAGTGATCTAGTCCTAAGGTACACCTCACTTATTAAATATCCCCAGCAGAGTCGCCAGTTCTGTGATCGGTGGAAATAGAACTGACTGTTTTAAAGCTGGTTCGCGAAATGTCGCGGTAAGCAAGAGTCGCCACCATATTTTATTTTATCCAACAAGGAAAGGACAAAAGCACAGCAAAATTCCTTTTCGAGAATGTTTCTCGGTTCGGGAGGTAGATTATAGAAAGGGAAGGTATTAGCACCCTTTCTATCTGTGGTTATCCACGGGCTCTTAGGTACTTGCTCTTATGTTTTAAAAAATGTTTGCTTTTCAAATGTTTGTGGGTTTTGAAAAAGTTTCGTTTGAAAAATTCCTAAGTAACTCTTGTATCTGTCCTCAAGAGTGTATGAAAAATTTGTTTGAAAACTTTTTAAAAGTGTCAGTGTGAAAAGTTGTTTTTTTTTTGTTTTGAAAAGAGCAAGTACCCATGAGATCTACCTACTCTAAGGAATTAGGCTGTGTAAGAGTCCTTTAAACAGTGCCATCCCACTATTGAGAAGTAGGTAGCACCGTCGTTGGAGTTATTCGGGTCAATTCGATTAAGGGACAATGTGGTCACCGAAGCAATAGTAGGACACCTTAGAAGTAACCCTAATGTCCTAGATCCTTTTTATCCGAGGCGACCGTTTCGAGGCAACAGGATCTTTAGGCAGGAGGGAAACCTCTAAGACACCCTATACTTGACGACCACGTTCGAAGGCAACCAGTGAGGCGTACCCTAGGAGTGGCATGTGCTTGTGGGTTGTTTTTCAGTTAAGGTTTATCTTGTACATATATCATGGTGATCTACGAGTTGTTTTTAATTTTCATCCAAGTCTTGCATGCATATTAACAGTTAAGAGTGCGGAAAATAAAGTGCGGAAATATGAATCTACGCTATTACAAGGCGTGGGTCTATACATCGCCAAAAGCAAACCCGTTTTGGAAAATAAATGCAGAAAGTAAAGAAAGCGGTAAAACCTAATTAACTATTACATCCTTTGAGCAGATACATAAATAATCAAAATAAGAATAAGGTGCGAAAAGAAATAGAATCGGGACGTCCTTAGGGTTTTGACCCTTTTGAGAAATAAAGAAATTGAATTTGTCCTTTTTTGCAATTTAATTAAAATATTAAACCTAGTACTAATTAATTATTTAATTAAAGGAAAAATGTTTTTTTGTGTTTTTTTTTAATGTTTTAATGAAAATAAAGAAATTAAAAGTCAAGAAAACCCTAATTCTAGATTGTTTTTATTTATTATGAAAAAGGTTAAAATTACCTAATTAAACTAATTTAATTAATTTACATTTTATTTACAAAAATAATAATTAATAAATAAGAATAGTGATAATAAGAAAACATGATTGAAAATTGTCAAACCCTAATTCTACATGATTTTTATTTATTTATGAAAAAGATTAAAGTTGACCTATTAAACTAATTAATTTGTTAGTATTTTATTTACAAAATAAATTAATAATGAAATTAATACATAATAGTAAATATTATAAATATTTGTTTTCTGAATTAATTATTAAAATAGCTATTTGTTAATTAAATAATAATAATTAATAATTATAAAAAGGAAATAAAAAGAAAGCAAAAAGAAATAGAAAGAAAACTAGGGGGTGTGTTGGGCCCAATGGAGGTTTAGTGAAGCAATTCTGGCCCAATAGCACAAAGCCCTTGTTGACTTCTGGAATCAGGTGCGTATGGTTGACTGAGGAACATGGTGGTCATCCACCTTTTGATCATTGGATGGAGGCACAAGGACACATGGCACACTGATTGGTGAGGTCACATGATGGAATGTTTTGAGAATCCTGCACAGGAGCACGTTAGGAAAAATATGAAACAATTATTGAGTGGACCTGGGAATCGAACCCAGGTCCCAACGATTGCCAGACACGTCCCTTTCCACTGAACCAACTGCACGTTCTTGTTATAACAATATGCAATGAATATATTATATAGAATAACAACACATGCTAGAAATTAACCAAAACGCGCGCGTTATATTTGAATAGACCAACCACATGTCGCCAGCACGTCATCTTCTTCGTTGGCCTGTAAGAAAAACAAACAAATAGCGGGGGTTTTTAACCCCCACAAAATGCAACCACAGAAAATAGCGATTAGGCGTACAGTACATATAAATAGGGCGCGATGGTTGGGTTGAGTTCGTCTGGCCTTGACAAATTCAACCATATGCGTTATGAGGTCCAATTTTGCTTATGCTGTAAAGCCCCAATCTGAGAGCTCTGAAACCCTAGATTTCATTAATGGTGTTTTGCAATTTTGGGCATTATAATGCAATTATTGTGTACCAAAAGCTTCGTCCAATCCCTATGAATACAAAACAATCAACAAAACACGTTAATGATGCATGAATCAGGATACGCGATTATGAAAAAATTTCCAAACCGTGAGACTGTTATCTTTGGATTCTTTGAGTGTTAGCGCTTGATCTTGATTGCAACGTGTTCCTGGGGACTTATGCAAGGTATTAGAATCCTCAAATTGGTTTGAAAGGGCCTGGAATGTGGAAAACTGTTTTCAAATTTTCTTGAGTTTTTTTGGAATTGGATATGGCTTCTGCAGCAGCTTTTGCACGTTAATGAATTTAGGTTTAGCTTCAGTATATGTAATGGAATGAATTAGGTTAAATCTTTTGTCCAAGAATCCATGGAATAATGTTTTGCATCTTTGATTCCCAATCAAATATTTTTGCATCTTTTGATTGAGAAAACTTGCTAAAATTGGATGATTTTGTCTCCTTGATTGATACATGAAATCTTCAGCATGTGTTGAGTTTATTTGCTCCACAAAAGATTTGAAAAACATATCTTTTGAATTTTCCTACAATTAAAATCAATTAAATGAATTAATATTAATAAAAATTCAATTAATTAATTAAAAATAAGAAAATAAATCAATTTAAGCTCAATGGGTCGTGCATAGGCCTTGGACAATGTTTCAAGAAAGAATTTGAGGCCCATTAGCAAAAATGAAGTGTTTTGGGCAAAGTTGACTTTTGCAAATTCCCAAAAATTTCCCAACTTCTCCAATGCATATCTTGCTCAATTTGGATCCTATGAACATGTTCTTGGACATTTTGGAAAGGTCCTGAAGTCCTCTAACCAATTCCTTTAGTCCCATGTCATTTTGATTTGCCAATCTCAAGTTATGGTCTTTGACTTAAAGTGCCTTTTTGTTGACTTTTGAAAATGACCTATAATGTTGAAATTGATTACTTTTTGTGAGAGAATTTCTTGGACTTGGAATGTGAAGATGAGTTGTAGGAAATGTCATCCCCTTCAAAATGAGCATTGGATGGGATCTTTCTGATGAACCATGAAAAAGTTATGCCCTGGTCAAGTTACAGTTGACTTTTCAGCTGTCCAAAAATATAAACTTTTGGCATCTTGATGATTTTTGAGCCATGCTTGTGGAATCATGATCAAGACTTGATCAAATGATGATTGTGGCTTCAAAATAATATGTTGACCAAAAATTTTGACTTTTGACTGCCAAATGACCATTTTGCCCCTGCAATTGACTGTTGAGCAAATAGGCTTTTTGACTGTGCAAACTGACATTGTGAACCTTGAAACTTGGCATGGAGATGCTTGGAAATGTATAGAGGCCTATATGACTTGATTGAGCCCTTGAAAACCTCAACTTCCTTGCAAGAACCAAAACCCTAATTTTGACTGGCTTAGGAGGCATTTGGACTGTGCAACCCTTGAGAAGTCTTGAACCATTTGAGGATGATTCTTGATAAACTTTGAAGAACATGGGAGGGAAAATTTTGGGGTACAACACTATGTTAGAGAATTTAATGGGGCGTGTGCTGGGGAAGCATGATGAGTCTGGTCGAAAAGAGAATGCAATATACTAACTTAGCAAAAAGTTTACCAACTGTGAAACAAGATATTCACTACTCGAGAAAACTTTATGCGCTTTGGCATGGGTTGCTCACCGACTAAGACAATATATGTTGACTCATACCACTCTACTGATCTCTAAGATGGATCCCATCAAGTACATCTTTGAGAAGCCATCTATCTCTGAAAGGATAGCCCGATGGAAAATGATCCTAACTGAATATGATATCTAGTACACTACACAAAAAGCAATCAAAGGAAGTGTGTTGGTGGATCATTTGGCACATCAAGCTGTGGATGACTAGCAATCTATGAACTTTGAATTCCCAGACGAGAATATCATGCTGATTACAGATTGTGAAAAGCCTGGACTGTATGAAGGACCTGAACAAGGATCCCGATGGACTATGGTTTTTGATGGAGCTTCCAACGCACTAGGTAACAAAATTGTGGATGTGATCATTTCTCCCAAAGGTTGCCATACTCCTTTCACTGCCAGACTCTGCTTCGAATGTACCAACAATATCGCCGAGTATGAAGCGTGCATCTTGGGTCTCAAAGCTACTATTAACCTAAGAATCAAAGTCTTAAGTGTATATGGAGACTCAGCTTTGGTCATTAGTCAAGTTAAAGGAGAGTGGGATACAAAACATCCAAATCTTATCCCTTACAAAGAACTTGTGTTAACCTTGACCTCGTACTTTGAAGAAATCACCTTTGAACAAATCCCGAGGGAAGAAAATCCGTTGGCAGATGCTTTAGCTACCATGTCTTCTATGTTTAAGGTCAGATAGGACAACGAAGCTCCCTGAATTACTATCAAAAGATTTGACGAACCAGTGCACTGCTATGAGATTGACACTGATGGTGTAGAGGAGAAGCATTGGTTTCATGAGGTGAAAAGATACCTCGAAGCTCAAGAGTATCCTGAAGGGGGGTCACTCAACAACAAGAAATTCTTGCGGAGGTTCTCATCCAAGTTCTTCCTGAGCAATGGGGCCTTATACAAGCGCAACCATGATTCAATTTTTCTCTGTTGTATGGACAAGAAGGAAGCAGAGAAGATCATGGAGGATATGCATGAAGGTACTTTTGGTACTCATTCTAGCGGACATACTATGGCCAAGAAGATTTTGAGAGCTGGTTACTATTGGTCGACCATGGAAATCGATTGCCATCACCACTCGAGGACTTGTCATAAGTGCCAAATTTATGCTGATAAGGTTCACGTGCCTCCAATACCTTTGAATGTCATGACTTCTCCTTGACCATTTTCAATGTGGGGCATCGACTACTTTACCAAGTGGGTTGAAGCAGCTTCATTTTCCTCAGTTACCAAGAACGACGTAGCCCGTTTCATCAAGCATAACCTCATTTGTCAATATTGTATCCCTGAGAGAATCATCACTGACAATGGAACCAACCTTAACAATGCCATGACCACTGAACTCTGCACGCAGTTCAAGATCAAGCATCACAACTCTTCTCCATACAGACCTAAGATGAATGGCACGGTGTAAGCTTCAAACAATAATATAAAGAAGATTGTGCAAAAGATAGTTGTTTCCTATAAAGACTGGCATGAAATTCTACCACTTTCCCTTCATGGCTACCGTACTTCGGCGCGAACATCAACTGGGGCAACCCCTTTCTCTTTGGTCTATGGCATGGAAGTTGTCATGTCTGTTGAAGTTCAAATTCCTTCTCTAAGGATTATGAAAGAAGAAGACTTAGATGAAGACGAATGGATTCAGACAAGGTTAGATCTATTAAATTTGCTTGACAAAAAGAGGCTGGCTGCTGTTTGTCATGGTCAGATGTACCAGAAACGCATGATCAAAGTTTTCAATAAGAAGATCAAGCATCGGGTATACCAGGATGGTGACTTGGTATTAAAGCGCATCATTTTACCATAAGGCGATCCCAGGGGCAAATGGACTCCCACCTATAAGGGGCCATTTGTTGTGAAGAAAGTATTCTCGAGCGGTGCTAAGATGCTAACCATCATGGACGGCAAAGATTTCCTGCACCATATAAACGCGGACATAGTCAAGAAATACTACACATAAGAATGACCCGCTAGGTTGACATACTTAGATAAAAATAAGGGAATCCCGGTGAATCAAAATAGGTTTGGGAAAAAATAAGGGATATATACAAAGGATTATACACCCGCCAAGTCAAAAACCTGAAAGGGCGGCTTGGGCAAAAAAGGGTATCCTGGTGGACTGAAAAACTGAAAGGGTGGTCCAAGCAAAAATTAGGGATTAAAGCGTACGACTATGTCCCGTTGGATCACTTACATCCAGCTTTATTACCAAGGTCAAAGTTAAAATGGTTCAATCAACTTCTTATGATGGCAAAGGACGAGATGTTCAAAGACAAAGGGGCAATAGAAGAGTTGGAACCCAATGAGATCATTTTTCACATGGTTATATATATATATATATATATATATATATATATATATATATATATATATATATATATATATATATATATATATATATATATATATATATATATATATATATATATATATATATATATATATATATATATATATATATATATATATATATATATATATATATATATATATATATATATATATATATATATATATATATATATATATATATATATATATATATATATATATATATATATATATATATATATATATATATATATATATATATATATATATATATATATATATATATATATATATATATATATATATATATATATATTTGTTTTCACTTTGTATTCTTTTATTTCACAACGACTTTCTCTTAGTAGGATTTCCGTCTCTTTGTACAAAATCGCTTGTTTATAGGCAAATTATCAATACAAATATACTTTAAAAGTCCAGACTTTTTGTTTTTCTGTTTTGTTTGCAAAGACGTCCAATGACTAAAATTTAATGAACATATTATTATGAACATGATTAACTGTTTACAAATAAATAAGAACAGAAATAAGCATTTACTCAAAATCCTAGGAACTGGGATGACACTCAATCTGTCTGTAAATCCCCACAGAGTCGCTTTCATAAGGTTATCCCCAGTGAAGTCGCCAGAGCCACTTCTATGAAATTATCCCCCATGGACTAGTCTTCAAAAACAAGGTGTTGTACCCCAAAATTTTCCCTCTCATTTCTCAAGAAATATCTCGTAAAATCTTCTATGATTCAAGACTACACAAGGTTTGATCAACTCAAGACACCTCCTCAAGCACTGACAACTGAAAATCAAGGTTTAAGTTTTCACAAGGACAATTGGACTTTCAAGTCTCCATATGAATTTCATGGATCATTAGGCACCCTCAATATTTCTCATGTCAAGTTTCAAGTCTTGGATGACATTTTTGCTCAGTCAATTGATCAGTTGACCTAAAATCAGTTGTATTGAGGGAAAAGTCAATTATGGTCAATTTACAGTCAAAATTCATAATTTTTTATCCATATCAACCTTATGAACTCATATATGTCAATTGATCAAGTTTGGATCACAATTGCTCAAGAAATTTGATCAGATCATCAAAAGGGCAAAATGGTAAAAATTAGGGTTTTGATTGAGGAGATTCAAATTTTGACTTTTGAACTAACAAATGACTTATTGGTTTAAGGCATGATCTCAAGGATTAAAATACATAATTTTAACCTAATGGCATGGCTCAAAACATTTCTCAAGATCAATTGATTGATAATTGAATTTCAGTTAACTGATGAAAAGTCAATTATACACTGAAAAGTCAAACTTTGACTTTTTGATCAAAATCAAGTTTCAAAGATTACAATTCATCAAGGCATGTCAAAATATGAAAATTGTTCATCAATAAATCAAAAATTCAAAATTCATCTTTGAAAAGTCAAGATTCTAAGACTTGGAATTTTTCTAAGTGTTAGAAAGTTCATATTTTTTTCATAACTTTGTGCCAAATTTCCACCATGATGCAAGATGATTCAAGGGAAACTTCCAACATGAAAGTTGTAGATATCAATGAGATCTAAAAAATTGTAGGGTGTAACTTTTTATAGAAATTCTTAGATTTCAAGTTATGAATTTGTGAAGACATGCTCATGAAACTTAAAACACTTAGTGAAATTTTGCCCTAGTTAGGCAAAATTTTGGTACTAACTTCATGACAAATTTTCACCTAGTTCCAAGTTGAATTTTCAAAAATATCCAACATGAAGGTTGTAGGAGATGTTACAATTTTTCCAAAATGTCCAAGAACTCATTGAGATCATACTTGAGCTAAGAGAATCTAAGGCCAGAAGTTAGGGTTTCAAACATGATTTACAAAGCATATTTTGTGATGAACATGAACCAAATCCATAGCCATGCTGCATAATCCTCACTTTGCAGGCCTCAAAATTGTTTTTCGCTCCTTAATTTAATGTTTACACAACTGATTGATCAATTGTACAATTAATTCAAGCATTGTCCAAAGCATTTTGCCATTTTAGGGAGAAACTCACCATTTCCATTCTTGTAAAGCGAGCTTTATGCACAATGTCAGCTTCTTGAGCTCCTAACTTGTTCTCTTTAAGTATACTATATCCACAAAGTCAGAGGCAATCTTGTTTAAAGTTGAACCACTCTACAATAGCATGGTACAAGGCATGGAAACTTGTTTTGTCAAGAAAATCACATGTTGAGCTTAAACATGAAAATTCAAATTCTGACTTATTGTAGCACACAAAACCTTTTGCTTATAAATAGAGACACTATTTTCAAGCTAAGACACGAGTAAAAAGACCCTGAAACTCTCTCAAACATTCACAAACTAGAAATTTCTCAAAAACACCATTGATACACAGTTCTGACCTTGAACTTGTATCTCTCATTTCCCTCGTGCGTTTTCCCTCAAATTCATTTACAAAGCTTCTATACCTCAAATATAGTTGTTGTACCCCAAAATTTGCCCTCCCATTTTCTCAACATTTCTCATCACAAAGCTCTTGGAGATCAAGATCCAGTTAGGGTTTCATCTGCTCAAGACTTCTCCTTGCACTGTTGACCCAAATTAGGGTTTGTGTTTGCACAAACATGTTTTGACATAGAATGCCTAAGATGACTTTCATGCTTCATATTGGACTCCCAAGTTTATCCACATCAAGTTTCAAGCCTTGATTCCAAGTTTTGCCCAGTCAATTGGACAGTTGACCTAGAAATCAACTATATTGGGGAAAAAGTCAACTGTGGCCAATTGACAGTCAAATCTCATGAAAATTGACCCACATCAGCATTATGAACTCACATGGACCATTTGATCAAGTTTGGATCACAATTCCACAAGAAATTTGATCAGATCACCAAAAGGGCAAAATGGTCATTTTTAGGATTTTGACTGCACAAGGGCAATTTTTGACTGTTTGACCTAGTCAATGGCAAACCAAGCTCACATATGGACTCAAGGACCCCATGGAATTATCTTGAGATGCTCAACAAGTTCAAAAGATCCCAAATGCACAAGATTGACAGTTGAATTTCCCAGTCAATTGATCAATTTTGATTGTATACTAAAAAGTCAAACTTTGACTTTTTGGTCAAAATCAAGAGTCAAGATTCATTTTTCATCAAAACATGCCAAATCATGAAACTTGTTCATCAAGAAATCAAGAATTGCAAATTAGGGTTGAAATGAAGATTTTTCATAACTTAGAATTTTTCTAAGTTATGAAAAACCCTAATTTTTCCCTAACTTTGCCCCACTTTCTCACCAAGATTCATTTGGATTCAAGCAAAAGTCAAAACATGAAAGTTGTAGCCTATTGCATAATCTACAACTTTGATTCACAAAGTTTTCCCAAAAGAAGCTTGTATCTCAAGTTAGAATTTTTGGAACAAGGGTACCAAACCATTCTTAACTTAGTGAAAATTTGACCTATTTTAGGCAAGGTTTTTACCTAACTTCAAGACCATTTTTCACATACTTTCACTTGGAATTTCAATTTGCATTTCAAAGATGGATTATAGTACACATTCCAAGCTTTCCAAAATGTCCAAGAACTCATCAAACAACCTCATGGTTAGGGAGAATCGAATTTGGCAAGTTGGGCAAAAGTCACTTTTGTTCTTGACCAAGACATGTTCATACACATTGCCATTTTCAAGTCAGCTTAGTTTATGCTACATTACAGGCCTCTAATCCCATTTGCACTCAATAATTTAATGCATACTCATTGTGCCAAAGCCTTATTTTGTGTGTCCAAACATTATTTGCAAGATTAAGCCATTTTTAGATAAAGCATAATATCCATTTTTGAAAAGTTAAACTTTATGTCAAAGTTGCAAATCAGCAAGTACATTTGAAATCTCTTTGGCACAAGTTTAGGACTAATCACACTGATCAATGCCAAGGTTTGCAGCACATTAGGGGGGCCTCTAGTTGTCTAAAACTCAAGTGGACATTTGCTTGCTTAAGTGTGAAGAAAGCTAGCATAACATAACACAACTTTTCATCTCAGCTAAAGAACCCTTAAGAAAACTTGTCAAACACATCCAAAACATCCTAACTGAGCTAGAACACGAGCCAAGCATCCCTCATACCTCCCCATTCCCAAAATCACCATTGAACTGCACAAAAACAAGGCTTGCTGCAGTTTGAGTTCCATAGCTCAAACCTTCCATGTATTCTTGCTAAAAACTTGTCAAACACATCCTAAACATCCTAACTAAGCTAGAACACGAGCCAAGCATCCCTCATACCTCCCCATTCCCAAAATCACCATTGAACTGCACAAAAACAGGGACTGCTGCAGTTTGAGTTCCATAGCTCAAACCTTCCATTTGAAGTTCCATAGCTCGATTCAAATGGTTTCAAGACAAAGTAAAGCTTGGAATAGCATCCATGGACATCAAGGAAGTTGTACCAATCATCACCTTGCTCTGAAAGTACCTCCATCATCAGATACAACTTCAACTGAACAGGTATATTCTTGAACTTCTATCTCTCAATGTAGGCATCATTAGCTCTAAGTTTGTGAATAAGAAGTGTTCTACTCATGCCCCTGAAACTGTACATACCTTTACTTTTCATTTATATTATGTATGCTTAGAGAATTTGATGTCTGAACTTGGAATAAATATTAGGTTAAGAATTGGGGGAGAAGAAATTCTCTCTCATTTCTGAGAGTTAAATCATGTTCTTTATATGTGTGAATTCGTGAGAAGATGCTTAACATTTTTGGTGTTGTAAGTTTTTGCTAAAACTCAAAGAATCAGGACCTTGCAATGGAAGGAAAGAGGCGCGTGTTTTTGTTCAAACAGAAGTCTGGAGGTTGAAGAAGCTCCACGTGGGCTGGGCTTTGTTTCTCATTTCTTTCTACACCCTTTTGTTACTTTGACACCCCCTAGGCCCATTTGACTTATTTTTATGATTTTATGATTTTTGTTTTTTATTCCTGACTTATTTATTTTTCTTAATAATATTAAAAACATAAAAAACTTTTTTTTTACACCATTTTTATATTTTTTAGGCATTTATTTGTTTATATTGATATTTGTATGTAAATAAATACATAATATTATTATTTAGAATAACTAGAAAAATAATGTAAACACATTCATTTTTGATTTTTATTTTATTTTATCTTCTGAAAATATTTGATATAAAATATACTTTTTTTTTACAAATATTAAATATTATTATTTTTATATATATAACACATATTTAGAAATTAACACACACACACACACTATATATATATATATATATATATATATATATATATATATATATATATATATATATATATATATATATATATATATATATAATATATATATATATATATATATATATATATATATATATTATATATATATATATATATATATATATATATATATATATATATATATATATATATATATATATATATATATATATATATATATATATATATATATATATATATATATATATATATATATATATATATATATATATATATATACTTATTAGAATATTTAGTAAATAATACAAAATATATACATTTTTTATTTTATTAATATTTGATAGTAAAAATTCATTTTTGACAAATATACTTCATTTTTTATTTTATTTTGTATATAATAAATAAATTTATACATATTGAAGAATTAATACATTTTACTTAATAAAATTAGGGTTTTGCCCTAAACATAAAAAAGCTCCAAAAATAATACTTTTTTTTTTATTTTGTTTACTTGACATAAAAAATACCTTTTTTCCATACATATAAAAACCCTTTTTACATTTTGCATATTTATTTTATTTCTATTTAATTTGTGCAATCAATTATCTTGTAAATAATTCCAAATTGATGTAATAGCTAGGTTTAAATTCCTTGTCAAATACCCCCCATTTGAACATTTGTACCCCCCTTCCCATATTGTGTTGTAATAGTTTAGAACTTTATTTTTCGCACTTTAATGCTTTCTAATTATACCATGCTAGAATTAGGGTTTGTATGCAAATAAAAAGAACAAAAATAGTTTGACCTAATTTCAAGATAAACAAGCATGAAAATGGACAACACATATCACACTTGCACCCCTAGGGTATTCCACTTGTTGCCTTCAATAAATGGGCCATATTGCATGTTAGGTCTCTTTGGGCAAAAACAAATACAAAATCAAATGATCATAGTCCCTCGATGACGCTTTCAAAAAGTTGCCTAAAATGATCAAGTCCCTTTCAAGGAAAAAATTGCCCAAAGATACTTAGCACCATTGCAATCATGGTCTAAACGATTACCCGCGCCCGTCCCTTTCACATCCTAACTCAAGATTGTCCACCAAATGCAATGGTGGAACAAAATTGTTAAAAGGGTTAAAACATAGCAAAAATATTTGAGAACTTTAGGGTAGATAGCTCTTAAGTACTTGTCAACTTGCAAAACAAAAACACTTGCCTATTTTTCAAACCACACTTTCAAAACAAACTTTCAAAAACCTTGAAACATCTTTTCAAAAAGACAAACACCTCTTGTAAAACATTCGAGTAAAGAATTGTTACAAGGGTAGCCTATACAAGGCATCTTTTTCAAAACATTTTCAAAACCACACACAAAGCACCATTTCAAACAATTGAAAACCAAGGCAAGTTGATCTAAGCAAGTACCTAAGAGCCCATGGACAACCATGGATAGAAAGGGTGCTAATACCTTCCCTTTCTATAATCTACTCCCCGAACCCACGAAATATCTCAAAAGGTTTTTGCTGTGCTTTTTTAACCTTTCCCTTAGGATAAAATAAAAAGCCGGTGGCGACTCTTGCTCAACCGAAACATTTGCAAAAACAAACGTAAAACCATAGTCAGTTCTCCCACCGTATCACAATAGTCCATCCATGTCCTTGTTCTGGAACTGTAACACCATTTTCATCAACCTCCATAACCAAAAAATAGAGCCTGCAAGTTGACTTCTCCAGACCATTCCAGACATCCAAAGCTCAAGCTAGGCAATGCATTAGCTTCCTGGGAACTTGAGGAAGCTAACCTGATCATCACAACTCATTGAAAGAAGCTCAAACTCATTTCACGATTTCCAGTTTTGAGGTATTTTTTCTGAACTTCCATCTCTTCATACAAGCATCATTTGATTCTGATTTGTGAAGATAAAATATAGATATCATTGCCTTGAAGATGTACATGTCCGTAGTTTTCATTTATATTGCCTGAGCTTAGAGAATTTTAGGTTGGAATCTCTGAAAAAAGTTAGGTCAGGATTTGGTACTTTTAGAAATTCATGCTCATCTTTGAGAATTAGTTTAAGTTATTTACATATTCAGATTCATGGTGAAATTTCTAACAAGTTTGATGTTGGAAGTTTTGTGAATGGATGAGAAATGACTGAGTTACAAGAACCATGGCTGGAGGTTGAAGATGAAGTCATTTCTAGGACTGGATTTATGTTATATATTTATTGTTTTGTTTAAGTTAACGAATATATAGTCACCCCAGTGGTAAGGCAGCGCGCGTTTCATGTCAAGGGCGTGGGTTCAAGCCCCAGCGCTGCCACTTTTTGCTTTTTATCTAACATTTTCTCTCTTTTTGGCACAACTATGCACACTTGGGCCTAAGGCCATTGGACTTTGTCTTTTTACTGAAACTCACCCCCTTGCCTGCTTGCTACAACACAGGCCCAACCTTTTATTTTTTTTTTTTTTTTTTATTACAAAATACCATTTGGGCCAGGTTTCAAAAATTGTTTTTTTCCTAACAAACTCCCAAATTTCATTTCAAACCCCCTGACATTTATTTTTATATTTTGTTTTATTTTGTTTTTCTTTATTAACTTTATTATTATTATTATTATTATTATTATTATTATTATTATTTTTATTAATAAAAATCCAAAAAATAGTTATTTATTTATATATCTAATGTATTTATATTCACTTATTTTATTCTTTTAAAAATAAAAAGACAAAAATATTTTCTTAAACAAATTTAATTATTTTTCTTAATAAATTAATAATTAGATTTAGGTTTAGTTATTTCCTATTTTTTATTCAAAATTAACTTATAATTTAGGTTTCTTTTAATTAATTAATTTCCATACTATTTTGATTAAACTAAAAACCTTTTCTTAAAAAACCTAAAAAATGCTTTCTAATTTAATTTCTTTTCTTAATTAGTTTAAGTTTAATTTTATTTATTTAACTAATTATTTTCCATTTATAGCCTTGTACATTATATTTTCATTCCTTGTACATTATTCAATATGGTTGTAATAGATAATTAGGTTTAATTTCTTGCAATCCCCATTTGTAAATTTGTATACCCTATCCCCAAATGATGTAATAGCGTAGTAAATTTATTTTCCGCAATTTATCGCTTTCATATAAATGCTAGTAATTAGGGTTTGTATGGAAAGATAAAATCAACAAGTAGGTAACTCTAATCAAAGATTAAATGCATGCAAATCAAACACACTATTCACACATGCACCCTTTGGGTAATTCCACTTGTTGCCTTACAAAAATGGTCATTTTATGCATGTGAGATGTCTTAGCAAAAATAATCAAAAAATACAAGATCATATTCCCTCGATGACACTACAAATGTTGCCTTTCAAATGATCTTAGTCCCTCAAAGAGAAAAACTAAGATATCTTACAACATTGCTATCGTGGCTATACGATGACCCACACCCGTTCCTTTACATCCAAAGATAAGGCTTCTTACCAATAAATGGTAAGATAGAAATATCAAAGGAAAGGAAGAAATGAACAAAAGACTTTTGAGTAGGTATATTGTTCCTAGTTGCTTGCTCACTTTCAAAATAAGCATCCTTGCTCACTTTCAAAACAAACATTTTCAAAACAAACACGCACCAAACACTTTCCATGAAATATTTTTAAAAGTCCAACACTTTGTATACGTTCTTACGAACGAGAACCATTAAAAAGTTTGTCTAAATGAAGACGCCTTTTCAAAATACTTTCAAAACCACCACAAAGCACATTTTCTAACAAAATCACATTTTCAAACAAAGCAAGTGATCTAGAAAGCAACTAAGAGCCCATAGATAACTATGGATGAAAAGGGTTCTAACACCTTCCCTTTTCATATTCTACCCCTAGAACTCAAGAAACAATCTCAAAGGTTGTTCCTGTTCTTTTCCACCTTTCCTTTTGGATAAAAGAAAATTCGGTGGAGACTCTTTCTAACCACAACATTTGCGATCAAACGTAAAACATCCCAAGTCAGTTCTCCCACTGTATTACAGAACTGGCGACTATGTTGGGGACAACTTAAAAGTGGGATTACCTTAGGGCTAGATAACCTTTATTTACTTTCATTGTTTGACTTACTTGCTTTACATTTTGGTTCCTTGTTTGGGCTTGCTTTGATCCTCTACTCGGATCTGGGACACCTTTTTAGGTAAGTAGCAATAGATTATGGAAATTGTACAGCATAGACCGATATGGTTGAAACAATGGCTACATTAGTGTGACGCATTTTTGGGTACCGGTATCCCTTGTGTTGAATCAAGGAGAATACAGGGCCGCTGAGTGGCGTCATGAAGCACTAACTGACTTTAGAACCTTAATTAAACAACTCGACCATTAGGACGTAGTGAGATGATCGGTTTCGGGGGAAAGCTGAAAATTGGTTGATACTCGATACTACACTAATTGAGATTGGACTTTTGGGATATCTCGGCCGCAAGAAAAGATTGATTGTGCTGAGACAATGCCTAAAAGAAAGTTCAGTGATATTGAGACCCTTTAGAACCCGGTTACTATTACTAGGACAAGTTTGAGCCAACTAAACTTCAAGAGGTTACTTACCTATAAGACTCCATGCAAGCCTAAACTTAAGGATTTGTTTGCCTTGTGTGCATATGCTTACTTGAACATAACATCATAAACATCATAACATCATACACATCCTCCTTAACCATTTCAAGGATTTAGGAATTTATCTTTGTTTGTGTTTTGTAGGCCATGAACTTTGTCAGAAGAAATACAATTCGAATTAACTTTGTGAAAGCACACCCTCAACTCCAAGAGTTAGTGTAAAGGGTACCTGAAGACTCTTCTTTCACCCAGAAGTATAGTCGACTCCTCAATTTGGATACCTCCAATTTCTAATAAGAGATGATGTGCATACTCTTCCAATTATTTGATCCCATGCATCATTGCTTCACCTTCCCCAGCTATCAGTTAGTGCTAACACTAGAAGAATTCTCTTTGCTATTAGGAGTGTCCGTGCTTGATCAAGCACCATTCACCGGTTTAGAAGGGATTCCAAAACCTGAAGTCATTGCCGAAGCCCTGCACCTAAAGAGGGCTGACTGTGGTACGGTGGGAGAACTGACTAGGGTTTTGCGTTTGTTTTCGCAAATGTTTCGGTTGAGCAAGAGTCGCCACCGACTTTTTATTTTATCCTAAGGAAAGGTTTAAAAAGCACAGCAAAAACCTTTGAGATTTTTCTTGGGTTCGGGGAGTAGATTATAGAAAGGGAAGGTATTAACACCCTTTCTATCCATGGTTATCCATGGGCTCTTAGGTACTTGCTTAGATCAACTTGCCTTGGTTTTCAATTGTTTGAAATGGTGCTTGGTGTGTGGTTTTGAAAATGTTTTGAAAAGATGCCTTGTATAGGCTCCCCTTGTAACAATTCTTTACTCGAATGTTTTACAAAAGGTGTTTTGTCTTTTGAAAAGATGTTCCAAGGTTTTTTGAAAGTTTGTTTTGAAAAGTGTTTGTGAAGTGTGGTTTGAAATTAGGCAAGTGTTTTCTTTGCAAATTGACAAGTACTTAAGAGTTATCTACCCTAAAGTTTTCTCAAAGATTTTTGTTATGTTTTAAACCTTTTGACAATTTTGTTCCACCATTGAATTTGGTGCACAATCTTGTATTAGGAGGTGAAAGGGACAGGCGCGGGTCATTGTTTAGACCATAATTGCAATAGTGTTAAATGTCTTTGGGCATTTTTTTTTAAAAGGGACTTGATCATTCATTTAGGCAACATTTTGAGGGACTATGATCATTTGATTGTTTGTTTTACCCAAAGAAATTCAACATGCAATATGGCCCAATTTATTTGAAGGCAACAAAGTGGAATACCCTAGGGGTGCAAGTGTGAAATGTGTTGTCCATTTTCATGCTTATTTATCTTGAAATTAGGTCAAACTATTTTGTTCGTTTTATTCGCATACAAACCCTAATTCTAGCATGGTAGGTTAAGAAAGCATTAAAGTGCGAAATTTAAATTCCTACACTATTACAACACAATAATATGGGGAGGGGGGTACAATGTTTCAAATGGGGTATATTTAGACAAAAATTTAAACCTAACTATTACATCATTTTCTTTGAATATTTACAAGACAAATAATTGTATAATTAAATGGAAATTGAAATAAATATGCAAAATGTAAAAAAGAATTTTTATATGTATGAAAAAAAGAATATTATTTATGTGAAATAAAAAGAGAAATAAAAAGGTATTATTTTTGGAGTATTTTCAAATTTAGGGCAAAACCCTAATTTTTAATCAAAAAGGGATATTAATCAATTAATTCATATAATATTTACTATTTACATACAAAAATAAAATAAAATATAGTATATTTATAAAAATGTCTTTTTAGTGTTAAATATTAAAAAATAAAAATATGTATATTTTTGATATTTTTACCCTAAATGTATTAATATATATATGTATATTTATATTATTTACAAGATATGTATTATATATATTAATTAATAATATTAATATAAAAATAAAAAAAAGGTATTTTCTATAAAATATTTTCAGGAAGTAAAAATAAGATAAAAGTGCATAAAATATATTTGTGCTATTTTAGTATTTTAAACAAAAAGTATATATTTATTTATTTATGTACAAACTAAAAGAAAAATCAAATAAATACCTAATAAATTCAAAAATGATGAGAAAAAATATTTTTATATTTTTAATATGCTGAGAAAAAATAAATGAGTCAATTAAAAAAAGAAAAAAGTCAAAAACATTAAAAATAAAGCAAATGGGCTCAGGGGGTGTAAAACAAAAAAGGTGGTGTGAATAAGAAAATCACCCAGGCCCAGCCCAAGAAGACATTGTCTTCAACCTTCAGACAAAACCAGTTCAAAAACGCGCGCCCTTCTTCTCAAACTTCTAACTCCTGATTCCTGGCTTATCAATGAAAACTCATAACATAAAAAATGTTCAGCATCAAGAGACGAATCCAACCATATGCAGAACTTGATCTAACTCTCTAAGATGAGGGAGAATTTCTTCTCCCCCAAATCCTAACCTAGATTTTCTGCCATTTTCAAACCTTAAATTCTCACAGCTCAAGCAAAAGAAATGAAAAGTAAAAACATGTACATGTTCAGTGGCATGAGTAGAACAATGTTTATTCACAAACTTAGAGCTAATGATGCTTAATAAGAGAGATAGAAGTTCACCAAAATACCTGTTCAGTTGAAGTTCTATCTGGCAATGAGGAAGCTTTCAGTGCAAGGTGATGATTGGAAAAGCTTCCTTGAGGTCCAGGGATGTTATTCCAATGTTTACTTTGTCTTGAAAGCTTTTGAATCATGCTAGAGCACTTCACCTGCAAAACAAGAAACTGAAAATGGTGGAACTGGTTAGAGGGATTACAGGTCGTGTTTCAAGTCATGGTTAGCTTGCATAGATGCTAGGGAATGTGTGTGAACTGGTTTGGGCAAGAGAGCTTGAGGGAAATGGAAGATGGCACTCAAACTGCAGGCCTGGCCCTGTTTTTGCAGTTTAAAGGTGATTCTGAGATTGGGAGTGTATGAGAGGTGTTAGGGTCGTGCACTAGCTTGGTTGGGATGTCTTGAGTGTGTTTCACAAGTTCACTTAAGTGTTTGCAAGCTGATATGAGAGTTGTGTTACAATATGCCAAGTTACTTACACTTTAAGCAACAAATGCCCAAGTTGTGTTCTAGGTCAGTAGAGGCCCCCTAATGAGCTGCATAATCCCTCCTTGATCAGAGTGTTTTGCCCATAATCTTGTGCCAATTAGATCTCATTTGTACTGCTTGGATTTTCAATTGGACATAAAGTTACCTTTTGCAAAAATGGAAGAAATGCTTTATCTATAAATGGATTAATCCTTTAGGCAATGCTTGAACTCATGAAACAAGGCCTTGGCACAAATGTTTTGCATTGAATTATTGAGTGTCAAAGGGTTTTAGGACCTGTAATTTAACACAAACTATGCTGACTTGAAAATGGCTTAAGTTATGAACATGTTCATGATCAATCCAAAAGTGAGTTTTTGCCATATTGTGAAATTCGATTCTCTCAAGTTATGAGGTTGTTTGAGAAGTTCTTGGATATTTTGGAAAGCTTGGAATGTGTACTACAATCCATCTTTGAAAAGAAAATTGAAATTCCAAGTGGAAGTGTATGGAAAATGGCCTTGAAGTTGGGTAGAAAACCTTGTCAAAATAGGTTAAAATTTCACTAAGTTAAGAATGGTTTAGTGCCCTTATTCAAAAATTTGTAACTTGAGATATAAGCCTCATTTGGGAAAACTTTGTGAATCAAAGTTGTAGATTATGCAACAAGCTACAACTTTAATGTTTTTACTTTTGTTTGAATCCAAATGGATCTTGGTGAAAAAGTGGGGCAAAGTTAGGAAAAAATTAGGGTTTTTTATAACTTAGAAAAATTCTAAGTTATGAAAAATTCTAATTTCTAACCCTAATTTGCATTTTGTGATTTCTTGGTGAACAAGTTTCATGATTTGGCATGTTTTGATGAAAAATGAATCTTGACTCTTGATTTTGACCAAAAAGTCAAAGTTTGACTTTTCAGTATACAGTCAAAATTGATCAATTGACTGGGAAATTCAACTGTCAATCTTGTGTACTTGGGATCTTTTGAGTTTGTTGAGCATGTCAAGATAATTCCATGGGGTCCTTGAGTCCATATGTGAGCTTGGCTTGCCATTGGCTAGGTCAAACAGTCAAAAATTGCCTTTGTGCAGTCAAAACCTTAAAAATGACCATTTTGCCCTTTTGGTGATCTGATCAAATTTCTTGTGGAATTGTGATCCAAACTTGATCAAATGATTCATGGAAGTTTATAATGTTGTTGTGGGTCAATTTTCATGAGGTTTGACTGTCAATTGGTCACAGTTGACTTTTTCCCCAATACAGCTTATTTCTAGGTCAACTGTCCAATTGACTGGGCAAAACTTGGAATCAAGACTTGAAACTTGACATGGATAAACTTGGGAGTCCAATATGAAGCATGAAATTTATCTTAGGCATTTTAGTTCAAAACATCTTTGTGCAAACACAAACCCTAATTTGGGTCAACAGTGCAAGGAGAGGTCTTGAGCAGATGAAACCCTAACTGGATCTTGATCTCCAAGGGCTTTGTGGTGAGAAATCAATGAGAAATGGGAGGGCAAATTTTGGGGTACAACAGTTGCCCCTGTTCAATCTTCTTGAATCCGAAGAGTTAGATTGGCAAGTTTGCCTTTCGTGACTCGAGGGTAAAAGGAGATTGGACACTAGAGTGCCCGGAAATTTGCACTCGTCAAAGTAGTGGATGCGGGAATGGGCTTAGAGATTCCATTTGGAGATGGGCTTAATGATGCCATCTGGAAGAGTGACAGAAACTTGTCGGGGATGGGCTTAGAGATGCCATCTGGAATGAGTATCAGGAAGGTGTCCATGCTTGGGACCATCTCTGAACTGGGGGTCTGAATAAGCAATAGATTGACATCCGTTGTTGGGAGGAATCTGTAAGCTGTTTTCAAAAAATCTTGAGAAGAAACTGAACAAGTGATAGGTTAACTTCTGTTACTTGGAGAACCCGTGAACTGTTTTCAGAAGTCTTGGAGTTGAATAAGCAATAGAGCAGCATCCGTTGTTGGGAAGCGTCCGTAAACTGTTTTCAAAGGTTGCATCTGAACAAGTGATAGATTAACATCCGTTGTTGGGAAGAATCCATAAACTGTTTTCAGAAGTCTTGAGAAGAAACTGAACAAGCGATAGGTTAACATCCGTTACTTGGAGAACCCGTAAACTGTTTTCAGAAATCTTGGAGTTGAATAAGCAATAGAGCAGCATCCGTTGTTGGGAAGCGTCCGTAAACTGTTTTCAAAGGTTGCATCTGAACAAGTGATAGATTAACATCCGTTGTTGGGAAGAATCCATAAACTATTTTCAGAAGTCTTGAGAAGAAACTGAACAAGCGATAGGTTAACATCCGTTACTTGGAGAACCCGTAAACTGTTTTCAGAAATCTTGGAGTTGAATAAGCAATAGAGCAGCATCTGTTGTTGGGAAGCGTCCGTAAACTGTTTTCAAAGGTTGCATCTGAACAAGTGATAGATTAACATCCGTTGTTGGGAAGAATCCATAAACTGTTTTCAGAAGTCTTGAGAAGAAACTGAACAAGCGATAGGTTAACATCCGTTACTTGGAGAACCCGTAAACTGTTTTCAGAAATCTTGGAGTTGAATAAGCAATAGAGCAGCATCCGTTGTTGGGAAGCGTTCGTAAACTGTTTTCAAAGGTTGCATCTGAACAAGTGATAGATTAACATCCGTTGTTGGGAAGAATCCATAAACTGTTTTCAGAAGTCTTGAGAAGAAACTGAACAAGCGATAGGTTAACATCCGTTACTTGGAGAACCCGTAAACTGTTTTCAGAAATCTTGGAGTTGAATAAGCAATAGAGCAGCATCCGTTGTTGGGAAGCGTCCGTAAACTGTTTTCAAAGGTTGCATCTGAACAAGTGATAGATTAACATCCGTTGTTGGGAAGAATCCATAAACTGTTTTCAGAAGAAACTGAACAAGCGATAGGTTAACATCCGTTACTTGGAGAACCCGTAAACTGTTTTCAGAAATCTTGGATTTGGAGGAAGAACCGGTGTAGGGTTGCCTGATGATGAGTCCGTGTAAAACTGCATCTGAAACTGTTAATGGTAGCTTTTTGTTCTTATCCTGAAAAGGACAAAATGATAGCTAAACACAAAATTATGTTGCATGAAATGTATGATGCAATATATATTATATTAATGTTTATGATATGAATGTAACGAATGCGCATGTAAGCTGGAGAGCTGTCTTGCAAAGGATAGATGAATCTGAGACGGCTGGAGATAAAAGTATCTTGACTGCTGTTAGGAAGAATAATTCCTGGTCATTGCTGGAGAAAAAGGAGCTTGGGTTGTATACCAGTCTTCTGGGGAAATCCTGATGACTTCTACTGGGGAGTACCAATCTAGTGGACTTATGCCGGGGATGCAAGACTGAGAATCTTCAGTTTGGCGGGAAACAACTCTGGCGACTTCACTGGGGCACTCAAGATTTGTTCTCCTAAAACTCTGTGGGGAGAAGATTCATTAGTCTGGCTTTGCTGGGGATTCCGAAACTTAAACTCTGAAGTAAATTGGATTCCTGAGGATCCTCTGGCTGGGGGATTGTAAAGATAAGTTACTGCTGGGGAACTCTGATGAACTCTGCTGGGGATAGGAAGAATTTTGGTGAGTGCGATCTTCCGTGGTTGTTAGCTGAGGATAACCCAGTTATAAGTCCTTGTGAGGAATAACTTTGAATAAAACCCGGGAGAGACGTCCGTACTCTGCGGGGGGGATAAGCTTCCAGAATCTACTGGGGATAAGCTTCTAAACTTGCTAGGGATATGGATTCCAAATCTCCCGGGGGTTTCCTTTAAAAGGGTATCGGGTTATCCAACTGTACCTTCGACCTATCAGTAATCCTCTTTCTTGGTTCATAAGGAAATGATTATGTTTCAAATGCATATGCCTATTTAACAAAATATTGGACGTTTCTCAAAATAAAACAAATAGTGCAAGAGAAAAGAAAGGGAAACGACACAAATTTCTGGGAAAAGTATTTGTATTGATTTTCTATGGGTATATTTGTACAAAGGAGACGATCATCCTAGTGAGAGGATTTTGTCGTAAATATTTGAAAGGTTTATACAAAATAAAGATGGCTATGTGAAGTAATTCCATGGGATTCCATTCCGCTATAGCTTTCACAACTCTGAATATCTGTCCATTCAATGCTTCACTTGACGATGACTAGGTTGATCAGAAGCCTAGAATCGGTTGATGAAGAGATTGTCCTTGAAGTGATCCGACGAGACATAGTCATACGCTTTAATTCCCTAACTTTTGCCTGAATCGCCCTTTCGGGTTTTCGATCCACCGGGAAACCCCTTTTTGCCCAAGCCGCCCTTTCGGGTTTTCAACTTGCCGGGTGTACAGATTTTTATTTATTTTTATCCCTAACTTTTGCCTGAACCGCCCTTTCGGGTTTTCGGTTCACCGGGATGCCCATTTTTGCCCAAGCCGCCCTTTCGGGTTTTCGACTTGTCGGGTTATCTTATGCGTAGTATCTTTTGACTATGTTTGCGTTCGCAGGGTGCGGCAAATCGTCGCCGTCCATGGTGGTCAGAATCATCGCACCACCAGAAAATATGCTCTTGATCACAAATGGTCCTTCATATGTAGGAGTCCATTTGCCCCTGGGATCACTTTGCGGTAAGATGATCCGCTTGATTACAAGATCTCCGACTTGATACACTTGACGTTTGACTTTCTTATTGAAGGCCTTGATCATCCGCTTTTGATATGTCTGACCATGGCATATAGCAGCAAGTCGCTTTTCGTCGATCAGATTGAGTTGATCAAGTCGGGTCTGCATCCAATCATCTTCATTCAAACCTGCATCCTTCATAATCCTTAGAGAAGGGATCTGGACTTCCATAGGCAAAACAGCTTCCATGCCATAGACCAAAGAAAATAGGGTTGCCCCAGTTGAAGTACGTGTCGTCGTACGGTATCCATGCAGAGCAAACGGTAACATCTCATGCCAGTCTTTGTAAGTGACTGTCATTTTCTGAATGATCTTCTTAATGTTTTTGTTCGCAGCTTCAACAACACCGTTCATCTTCGGTCGATAGGGAGATGAATTGTGATGATAAATCTTGAACTGTTCGCACAATGCAGTGATCATCGTGTTATTCAGATTTGTACCGTTGTCTGTGATGATCCTGTCTGGAACACCATACCGACATATGAGATTTTGCTTGATAAAGCGGGCAACCACATTTTTAGTGACAGAGGCGAAGGAAGCTGCTTCAACCCATTTAGTGAAGTAGTTAATGGAAACCAGGATGAAGCGATGTCCGTTGGAAGCCGTGGGCTTGATCTCTCCAATCATATCAATCCCCCACATTGCAAAGGGCCACGGAGCAGTCAGAACGTTGAGAGGGACCGGAGGGATATGAACTTTGTCAGCGTAGACCTGACATTTGTGGCAAGTACGGGAGTGTTGATGGCAGTCAGCTTCCATGGTAGACCAGTAATAGCCTGCCCTTAGGATCTTCTTAGCCATTGTATGCCCGCTCAAGTGAGTGCCAAATGTGCCGCTGTGTATATCAGTCATGATCAACTCCGCTTCAGCTTTATCTACGCATCGGAGTAATACACAATCATGGCTTTGTTTGTAAAGGATGTCGTTGCTCAGGAAGAACTTAGCAGCAAATTTCCTTAAGAACTTCTTGTCATTTACGGAAGCTCCTTCAGGATAATCTCGGGTCTCGAGATACCTTTTGATTTCATGGAACCAAGGTTGTTCCACTACTTCTTTGGTATTAATCTCGTGGCAATGCGCCGGTTCATCCATTCGATCGATGGTGATTTGGGGAGCCTCGTTATCCCAGTTGAGTTTAAACATGGAGGACATTGTGGCTAGAGCATCTGCTAGCTGATTCTCTTCTCGCGTGAAATGCTCGAAGGTAATCTTCTCGAAATGCGGAAACAATGTCAGGACATGTTCTTTGTATGGGATGAGATTAGGATGTTTGGTATCCCACTCTCCTTTGATTTGACTGATAACCAAAGCCGAGTCCCCAAATACGATCAAAGATTTGATCCCCAAGTCTATAGCAGCCTTGAGACCAAAGATGCAGGCTTCATACTCAGCCATGTTGTTTGTGCAGCTGAAGCAAAGTCGGGCCGTGAAAGGTGTGTGACATCCTTCCGGAGAAATGAGTACCGCGCCAATACCATTTCCAAGTGCATTTGAAGCTCCATCAAAGTATAGGGTCCATCGGGATCCCTTTTCAGGTCCGTCATACGGTCCGTTACCTTCAATGTTGTCCAAATTCATGATGTCCTCGTCCGAGAAATCAAATCTCATGGGTTGATAATCTTCGATAGCCTGATGAGCCAGATGGTCAGCTAATACACTCCCTTTTATAGCTTTTTGGGTGGTGTACTAGATGTCATACTCAGTTAAGATCATTTGCCATCTAGCTATCCTTCCAGATAAAGCGGGCTTTTCGAAGATATACTTGATAGGATCCATTTTGGAAATCAACAAGGTAGTATGAGTCAACATATACTGTCTTAGTCGGCGAGCAGCCCATACCAAAACGCAGCAAGTTTTCTCGAGCAGTGAATAGCGAGTTTCACAGTCGGTAAACTTTTTGCTAAGGTAATAAATAGCATGCTCTTTTCGACCAGACTCGTCATGCTGGCCCAACACACACCCCATAGAATTATCCAAGACGGTCAAATACATGATCAACGGTCTTCCTTCGACGGGTGGCATCAGAATAGGAGGTTCTAGCAAATACTCCTTGATTCTATCAAAAGCAGCTTGGCAATCGTCGTTCCACTCGACTACCTGATCTTTCTTCAAGAGTTTGAAAATTGGCTCACAGGTAGAAGTCAGATGTGAGATGAATCTGGCAATATAGTTTAAGCGCCCCAAGAACCCTCTAACCTCCTTTTCAGTACGGGGAGCAGTCATTTCTTGTATTGCTTTTACTTTTGCGGGATCGACTTCAATGCCTTTGTTGCTTACAATGAATCCCAGGAGTTTACCAGACCTAACTCCAAAAATACATTTACTTGGACTCAGCCTGAGCTTATATCCTTTTAACCTGGCAAACAACTTCTCCAGATGTTCAAGGTGCTCTTCCTCTGTTTGTGACCGAGCTATCATATCGTCTACGTAAACTTCAATCTCATGATGTATCATATCATGGAACAAAGCTACCATGGCGCGTTGATAAGTTGCCCATGCGTTCTTCAGCCCGAACGGCATCACTTTGTAGCAGAAAGTGCCCCATTGTGTGACAAAAGTAGTTTTCTCCATATCCTCGGGGGCCATTTTGATTTGATTGTAGCCCGAGAATCCATCCATGAAGGAAAACACTTTATGCTGAGTTGTATTGTCGATCAAGATGTCAATGTGAGGTAGCGGGAAATCATCTTTAGGGCTGGCCCTATTCAAATCCCGGTAGTCCACACACATCCTGACTTTGCCATCTTTCTTAGGTACTGGCACGATGTCAGCGGCCCATTGAGGATAGGACGTAACAGCCAGAAAGCCAGCATCGAATTGCTTCATTACCTCTACTTTGGTCTTTTCAGACATGTCGGGCCTCATTCGGCGAACTTTTTGCTTGATCGGCGGACAATCCTCTCTTGTGGGGAGACGGTGAACCACGATGTCTGTGTCTAAACCCGGCATGTCTTCATAAGACCAAGCGAAGATTTCAACATACTCATTCAATAACTGTATCAGGCGTTCCTTGACACTCGGTTTCAGATTGGCACCCACTTGCACCTCCTTCCGGTCTTCCTCGGTTCCCAAGTTAATAGTTTCCAATGGCTCTTCATGCGGTAAGATGGCCCTTTCCTCTTGTTGCAGAAGTCTGGCTAGTTCCCCGGGTACTTCACAACCTTCGTCATCTTCATACTCGGCTAGATTGACCAGATCCTCAGAGTTATTGAAAGATATAGCAGAATAGTCACCCATGGAATCCGGAGTGGATGGGTACCTGCATTGGTGAGTGTGGGTGTGTGTAAGGGATAGCCATCCTTAAAAAAAAAATGCAAAAGGAAAGAAAATGAACATAAGCAGTTTATCAAATGAAAAACGTCCAATGAATCATTAAACATGGCATATGGATATGAAAAATAGTCGAAACCCTTACAAATGGACCTACATGCCCCGGGCAAGGCAGGAGGTGAAAAGATAGTGTACGGATTGTTTGAGAGTAAATATTACAGACCAAACAAGAAATGTTTAACAGATAAATTACTGATGAATAAAAGTGATGGGGACAAAGTCTTTAGCCTCCCAATTGCTCAATCCTCCTTTGACAGTTGGATAGATCCACTCTTCGATGTTGCTCTCCTTGTCTTCATCTTCCAGGGCGTTGATTCCGTAGGGAGAAATTTTTACTGGCGCCCTTTCAATCTTCGCACGGCGCATAGCTTTCTGGCCGGCGGCTGTGAACCCTAATCCAAACTTGTTAGTCTTATGCGGAAAGTCGGGTAACTGCCCCCATGCTGAATTCTTCCCTTCTTTTATTGCGGCCCTTGCGTCCTCCAGAGATGCCATCCTGGCCATATGCCTCGGTGTCTCAGCCGTCAACTTCGCTACTGCTATTTCAGGAAGGACTTCTTCGAAATGTTGAAACGGTGTCTCAATGAACTCTCCTTCAACCTCCACATACCGGAAAGAATTTAAGTGGCTAATCATGTACTCTTCTTCGCCATGGACAGTGATGATCTTTCCCTTGACAGGATACTTCAACATCTGATGTAAGGAGGAGGTGACTGCCCCAGTATGGTGTATCCAAGGTCTACCCAGCAGGCAAGAGTATGATGGACGGATGTCCATCACATAGAAAGTGGATTTAAACACCTCGGTGCCTATCTTGATGGGAATTTCAACCTCTCCATGGGCCATTCTCTTCGAACCATCGAAAGCTCTGACAACAATATCACTTGGCTTCAATTCCAATCCTTCACAATCTAGTCGGTCCAAGGCCTTCTTAGGCAAAACATTTAGCGACGAACCAGTATCAACCAAGACATGTGCGAGAGTAGTTCCTCGACACTTGACTGAAATGTGCAAAGCATCATTGTGATTTCTAACTTTAGGAGTTAGGTCGGCATCAGAAAAACCTAATCCATTGTCTGCAGTCAGGCTAGCCACGCAATTCTGAAATTGATCCGCAGAGGTTTCCTGGGGCACATGAGCTGCCTTCAGGAATTTTATCAGGGCTTTAGCGTGCGCTTCTGAGCAAAGTAGTAGTGCCAGCATGGAGATCTTGGAGGGGGTTTGCCCCAACTGTTCCACCACATCGTAATCACTTCTTTTGATTATCCTCAAAATCTCGTCCATTTCCTTCTTGGAGGTTTCCGGGATTACCAAGGGTTGAGCCCTCGTCCTGACGGGCTCATCTTGGATTCCCTTACCTTTGTCAGCAGCGGTAGGAAAGACAGTACTAGGAACAACAATGTCTTCAATCAGAGGAGTTCTAGCAGAGAGTTTTATTGGTGCAGGGATGACCTCGTTAGCTGATGAGGGTCCAAAGACTGCTCTTGGAGGGGCAATCTCTGGAGAAAATATTCTCCCGCTCCTGGTGATTTTGCTAGTGCCCGCAATGTTACTAATGTTGGCTTCTTCATCATCCGGACTTTCTTCAATTACTTCGATTTTCTTGATACCATGGTAGTAGACGTCACCGCCATAGTTCCAAGGTATCGACTTCTCAAAAACATAGGGAACATGCCCTGGCATTGTTATCTTCAAAGGAACAGATTTCGCAGCTGGTGTAATCTTAACAGGCTTTTTGACGGCCTTGGAAAGATTGGCGTGAATGGTTATGATTGAGACATCTTCAGTATGAACTGGAACAGCAGAAACTTTTTCAAACAAAATTTGTCGACTATCCATAAGGCCTTGGATGCCTTTCTTCAGTAACGGACAATCAAACGGCAGAGAGTAACAACAATAGCAGTCTTCCTTACATCCCGGGAAGATCCCGACCCTCAACAGATTCAACTTAATGGTTAGCAGTGGAGTAGTCAGATCACTGACATCAGCAACATATAAATCTTCTTCAATGGTGTTGACATTTCGGCCGTGCTTCGGCATGGGTGCAGATATCACATTAGGCTTCTCTGGAGCGTCAAACTCTACCTCCTTAGCCTCTATCAGGTCTTGAATTTTATGCTTGAGTGCCCAGCAATCATTGGTGTCGTGTCCAACACTGTCTGAATGGTAGGCGCATTTAGCATTGGCATGATAATGCGGAGAGGATGTATTCACATTCTTTGGTGCCTCCTTGATGGTGGCGAGGTTCAACTTCAACAGATGGGGAAGCACTTGCGCTGGAGTCATATTAATGCGGGTGAACTGCCGTTGTGGCCGTTCCACCCGTTGTTGATTTGGTCTGGACTGGTTGTAGCGAGGCTGCTCACTTGGAGTGTTTTGAATCATTACGGCCCCCACAGTTGGCCGACGCTCCGTCTTCCCTGCTCTTCTCTGAGAATATACCATAGCTGTTTCCTTCTTAAAGGGCTTCTTCTCAACACTTGCAGCAACACCCTTCTGAATCTTTCCTGACTTGATACCAGCTTCTATTCTTTCGCCTGTTAAGATCAAATCGGTAAACCCCGCGGAAGAGTTACCAATTAGATGATTGAAAAATGGCCCAGATAGGGTCCCAAGAAACATATCAACGAGCTCACGATCGGTTAAAGGAGGCTGCACCCTGCCAGCCAAATCCCTCCATTTTTGTGCATATTCTTTGAATCCCTCACTTGTTCCTAGTGACATACCCTGAAGTTGGGTACGAGTAGGAGCAAGATCAGAATTATATTGGTATTGTTTGTAAAAAGCGGTGGCCAAATCCTCCCAATTTCTGACACTGGTTCCTTCTAGCTGATAGAACCACTCCAACTGAGCTCCAGAAAGGCTGTCTTGAAAGAAATGAATCCAGAGGTTTTTGTCTGCCGTATAGGGTTGAATCTTTCTCACGTAGGACCTGAGATGCATTTTGGGACAGGACAGCCCATCATACCTCACAAACACTGGCACTTTGAATTTTGGGGGAATCACAATCCCGGCAACCAAACCCAAGTCTTCAAAGTCCAAGCCCGGTACTCTTTGTAATTCCATGGCGGCCAATCTGTCTTCTAACCCTTTGTATTTATCATCAGCTGGAGGGTATTGCTGGTCAGAATAATCCTCATCCTCTTCAACCTCTTCTTCTTCCGCATCAGACTCGGAAGGCACCGCAGCTCCATCTCTCTTACTAGTTCCTTCATCAGAAGTAGGAGGAAATTCAAGCACTCTTCGAGCTTCTCCGTCAAATCTTCTCCCCAAAGTAGCCACCCCAATCCTCTTTTTCTTCTTTTTCACTGGGTCCTTATTCCCCAATTGAGTCTTGATATCCTCCTGACCTTTAGCCAAGGTCAACAGGAGTTGCTGGAACTGTGCATTCTGAGCTTGTAGGTCTTTGACTGTTTGCTCGAGATCCATCCTACTGAAATAAACAGCAGACAGATAAGGAAACCTGGAGTGAGACCTGCTTATGCACATGATGAATGGTATGCTTATGTATGCAATGCATTCAAGGATTTAGAACATTCAAAATTGTTTCAGACAAAGAAGAACGCACGTCATATTAATAAGAAGAAATTTGTTAGTACATAAATGCCCCATGGGCCAAATATTACAAAATAAACTTCTTAAGGCAGAAAGACATTGCGCATCCTCTTTGGTGCGATGTAGGTGTTGAGGGCTTCTTGCTCGTGGAGTCGGCGGGTAAGCTCTAGAACCTTCTTCTCACTAGCGTAGAAGCTAGCTTCAAAAGTATTCCGTTCTTCCTTGAGCTGAATCCAACTTTTCTGCATTTCCTCCCACGATGTAGGCATGTCTGGATGTAGGATGGTGTAGGGGACCTCTCCTTCATTGACGGGATCTTTAATCACTGGGAGCACATGAGGATAAGGCATCATTAGACTTTGGGCCCGGGCTCGTACCCACTTGAGATAGGGCTCAAGAGGGATGGAGTTCTTGTGTCCCAGAGTCTTGCTATCAACCTTGTTGAGTTTTCCCCAAGCTCTGATGAATCTTTGGCGAAGTCCTTGCGCATCGTTGTCGAAGTCAAAAACTAGGTTAGGAATCAACATGTCATGAGGGCCATCCCTCCGTGCATATCCAAATTGCCTCAAAGCTAGGCAAGGGTTGTAGGTGATACCTCCTCTGATTCCAAGTAAAGGAACATTAGTAAATTCTCCGCAACGATCGGCAATGATGACATTTTCTCTGGACCGAGAACACCAATGCACATCAGAATGAGTAAGAGTCATCAACCGTTGGGACCACCTTGTACCTTGGTCATTCTTCAAGACAGATTGCGGAAGGTGCGAAATAAACCACCTTGCAAGGATAGGAGTACAGCACATGAGAACACCTCTCTTTCTCATTGTTCGTGTGTAAAATGAGTGAAGGATGTCCCCAAGCAATGTTGGTATTGGATTTCTGGACAAGAAGATTTTGACGGTGTTGACATCTACCAATTGGTCAGGATTTGGGAACAAGACCAACCCATAGATAAGGAGTGCCACAGTCTCTTCAAAGGCTTGTAGGTCCAATGAGTTCCAACATTCTTGTGCCTTCTCAAACAAGAATTTTGCTAAGAATCCCTTGACGCCGCTTCTGGTTTCCCAATGTCCCTTGATGTCGGATGGTTGTAGATGTAATGCTCGAGCAACATCTTCCGGCTTTGGTTCCTTTTCCGTACCGTTGAAGGGTAGTTGATTAAGGATAGGGATTCTTAGGAGTTGAGAAAACTCCTCCAAAGTGGGTACCAACTGATAATCAGGGAAAGTGAAACAGTGGTGAAGAGGGTCAAAGAACTGGAATAGCACTTTCATCATGTCATCTTCAATGTTGGTGTTGACTAGGCTGAGCAGTCTACCATGTCTTTCATTGAAGGATGAATTTTCAGGAATTCTTGAAGTGATCTCCTTGAGTTGAGGAGAGATTCTCACCAGGTTGACTTGAATGGTATTTCTGCGAGGAACTTCCATGACCTACAAAACAAGAACAAAGATGAAGATCCAAACCCTTGAAATGGTTAGTGAATGCATATGATGTTTTATGATGTTTATGATGTATGCACAAAACATATGTACAAGCAAATCACACCAAATCCTAGTTTCAGGCTTGCATGGGGTTTCATAGGTAAGTACCCTCTTGAGTGTAGTTAGCTTAAAAACCTGTCCTATAAATAGTAACCGGGTTCTAAGGAGCTCAATATCACTGGATTGTTTTCATTGTTCATGGTTTTGGTTTAGCAACTTAACTAGCGACCAAAATATTCCAAGAAAACAACCCTCAATGAGTGTAGTATCGAGTATCTACCAACTTCGGACTGCACCAAAGCCGGTCATCTCACTACCCCTAATAAAAGGCCAAGATGGTCAATTAAGGTTCTAGGTCATTAGTGCTTAGTGACATCACTCAGCGGCCCCGTACTCTCCTTGATTGAACTCAAGGGTTACCGGTACTCACAAATATGTCGCACTAATATAGCTATTGCTTCGACCGTGTCGGTATACCCCGCACAGTTTCCACAACGTATTGCTATCTATGAATGTTTCCCAAAATCCGGGTGTAGGATTGTAAACCCAAACAATAGAGCCAAGAGATAAATCAAGCAATTCAAACAATTGGTCATGTAAGAGGGTGATCTAAGCCCTAAGGTTACTCCACTTATAAAAATTCTCCCCAGCAGAGTCGCCAGTTCTGTGGTACAGTGGGAGAACTGACTAGGGTTTTGCGTTTGTTTTCGCAAATGTTTCGGTTGAGCAAGAGTCGCCACCGACTTTTTATTTTATCCTAAAGAAAGGTTTAAAAAGCACAGCAAAAACCTTTGAGATTTTTCTTGGGTTCGGGGAGTAGATTATAGAAAGGGAAGGTATTAGCACCCTTTCTATCCATGGTTATCCATGGGCTCTTAGGTACTTGCTTAGATCAACTTGCCTTGGTTTTCAATTGTTTGAAATGGTGCTTGGTGTGTGGTTTTGAAAATGGTTTTGAAAAGATGCCTTGTATAGGCTCCCCTTGTAACAATTCTTTACTCGAATGTTTTACAAAAGGTGTTTTGTCTTTTGAAAAGATGTTCCAAGGTTTTTTGAAAGTTTGTTTTGAAAAGTGTTTGTGAAGTGTGGTTTGAAATTAGGCAAGTGTTTTCTTTGCAAATTGACAAGTACTTAAGAGTTATCTACCCTAAAGTTTTCTCAAAGATTTTTGTTATGTTTTAAACCTTTTGAAAATTTTGTTCCACCATTGAATTTGGTGGACAATCTTGTATTAGGAGGTGAAAGGGACAGGCGCGGGTCATTGTTTAGACCATAATTGCAATAGTGTTAAATGTCTTTGGGCATTTTTTTTTTTAAAGGGACTTGATCATTCATTTAGGCAACATTTTGAGGGACTATGATCATTTGATTGTTTGTTTTACCCAAAGAAATTCAACATGCAATATGGCCCAATTTATTTGAAGGCAACAAAGTGGAATACCCTAGGGGTGCAAGTGTGAAATGTGTTGTCCATTTTCATGCTTATTTATCTTGAAATTAGGTCAAACTATTTTGTTCGTTTTATTCGCATACAAACCCTAATTCTAGCATGGTAGGTTAAGAAAGCATTAAAGTGCGAAATTTAAATTCCTACACTATTACAACACAATAATATGGGGAGGGGGGTACAATGTTTCAAATGGGGTATATTTAGACAAAAATTTAAACCTAACTATTACATCATTTTCTTTGAATATTTACAAGACAAATAATTGTATAATTAAATGGAAATTGAAATAAATATGCAAAATGTAAAAAAGAATTTTTATATGTATGAAAAAAAAAATATTATTTATGTGAAATAAAAAGAGAAATAAAAAGGTATTATTTTTGGAGTATTTTCAAATTTAGGGCAAAACCCTAATTTTTAATCAAAAAGGGATATTAATCAATTAATTCATATAATATTTACTATTTACATACAAAAATAAAATAAAATATAGTATATTTATAAAAATGTCTTTTTAGTGTTAAATATTAAAAAATAAAAATATGTATATTTTTGATATTTTTACCCTAAATGTATTAATATATATATGTATATTTATATTATTTACAAGATATGTATTATATATATTAATTAATAATATTAATATAAAAATAAAAAAAGGTATTTTCTATAAAATATTTTCAGGAAGTAAAAATAAGATAAAAGTGCATAAAATATATTTGTGCTATTTTAGTATTTTAAACAAAAAGTATATATTTATTTATTTATGTACAAACTAAAAGAAAAATCAAATAAATACCTAATAAATTCAAAAATGATGAGAAAAAATATTTTTATATTTTTAATATGCTGAGAAAAAATAAATGAGTCAATTAAAAAAAGAAAAAAGTCAAAAACATTAAAAATAAAGCAAATGGGCTCAGGGGGTGTAAAACAAAAAAGGTGGTGTGAATAAGAAAATCACTCAGGCCCAGCCCAAGAAGACATTGTCTTCAACCTTCAGACAAAACCAGTTCAAAAACGCGCGCCCTTCTTCTCAAACTTCTAACTCCTGATTCCTGGCTTATCAATGAAAACTCATAACATAAAAAATGTTCAGCATCAAGAGACGAATCCAACCATATGCAGAACTTGATCTAACTCTCTAAGATGAGGGAGAATTTCTTCTCCCCCAAATCCTAACCTAGATTTTCTGCCATTTTCAAACCTTAAATTCTCACAGCTCAAGCAAAAGAAATGAAAAGTAAAAACATGTACATGTTCAGTGGCATGAGTAGAACATTGTTTATTCACAAACTTAGAGCTAATGATGCTTAATAAGAGAGATAGAAGTTCACCAAAATACATGTTCAGTTGAAGTTCTATCTGGCAATGAGGAAGCTTTCAGTGCAAGGTGATGATTGGAAAAGCTTCCTTGAGGTCCAGGGATGCTATTCCAATATTTACTTTGTCTTGAAAGCTTTTGAATCGTGCTAGAGCACTTCACCTACAAAACAAGAAACTGAAAATGGTGGAACTGGTTAGAGGGATTACAGGTCGTGTTTCAAGTCATGGTTAGTGCATAGATGCTAGGGAATGTGTGTGAACTGGTTTGGGCAAGAGAGCTTGAGGGAAATGGAAGATGGCACTCAAACTGCAGGCCTGGCCCTGTTTTTGCAGTTTGAAGGTGATTCTGAGATTGGGAGTGTATAAGAGGTGTTAGGGTCGTGCACTAGCTTGGTTGGGATGTCTTGAGTGTGTTTCACAAGTTCACTTAAGTGTTTGCAAGCTGATATGAGAGTTGTGTTACAATATGCCAAGTTACTTACACTTTAAGCAACAAATGCCCAAGTTGTGTTCTAGGTCAGTAGAGGCCCCCTAATGAGCTGCATATTCCCTCCTTGATCAGAGTGTTTTGCCCATAATCTTGTGCCAATTAGATCTCATTTGTACTGCTTGGATTTTCAATTGGACATAAAGTTACCTTTTGCAAAAATGGAAGAAATGCTTTATCTATAAATGGATTAATCCTTTAGGAAATGCTTGAACTCATGAAACAAGGCCTTGGCACAAAGGTTTTGCATTTAATTATTGAGTGTCAAAGGGTTTTAGGACCTGTAATTTAACACAAACTATGCTGACTTGAAAATGGCTTAAGTTATGAACATGTTCATGATCAATCCAAAAGTGAGTTTTTGCCACATTGTGAAATTCGATTCTCTCAAGTTATGAGGTTGTTTGAGAAGTTCTTGGACATTTTGGAAAGCTTGGAATGTGTACTACAATCCATATTTGTAATGAAAATTGAAATTCAAAGTGGAAGTGTATGGAAAATGGCCTTGAAGTTGGGTAGAAAACCTTGTCAAAATAGGTTAAAATTTCACTAAGTTAAGAATGGTTTAGTGCCCTTATTCAAAAATTTGTAACTTGAGATATAAGCCTCATTTGGGAAAACTTTGTGAATCAAAGTTGTAGATTATGCAAAAAGCTACAACTTTCATGTTTTGACTTTTGTTTGAATCCAAATGGATCTTGGTGAAAAAGTGGGGTAAAGTTAGTAAAAAAATTAGGGTTTTTTATAACTTAGAAAAATTCTAAGTTATGAAAAATTCTAATTTCTAACCCTAATTTGCATTTTATGATTTCTTGGTGAACAAGTTTCATGATTTGGCATGTTTTGATGAAAAATGAATCTTGACTCTTGATTTTGACCAAAAAGTCAAAGTTTGACTTTTCAGTATACAGTCAAAATTAATCAATTGACTGGGAAATTCAACTGTCAATCTTGTGTACTTGGGATCTTTTGAGTTTGTTGAGCATGTCAAGATAATTCCATGGGGTCCTTGAGTCCATATGTGAGCTTGGCTTGCCATTGGCTAGGTCAAACAGTCAAAAATTGTCTTTGTGCAGTCAAAACCCTAAAAATGACCATTTTGCCCTTTTGGTGATCTGATCAAATTTCTTGTGGAATTGTGATCCAAACTTGATCAAATGGTTCATGGAAGTTTATAATGTTGATGTGGGTCAATTTTCATGAGGTTTGACTGTCAATTGGTCACAGTTGACTTTTTCCCCAATACAGCTGATTTCTAGGTCAACTGTCCAATTGACTGGGCAAAACTTGGAATCAAGACTTGAAACTTGACATGGATAAACTTGGGAGTCCAATATGAAGCATGAAATTTATCTTAGGCATTTTAGGTCAAAACATCTTTGTGCAAACACAAACCCTAATTTGGGTCAACAGTGCAAGGAGAGGTCTTGAGCAGATGAAACCCTAACTGGATCTTGATCTCCAAGGGCTTTGTGGTGAGAAATCAATGAGAAATGGGAGGGAAAATTTTGGGGTACAACACTGACATTGTAGCAAATTGGGAGACAAGAAGCGGGGTTCAAAGGTTCTTAGCCAAGTTCATCTATGGTTTGGTTCTATTTCCCAATTCGGACCAATTCATAGATGTGAATTCCATCACAATATTTCTCTCTCGTAATCCTATACCTACCTTCCTAGGAGACATTGTTGTACCCCAAAATTTTCCCTCTCATTTCTAAAGTAATCTCTCACAAGATCTCCCTTGATTCAAGATTGCACAAGGGTTGATCAGCTCAAGACACCTCCTCAAGCATTGATGACTGAAAATTAGGGTTTGAGTTTGCACAAGGAAAAATAGACTTTTAATGCCCCATATGGATTTCATGGATCATTTTGGACCCTCAATATTGCTCATGTCAAGTTTCAAGTCTTGGATCACATTTTTGCCCAGTCAATTGATCAGTTGACCTAAAATCAGCTGTATTGGGGAATAAGTCAATTGTGGTCAATTTACAGTCAAACTTCATAATTTTTTGTCCATATCAACATTATGAACTCATATGTGTCATTTGATCAAGATTGGATCACAATTCCTCAAGAAATTTGATCAGATCATCAAAAGGGCAAAATGGTCAAAATTAGGGTTTTTACTGAGAAGGTGCAATTTCTGATTTTGGACCTTGCAAATGACTTGTTGGTTTGAGGCATGATATCAAGGATTCAAATACTTCATTTTTACTTAATGGCATGACTCAAAACATCTCTCAAGATCAATTGATTGACAGATGAATTTCAGTCAACTGATGAAAAGTCAATTGTCCACTAAAAAGTCAAACTTTGACTTTTTGATCAAAATCAAGTATCAAAGATCACAATTCATTAATACATGTCAAAATATGAAAAATTTTCATCAAGAAATCAAAAAGTAAAGATTTCATTTTGAAAAGTCAAAATTTCTAAACTTAGAAATTTTTCTAAGTGTTGGAAAATTCATATTTTTTCATAACTTTGAGCCAAATTTTCACCATGATGCAAGATGATTCAAAGGAAACTTACAAAATGAAATTTTAATATATCAATGAGATCTAAAACATTGTAGAACACAAATTCTTCCAGAAATGCAAGGATTTCAAGTTATGGTTTTAAGAAGACATGTTCATGAAACTTGAAAACTTAGTGAAATTTTGCCCTAGTTTAGGCAGGATTTTGACCTAACTTCATGGCAATTTTTCACATAGTTCCAAGATGAATATTAAAAAATTTCCAACATAGAGGTTGTAGAGGATGTTACTGTTGGCTCCCAAATTCGACACTTGCTATATTTGGACTCTTTGACCAAACAACTGGAAATGAACTACACCAGGAGATGTAATTCGACGCATGAGATAAATTAAGGAAAGGATCCAAGGTATAATAAGAAAGCTTCTACCAAATGTTCATTCGACCGAGGCAGATGTAGGTTGTTTCTACTGAAGGGAATTGTTCGCGCCTTGGCACATGGGACGAAGACCATTTTGAAATTTGAGTTATTGGAGGGAAAGGTGGTTTTTATCAGCGTCTAAAGGAAGGAAACGTGGCAAAAGGCTATGGGTCGAGAGGCATGCTGGAGACACTTGTCTTGATCCTAGCGCAGAATGTCCCCTCGACGGTTACCTATTTTTAGTATAAATTAAGAAGTTTGTATAATTTTTAGTGTTTACAACTTATAGTACAAAGTCTCTCAAATATTATCCAAGTAACTACTGCGTGAGAAAGGATAAAAAGCAGAGCAATGTACGTTAGAAACACCTTTTTTACTTAATAAAAGTCTTTTCACTTTACTTTACCATTATCTTGCAAAGTTATCTTTTACTTCTTTTTACTTCTTTTACTTGCATTTTTATGTTTTCATTTACTGTTCAACAATCTTAAACATCTCTCCCCTGGGTCGAACGTGCGTTCTTCCTTCTCACTCATTTTACATAAAGATTAGCATATGTTCTGGGATTAGTTTGGTCGATCCCGCAAGCAAACCAAAAACTTACCTTTTTTGGAGACCAGCGGTTGTTTACCAAAAACAACAGTAAACAAATTGGCACACCTGGTGGGACGTTGCTAATTGTCTATGTTATTGTGTTTTTTTTTCTGTACAGTTATAACATTGCATGTTATTACGGAGTGGTAGAAAAACCAACAAATATACTGTTAGGAAAGAAAGCGGAGAGAATAGTATGGCTAATGAGCCAAACCATGGAGAGATACCTCCACCGACCACAGGAACAACAGTTACTACTGTTGTCGAAGGGACTATCCCAACTTCTGTCGGATCCATGCCAGCATTAACCATGAATCAAACTGGACCCTTACATACGTATATGGGTCCAAGAGGTCCTTCAGGAACACCCCCACCAAGGATGAACCTACGGTCTCGATCAACTGTACCCCCAGGATTTTCGACAACCTGGTTGGGTCGAGAGCAGCCATATGGCATGCCAACTACTGAAATGGCTAGCCTTATGAATGTTGCGTCTACTTTCTCAGAACCTTTGGTAAATGCTACATCACCATTACAGGGATTTGGAGCCAGTAGAAACCAATTTTTAGGAGGGCCATCTCATATGATACCAAGTCTCACAAATGCTTCAACAGCAATTTTGAGGCAACAGATGGACGAAAGTAACCATGAAATGGTACAAATGTTAGCACAAACTCTAAGTACAGTACTAAATCCCCTCATTCAGACTGCAACGCAGTCGAATCACCAGATGATAGCGCAAATAACACGCATGGCTGAATTCTTTGGGGTGCCTCAAGTTGCTCAAATACCCCAAGTTGTTCGACAGCCCCAGAGGGTACCTATAAGATTAAATCAAGAGGTAATCATGGAAGAAGATTTGACCATTAATCCAAACCCCCAAGTTCCAAGGATCGAAGTAGAACAACCAAGATTAGAGATACCTCGAAACCATCGAGAAATCGATCAAGGCGTTATTCTGGTAAATAGAAACCAAAATGCTGACGAATTAATACAACAAGTTCGACACCAGAACTATGGGGCAGATAATAATTTAACTGCTATGATCGAGAGAATCATGCTTGAAAACGGGATGAATGTTGGTTTCCATAGACCAAACTTTACATCCCCATTGTCAGAATATATTCTGCAAACAGACTTACCACCTAGGGGAAAATCCCAAAATTCACTAAATTTTCGGGGGATACGACAGAGTCGACTGTCGAACATGTGGATAGGTATTTGATAGAGGCGGGAGAAATAGCAAACAATTAAAACCTTAGAATCAAATACTTTCCAAGTTCATTAACTAAAAATGCTTTTACTTGGTTCACTACCCTCCCAGCGAATTCGATCCACAACTGGAACCAATTAGAAAGATTGTTCCATGAACAATTTTACATGGGTCAAACCAAGATAAGTCTAAAAGAATTGGCTAGTGTAAAAAGAAGGTTCACTGAGCCAATTGATGAATATCTAAATAGATTTCGACTACTCAAAGCCAGATGCTTTACCCAAGTACCTGAGCATAAATTAGTTGAAATAGCAGCAGGTGGCCTGGATTATTCGATTAGGAAAAAGTTGGATACACAATACCTAAGATACATGGCCCAACTTGCTGATAGGGTTCGACAAGTAGAACGCCTTAAGGCTGAAAAGGCCAAAAATACTAAAACTCTTAGACGAGAAAGGGTAGCTTATGTCGAAATGGATGATGACGATCCAGAGGCATAAAGTGATCCTGTAGATATCGAAGAAGGCGAAATCTATCTAGATGAATTAAAAAATGGACCACCATATGCTTGTATATTGTTGGTGCCATCAAATGGAAAAAATCCTGTGGAACCTGAGAAAAGCAGTGATAAATTTCCTAAGAAAACTTATAGTTTCGACATATCCAAGTGTGACGAAATATTCGATCTATTAGTTAAATATGGACAGATGATAGTGCCCCCAGGGGCCAAATTGCCTCCTTTAGAATAGAGAAAGAAAAGAGGTTTTTGTAAATATCATAATTTTTTAGGACATAAGACCTCACAGTGTTTCCTTTTCAGGGATCTCGTTCAACAGGCACTGAATAAAGGAAGGCTGAAATTTGCTGATAAACCAGTGTTGTACCCCAAAATTTGCCCTCCCATATTCTTCAAGGTTTGTCAAGAATCATCTTCAAATGGTTCAAGACTACTCAAAGGTTGCACAGTCCAAATACCTCCTAAGCAAGTCAAAATTAGGGTTTGGTTCTTTCATGGAATTTGAGGTTTTTAATGGCTCAATCAAGTCTCATATGCCTATATAAATCCTCAAGCACCTACATACCAAGTCTCAAGACTCACAGTGCCAAATTCCACAGTCAAAAGCCCTATTTGATTCACAGTCAACTGTAGGGGCAAAATGGTCATTTTACAGTCAAAAGTCGGAATTTTTGGTCAACATCTTATTTTGAGTCCACAATCATCATTTGATCAAGTCTTTATCATGATTCCACAAGGATAGCTCAAAAATCATCAAAGATGCAAAAAGTTACTATTTTTGGACAGCAGAAAAGTCAACTATATCTTGACCAGGGCATAACATTTTCATGGTTCATCAGAAAAATCCCATCCAATGCTCATTTTTAAGGGGTTGACATTTCCTACAACTCATCTTCACATTCCAAGTCCAAGAAATGCTCTCATAAAAAGTTATCAATTTCTACATTATAGGTCAATTTCAAAAGTCAACAAAAATGCACTTTAAGTCAAAGACCATAACTTGAGATTGGTAAATCCAAATGACATGGGACCAAAGGCATTGGTTATAGGACTTCAAGACCTTTCCAAAATGTCCAAGAACATGTTAATATGATCAAAATTGAGCAAGATATGCATTGGAGAAGTTGGGAAATTTTTGTGAATTTGCAAAAGTCAACTTTGCTCAAAACACTTTGATTTTGCTAATGGGCCTCAAATTTCTTCTTGAAACTTTATCCAAGGCCTATGCATGACCCATTAAGCTTAAATTGAATTATTTTCTTATTTTTTATTAATTAATTGGATTTTTAATCAATTTTAATTCATTTAATTAATTTAAATTGTAGGAAATACAAAGATTTGATTTTTCAATCTTTTTGTGAAGCAAAAGTGGTCAATATATGCTGGCAATTTCGTGTGCAAATCAAAGGGACAAGAATCTCCAAATTTAGCAAGTTTTTCCAATCAAAAAGATTCAAAAATATTTGATTTTCAATCAAATATACAATCATCAATTCCATGGATTTATTTGCAAGATTTTGACCTAATTCTATTCTATTATACATACTTGAGCTAACCCTATTCATGCACACGGGAATTTGCTGCAGAAAAAGCCATAACCAATTCAAGAAAATTCAAAGAAAACTCATAACTGTTTTCTGCATTCTAGCACGATTCAAAGCAATTTGTGGATTCAAACACGTTGCTGGGAGTGTGAGGAACGTTTTGCAATCAAAACCACACGCTAAGGCTCAAGAAATCATCATTTACAGTCTCACGGTTTGACCTTTTTTCTCATAATCGAAACTCATGATTCATAAGCTTTTAACATGATTTATGGTTCGTTTTGCATTGCTTCAATCCTTATGAAACTAATGGTATAAGTTAATTGACTTATAGTGTACAGAATCAAGAGATGCCATTGATGAATTCTAGGGTTCATGAACTCTCAAATTGGGGCTTTGTAATATAGGAAAAATTAAGCCTTAAGATACCCATGGTTAGATTCGTGAGAACCAGACGAATCAAAAGCCACCCTCGCGAAATATTTATGTGTACCAGGGTTCTATTCGCTATTATTCCTCATATCAAATTGTGGGGGTTAAAAACCCCCGCTATCTAGCTTTTTTTTTTTACAGGCACAGCGAGGACGATGAAGACGTGTAAGCGTGTGGTTGGACCATTCAAAAAAAGAAGCGCGCGTTTTTTCTTTTTACAGCATATTGTTTGGATTACTAATATATTGTTTGTTTAGTGTTATATTATCAAACGCGTGCACATGGTGTAGTGGAAGATGCGCTGGCTGGTGATCATTGGGACCTGGGTTCGATTCCCAGGTCCCCCAAATACCTGTTTCTATTTTTTCTTTACCTATTCACATGGAGGCTTCCTAAATGATGTCCACCATGCACTTTCAAATCCCAGGCGCCAAGTGACCACAAGCACAAATCTGAAGGTCATAAGTGGATGACCACCATACTTCCAGTCAAGGCGTATCATGGACAATCAGGGAAAGTCAAACAGGCTTGAGATTAATGGGCCAGAAATTGCCAATAACACCTCCTTAATGGGCCATCACCCCCCTGGTTTCTTCTTTCTCTTTATATTTACTATTTTATTTATTTAATTATTTTATTAATTATTATTATCATTATTATTATTATTTAACTAACAAAATTAATTATTTTCATAATAAATTCAGAAAACTAAAAAATGTAAATATTTTTATTATTATTATTATTTATTAATTTCACCTTATTATTTTTTTTGGAAATAAATTCTAACATAGGTTAATTTAGTTAATTAGGTCAACTTTAACTTTTTTTCACAATAAATAAAATCCATGTAGAATTAGGTTAATTAATATATTTAACTATTTTTCTTTTATTTCATTAAAAACATAAAAAACTAAAAAAATACTTTGTTTTCTTTTAATTAATTAATTAATTAGAATTAGGTTTAATTTAATTTAATGCAAAATAACCAAAAATTCATTCTTTTCTCAAAAAGGGTCAAAACCCTAAGGACTTCTCCGATTTAATTTCTCGCGCGCATATTATTTTTGATCATATTTATGTAATTGTTCCGAGGATGTAATAGCGTAATTAGGACCCTTTTATCGCTTTCTTTATTTTCTCGCATTTACTTTTCAAAGGGTTTGTTTTTGGCGATGTAAATACCCGACGCCTTGTAATAGCGTAGATTTACTTTCCGCAATTTACTTTCCGCAATTATTAACTGTATGTTAACTATGCATGACAAGACTTGCCTGAAAATTAAAATCAACTCGTAGCTCACAATAACATGTTCAAAGATAACATAAACTGAAACTGGACACACGTGCACATGCCACTCCTAGGGTACGCCTCACTTGGTTGCCTCGACGTGGTCATTGAGTATAGGGTGTTTTAGAGGTCGCCCTCATGTCTAAAGATCCAAGTTGCCTCGAAACGGTTGCCTCAGATAAAAAGGATCTAGGACATTAGGGTTACCGCTAAGGCGTCCTACTATTGCTTTTGTGACCACACATGTCCCTTAATCGAATTGACCCGAATAACTCCAACGACGGTGCTTCCTACTTCTCAATAGTGGGATAGTATTGTCTAAAGGACATTTACACAGCTTAATTTCTTTTGAGTAGGTAGATGTTCTAAGGTACTTGCTCTTTCAAAACAAAAACAACTTTTCGCACTTACACTTTTCAAACAAAGTTTTCAAACAAACACTTCATACACTCTTGAGGACTGATACAAGAGTTAAAAAGAAGTTTTCAAACAAACTTTTTCAAAACCCACAAACACGAGAAAAGCAAACATTTTTTTGAAAACATAGTGAGCAAGTACCTAAGAGCCCGTGGATAACCACAGATAGAAAGGGTGCTAACACCTTCCCTTTCTATAATCTACCTCCCGAACCGAGAAACATCTCGAAAAGGAATTTTGTTGTGCTTTGGTCCTTTCCTTGTTGGAGAAAATAAAAGACGGTGGCGACTCTTGCTTACCGCGACATTTCGCGAACCAGCATTCCAAAACAGTCAGTTCTCATTCCCACCGATCACAGAACTGGCGACTCTGCTGGGGACTATTTATAAGTGAGGTGTACCTTAGGATTAGATCATTCTATGTTTTCAATTGTATGCCTTGTTTGCTTATATATTGTGGGCATGTATCGGAGTTTCATAGATCCTAACCCGGATCTGGGGAATACCCTTTAGGTAGCAATAAACTGTGAGGGACCTGTCCGGCATAGACCGACACGGGTGAAGCAGTAGCTACGTTGGTGTGACACCTTGGTCTGTACCGATATCCCTTGTGTTGGAACGAGGAGAATATTGGTCTTCTGAGGAGTCATTAAGCACCAACCGACCTTAGCACCTTAAAGTGACCCAACTTGGCCATAGAACAGTAGCAGTATGCTACACTCATTGAGGCTAAACTCTCGCGATGGTTCCGGCCGCAAGAAAAGATTGCGAAGCTGGAGTTATGACCGATTGAGGGTAGTCAGTGATATTGAGATCCTCTAGAACCCGGTTACTATTTTCTAGGACAGGTCTTAACCAACTGAAACTGAAAGAGGGTAGTACCTAAACTTCATGCCAACCTGAAATCTAAGGGCTCTTTTGTGTGATTTGTGTGCCTTCAAACTTGAACTACTTGCACATTCTTGTTATCTGACACGTGAGTTCCTTGCAGGTTTTGTTTACAGTCCTTAATCTGGACTTATTACAGGGCTTACTTACACCTCACGCCTTTGCATCCACGTACATAACATCATACGCATCATAACATCATACCATAGCATTTCCTTAACCATTTCAAGGATCTCAAAGGTTTGTGATGCAGGTCATGATGGACCAAATGTCTAGCAAGGGGCAAAGGGGATTTATTTTCCTCTAACCAAGGTTGTTCAGAAATCCAAGCACGATAACCTGAGTCAGGGGCTATGACCCACTCGATATGGTGAGCCTTGACTCTTGAAGAAGGACTCTTAGCAACATGAAGTTCCTTCAATCAAGCTACCAAATTCAAATTCTAACAATTTTCTTGTTTACCCCGCGAGATCCTTGAAAACATTGCATACATACATATCATTGCATTACAGGTACCCTTTTTACAGGTCACTTATCTTCTTCGCTGTTTATTTCAGCAATCATCATGTCTACCGAACCTTCCATTGAACAAGCTATCAAGGCCCTCCAGGCCCAGAATGCCCAGTTCCAGGAGTTGGTTATGAGCCTAGCCCAGGGTCAACAAGACTTGAAAACTCTGATTCTGAAAGAGAGGAAGAAGAAGAAGAAGAAGAGGACTGTTTTGTTCAACACTAGACGCAGATCTGGGAATGGATTACAGAATGAGGTTGAGCTGACTACCTCATCTGTGGGAAAAGACAGCCCTCAAGAGAGAAGGGTTCCTAGTCCCGTGGTCTCCGACAACGAGACGGATTATGATGAAGAACAGTATCCTCCTACCGAGGATAAGTACAAACAGCTGGAAGACCGCTTAAGTGCTATGGAGATACAGAAAGTGCCCGGCCTGGACTTCGAAGATCTAGGTCTGTCCTCTGGGGTGGTGATCCCACATAAGTTCAAGGCAACTGCTTTTGCAAAGTACGATAGAGCTTCCTGTCCTAAGTTGCACCTCCGATCGTATGTAAGGAAGATCCAACCTTATACAGCTGACAAGAATTTGTGGATCCATTTCTTCCAGGATAGTCTTTCAGGGGCTCAACTCGAATGGTTCTATCAGTTGGATTGAGCCAGTATTCGTAACTGAGAGGACTTGGCTACTGCATTCTATAAGCAGTATCAGTATAATTCCGACCTCGCTCCTACGCGTACCCAACTCCAGGGTATGTCACTAGGGACGGGTGAAGGATTTAAGGAATATGCCCAAAGGTGGAGAGACCTGGCTGGAAGGGTGCAGCCACCTCTAACTGACCGTGAGCTTGTTGATATGTTCTTAGGGACCCTGTCTGGTCCGTTCTTCAACCATTTGATTGGGAATTCTTTAGCCGGGTTTACAGACCTTATCTTGACTGGTGAGAGGATTGAAGCTGGAATCAAAAGTGGGAAGATTCCAGAAGCCGCACCTTCTAATGCTCATAAAAAACCTTACAGTGGGAAGAAAGAGTCCAATGCTGTGTACGGTCAAAAGAGTCGTCGTGACCAACACGTAGGGGCAGTCTTGATCTCTGGTTCGGCGTCACACCGGCAACAGTAAAAGGGAAATCAACGAAGGACGAACGAGCCTAAAAGACAGTTCACCAACATCAACATGCCATTGTCACAAGCATTGCAGCACCTGTTGAAGATGAATTTGATTACGGTGATAAACCCCCATCCGAACCCTAAGATGTCTTCTCCAAACTACAATCCAGATGCAAGGTGCGCTTACCATTCCGGTAGCCTGGGGCACGATACTGATGATTGTTGGGCGCTGAAATACAAAATCCAGAATACGATTGACGCTAAGGAGATCGAATTCGAGCCTTCTGAGACTCCTAATGTGATCACTGCTCCCTTGCCAAAACATGGCTAGGATTGAGAGACTTTTGTTCATTTGAATTTTGATATTGTATTTTTCTTTGCTTATTCAAACAATTATCATGTCAAACTCTCTTATTTCATTAATGCATTACACGTGTCTGTTTTGAAGTAATTGTGTTCACTATATTCAAAATTGCTTTTATTTTTTTGATGTTCAACTCTCGATTAAAAATTCTAAGCCTTTTGAGGGAGGATGATGAAAATGATACATGATCTTTACAATATGCTTTTGAATAGACCCCGCTGATGAGGTACAAGCATTGTTTCAAATCCTAAACACTGGAGTTATAAGGAAGATAATCCCTCGTTAACCCCTTTGAGCCAAAGAAGTTAGAGTTTTTCTTTTCACAAAAATTAAAACCCTTAATTATAACCTGGGGCAGGGCAGTTTTCTCAGCTGATCCAGGTGCACAACGAATGGCATCAAAGAAGTCCTTCCGAGACAAAAGACAGTGATGGTTCCGTATAATCGTAAGGACAGGCAGTCATTGTCTCACAAAATAAAAGCCCAATAAGTCAAAACCTATGAAGGTGACTTACAAAAAAACTGGGGCATCCCGCTGACTGTAATCACAAAAGAAACAGTTCAGGAAAAAAACAGGGATAACGAAATCGAAAAGAAAGAGGTCCTGCAAACCCTCAGCAAAAAAGAAATGACTGCCTATTCAAAATAAACTGACAGTATCCGAACCATCACCAGAATATCAGAGCAAGGACTCAAACAAGATCTAATGCATGATTAGCTGAGTTTAGGTTTGAAGAACATCATGAAGAACGGGTGGGTACAAATAAACTTTGAGCCTTTATCCTTTGTTTCTTAAACCGTGAAACAAGCCACGTTATAACCCTTAAAAGTCCTAGCTGAAGCATGGGTTAGTTCGAAAGCATACTGTTACAAAAGGTATCCTGACTCCTGTAGGGCTTGCTATAAAATCCTGAGTTGACATCACATTTTACAAAAATTCACTTGTTTTATTGAAAACTGCATGTTCAAAAAACTTCAAGACAAACATAAGCTTTGCATTCTTAAAATAACATTGTTTGCATATGACTATTTGTTCAAACAGCAGAGAAATTCGCACGATGATTATCTAGTGAACAAAAAATCTCAAGTGGAAAAGTACTTCCAATCAAGGGGCACGGCGTGATCATTGTCCATCATCTGGGGCAGTCCAGTCAAGATTCAAGGAATCTCTCAAGATGCCAAATAGCCAGGGGAAAATATCTGTCTGAGTCACTTAGGGGCATTGGACATGAATTCCAGCTACGAATCTTGCATGATCAAACGAAGATCTTCTGGTAGTATGGCAACACAACACTACCGACAGTGACACCTCCCTACATCCTGAGAGCGTGGACATAGTCAAAAAGTACTATGCATAATCAAAGACCCTCTAGGTTGACTGGCCTAGACAAAAAAGGGCTTCCCGGCGAACCAAAAGGGTTCGGGCAAAATAAGGGATGAAAATGAAAAATCTGCACACTCGGCAAGTTGAAAACTTGAAAAGGCGGCTTGGGCAAAAATGGGTATTCCGATGGACTGAAAACCCGAAAGGGAGGTCCAGGCAAAAGTTAGGGATCAAAAGCGTACGACTATGTCCCGTCATCTCGTTACTTTCCTACCAGAAGAAGATTTGTCAATCGGCAGTTATCAAGCACCTCATAGGCCTTCTTCTCCCGCAGAAACTAGGGCAATGAGAATTGTCCAAACTGTACAAGTTGTTCTGTCCTCCAGGTACAAGGTAGATTCAGCTAAAGAATATGACTAAGATACCTTCACTCCCCACAGAGTAAGACAGTAATGGTAGTTCTCCCCACTAAGACTTGCAACTACGAACAAATCAGCAATACTCTCCCCAAGAAGAGTTGGTCTACCATCAACCCTAAAAAGGTTGGATATCCCCAGCAAGTCTTAATATTCCCCAGCAGAGTATAAAGATATTCCTCAGCAAGCATCCCCGGCAGTCTCAATATTCCTCGACAGAATATAAGATTGTTCCCCGACGGAATACAAGATACCCCCAGTGGAGCCATTTCCCCAGTGCAGTCCAAAAAGTTTCCCCAGGAGAATTGAATCACCTACCTAGTAGATTCTTGAAGCTCGTCCCCTGCAGAGTATGAATATCTCTCCCAACCATATTTAGAGGTTATTCCCCACCAGAGTCTAACTGGGTTATCCTCAGAAAATTGCAACGGAAAGATCGTCCTCAGCGAAGTTCTTCCTATCCCCAGCGGAGTTCACCAAAGTCCCCAACAAAGCTTATCAACGGAGTCCCCAGCGGAATTATCATAAAAATCTCAGCGAAGCATCTCTTCCCACAGAGTAATTCCCCGCGGAGTAATCTCTTCACCAGGCTTATTCCCCGACGGAGTCATCTTCTCCTACCGGTTTAGTCTTGCAATCATCTTCGTTCATTATCCCCAGCGGAAATGAAGGACTCTACTCTTCAACATCAGCCCAGGATTTAACAAACTTCCCGGCATTCGTCAAGGATTTATTTTCCCAGGCGAAGATACATTCAAAAACATCACATTGTCATACATCATGATACATGCATATACGCATCATATCACACAGATCTCGTTTATTCTTGAGAACATCTTGACATCATGCAGTTCATGCATCATGACATTGCATACAGCTAACGTTTTGCTTTTTCGGAAAAGTTCAATCAAAAGATGATTACCATCTACCTTTGCAGTTCCAGATCAACACCTGTAACAAGCCAGGAAAATTCTGTGGACGACTGATCATGGGTTAATACCTGAAACCAGACAGGACAATTATCTACTTGATCATCATGAAGCAACCCTACACCGGTTCCTTCTCCCTTTCAGATGAAGTTTTACACGGGCTCATCAACAGGAAACCCTACACCAGTTCCTTCTCAATTTCAGATGTAGTTTTACACGGACTCATCAACAGGAAACCCTACACCGGTTCCTTCTCAATTTCAGATGTAGTTTTACACGGACTCATCAATAGGAAACCCTACACCGGTTCCTTCTCAATTTCAGAGGTAGTTTTACATGAACTCATCCTCAGGAAACCCTACAACGGTTCCTCCTCAATTCCAAGACGAAGTTTTACACGAACTTATAACCTTACCCCGGTTCATCCAGAAGTTTTACACGAACTTATAACCTTACCCCGGTTCATCCAGAAGTTTTACACGAACTTATCCCAAAGTAACCTTACCCCGGTTCCTCCTGAAGTTTCACACGAACTTATCTCAAAATAACCTTACCCCGGTTCATCCAGAAGTTTTACACGAACTTATCCCGAAGTAACCTTACACCGGTTCTCTTCTCAACTTCGGACGTAGTTTTACACGGACTCGTCATCAAGAAACCCTACACAGGTTCTCTCTTTCCAAAGATGAAGTCTTACACGACCTCGTCATCAAGAAACCCTACACAGGTTCTCTCTTTCCAAAGATGTAGTTTCACACGGACTCATCATCAGTCAACCCTACACATGTTTTCTTCCTTCCAGGATGCAGTTTCACACGGACTCATCATCAAAGTAACCCTACACAGGTTCCTTCTCCATTTCAGATGCGGTTTCACACGGACTCGTCATCAGTAAACCCTGCACAGGTTTCTTTCCCTCCCAGATGCAGTTTTACACGGACTCGTCATCAAGAAACCCTACACCAGTTCCCTCTCTTCAAGATGCAGTCATCAAGAAACCCTACACAGGTTTCCTTCTCAATTCTAGATGCAGTTTACATGGACTCATCGTCAGGCAACCCTACACAGGTTTCCTTCCTTCAAAGATGCAGTTTCACACAGGCTCATCATCAGTCAACCCTACACAGGTTTCCTTCCTTCAAAGATGCAGTTTACATGGACTCATCGTCAGGCAACCCTACGCAGATTCCTTCTTTCAACCTACCAGGTTACAACTCAACAAACTATCTCCAGATGGCATCTATAAGCCCATCCTCCTATCCATCATCTTTCCAAAAAGCATCTGTAAGCCCATTCCCGACATCACATTGTTGATACTACATCATGCGAGTGCAAATTTCTGGGCACTCTAGTGTTCAATCATCTTCCACCTTTGGATCACGAAAGGCACGCAAGCCAATCTCCATCCTCAGGTCTAAGAAGATTGAACAGGGGCAACTGTTGTACCCCAAAATTTTCCCTCCCATATTCTTCAAGGTTTGTCAAGAATCATCTTCAAATGGTTCAAGACTACTCAAAGGTTGCACAGTCCAAATACCTCCTAAGCCAGTCAAAATTAGGGTTTTGGTTCTTTCATGGAATTTGAGGTTTTTAATAGCTCAATCAAGTCCCATATGCCTATATACATCCTCAAGCACCTACATGCCAAGTCTCAAGAGTCACAGTGCCAAATTCCACAGTCAAAAGCCCTATTTGATTCACAGTCAACTGCAGGGGCAAAATGGTCATTTTACAGTCAAAAGTCAAAAGTTTTGGTCAACATCTTATTTTGAGTCCACAATCACCATTTGATCAAGTCTTGATCATGATTCCACAAGGATAGCTCAAAAATCATCAAAGATGCAAAAAGTTACTATTTTTGGACAGTAGAAAAGTCAATTGTATCTTGACCAGGGCATAACTTTTTCATGGTTCATCAGAAAAATCCCATCCAATGCTCATTTTTAAGGGGATGACATTTCCTACAACTCATATTCACATTCCAAGTCCAAGAAATTCTCTCATAAAAAGTTATCAATTTCTACATTATAGGTCAATTTCAAAAGTCAACAAAAATGCACTTTAAGTCAAAGACCATAACTTGAGATTGGTAAATCCAAATGACATGGGACCAAAGGCATTGGTTATAGGACTTCAAGACCTTTCCAAAATGTCCAAGAACATGTTCATATGATCAAAATTGAGCAAGATATGCATTGGAGAAGTTGGGAAAGTTTTGTGAATTTGCAAAAGTCAACTTTGCTCAAAACACTTTGATTTTGCTAATGGGCCTCAAATTTCTTCTTGAAACTTAATCCAAGGCCTATGCACGACCCATTAAGCTTAAATTGAATTATTTTCTTATTTTTTATTAATTAATTGGATTTTTAATCAATTTTAATTCATTTAATTAATTTAAATTGTAGGAAATACAAAGATTTGATTTTTCAATCTTTTTGTGAAGCAAAAGTGGTCAATATATGCTGGCAATTTCGTGTGCAAATCAAAGGGACAAGAATCTCCAAATTTAGCAAGTTTTTCCAATCAAAAAGATTCAAAAATATTTGATTTTCAATCAAATATACAATCATCAATTCCATGGATTTCTTTGCAAGATTTTGACCTAATTCTATTCTATTATATATACTTGAGCTAACCCTATTCATGCACACGGGAATTTGCTGCAGAAAAAGCCATAACCAATTCAAGAAAATTCAAAGAAAACTCAAAACTGTTTTCTGCATTCTAGCACGATTCAAAGCAATTTGTGGATTCAAACACGTTGCTGGGAGTGTGAGGAACGTTTTGCAATCAAAACCACACGCTAAGGCTCAAGAAATCATCATTTACAGTCTCACGGTTTGACCTTTTTTCTCATAATCGAAACTCATGATTCATAAGCTTTTAACATGATTTATGGTTCGTTTTGCATTGCTTCAATCCTTATGAAACTAATGGTATAAGTTAATTGACTTATAGTGTACAGAATCAAGAGATGCCATTGATGAATTCTAGGGTTCATGAACTCTCAAATTGGGGCTTTGTAATATAGGAAAAATTAAGCCTTAAGAGACCCATGGTTAGATTCGTGAGAACCAGACGAATCAAAAGCCACCCTCGCGAAATATTTATGTGTACCAGGGTTCTATTCGCTATTATTCCTCATATCAAATTGTGGGGGTTAAAACCCCCCGCTATCTAGCTTTTTTTTTTACAGGCACAGCGAGGACGATGAAGACGTGTAAGCGTGTGGTTGGACCATTCAAAAAAAGAAGCGCGCGTTTTTTCTTTTTACAGCATATTGTTTGGATTACTAATATATTGTTTGTTTAGTGTTATATTATCAAACGCGTGCACATGGTGTAGTGGAAGATGCGATGGCTGGTGATCATTGGGACCTGGGTTCGATTCCCAGGTCCCCCAAATACCTGTTTCTATTTTTTCTTTACCTATTCACATGCAGGCTTCCTAAATGATATCCACCATGCACTTTCAAATCCCAGGCGCCAAATGGCCACAAGCACAAATCTGAAGGTCATAAGTGGATGACCACCATACTCCCAATCAAGGCGTATCATGGACAATCAGGGAAAGTCAAACAGGCTTGAGATTAATGGGCCAGGAATTGCCAATAACACCTCCTTAATGGGCCATTACCCCCCTGGTTTCTTCTTTCTCTTTATATTTACTATTTTATTTATTTAATTATTTTATTAATTATTATTATCATTATTATTATTATTTAACTAACAAAATTAATTATTTTCATAATAAATTCAGAAAACTAAAAAATGTAAATATTTTTATTATTATTATTATTTATTAATTTCACCTTATTATTTTTTTTGTAAATAAATTCTAACATAGGTTAATTTAGTTAATTAGGTCAACTTTAACTTTTTTTCACAATAAATAAAATCCATGTAGAATTAGGTTAATTAATATATTTAACTATTTTTCTTTTATTTCATTAAAAACATAAAAAACTAAAAAAATACTTTGTTTTCTTTTAATTAATTAATTAATTAGAATTAGGTTTAATTTAATTTAATGCAAAATAACCAAAAATTCATTCTTTTCTCAAAAAGGGTCAAAACCCTAAGGACTTCTCCGATTTAATTTCTCGCGCGCATATTATTTTTTATCATATTTATGTAATTGTTCCGATGATGTAATAGCGTAATTAGGACCCTTTTATCGCTTTCTTTATTTTCTCGCATTTACTTTTTAAAGGGTTTGTTTTTGGCGATGTAAATACCCGACGCCTTGTAATAGCGTAGATTTACTTTCCGCAATTATTAACTGTATGTTAACTATGCATGACAAGACTTGCCTGAAAATTAAAATCAACTCGTAGCTCACAATAACATGTTCAAAGATAACATAAACTGAAACTGGACACACGTGCACATGCCACTCCTAGGGTACGCCTCACTTGGTTGCCTCGACGTGGTCATTGAGTATAGGGTGTTTTAGAGGTCGCCCTCCTGTCTAAAGATCCAAGTTTCCTCGAAACGGTTGCCTCGGATAAAAAGGATCTAGGACATTAGGGTTACCGCTAAGGCGTCCTACTATTGCTTTGGTGACCACACATGTCCCTTAATCGAATTGACCCGAATAACTCCAACGACGGTGCTTCCTACTTCTCAATAGTGGGATAGTACTATCTAAAGGACATTTACACAGCTTAATTTCTTTTGAGTAGGTAGAGGTTCTAAGGTACTTGCTCTTTCAAAACAAAAACAACTTTTCACACTTACACTTTTCAAACAAAGTTTTCAAACAAACACTTCATACACTCTTGAGGACTGATACAAGAGTTAAAACGAATTTTTCAAACAAACTTTTTCAAAACCCACAAACACGAGAAAAGCAAACATTTTTTGAAAACATAGTGAGCAAGTACCTAAGAGCCCGTGGATAACCACGGATAGAAAGGGTGCTAACACCTTCCCTTTCTATAATCTACCTCCCGAACCGAGAAACATCTCGAAAAGGAATTTTGTTGTGCTTTTGTCCTTTCCTTGTTGGAGAAAATAAAAGACGGTGGCGACTCTTGCTTACCGCGACATTTCGCGAACCAGCATTCCAAAACAGTCAGTTCTCATTCCCACCGATCACAACCAGCAATGAAAATCGACACCAACCCACTACAAGAAGAAGCTCATTATGCCGAACCAGTTGGCATTCATATGGTAGAAGTGTCTGAAGATTTCATCACCAAACCCGTCTTCGGAAGTTTCACTGGGAACATCTCCAGGAAAACAATCGAAGGGGTGAGAAAGGCTACTGAAGGCCTGGATTCGAAAAAAGAAGTTGACCAAGCGTCAAACGAAAAGGCTGTTGTTGGCCTGAAATTGATCAAAGGAGTTACCGAAAGCTCCAGCAAATGAACCATCACAGGTTCTTATTTGGATGATGCAAAGGGTTTGACAGAAGCCTTGGAGACCAAAATGCAGAAGATGAACCTGACTGCCAAAAGCAACCTGCAAGTTAATGTGGTCGAAGTCTCTAGAGCTAGAGTTTCAGAGGAAACCCTTCGACAAGAGAAGGTAAACAAAACTGCATTCCCAAAGGAGGATGAAAATTTGGCAGATTTTTTGCATAGATGTCAAAAGAAGAAATCAGAGGTTATGCTATGCCCCAGGTGTAGCTCTATTTTTGATAAAAAGGCCGCTGAACACATACAGGTGATGCGGGCTGTAAAAGCAAAACAGGGTACCAATGCCCAACAAAGAATGAGTCCAGAAATTCGATTTGACCTCAGAAGGGGACATCAACAAAGACCCATGACTCAAGAAAGGAGGCCACCAACTTTTAGGCCTCCAACTAATGTGCCTACTGATACCTGGCTAATCACCATGGGAAGAAAACGGCCAAATGAAGAAAAGTGGCAGACATTCGACGTACCTAGAGGTTCCTCTCTAGATTACAAAAAGGAATACCATGCCTCTGCATCGAACAAAATGACCCATGTGTCTAGAAACTATAAAGGAAAGAATCATATGTCTCGTTCACAATGGAGAAGGTTTCAAAGACGGCGAAAAGCTGAGAAAGAGGCGGCTGGGCCCCATCCAGAAGTTAGCACCAATGTGCAGAAAAGACAAAGGAAACCTCTGGAGAGAAATCCTATGCCCTGGGCGGAAGAGTGTGGGTCGAATAATGATGACTCCGACTCTAGTGACAGTTTGGACATCATGGTGAATGTCATATATGTGCTTCCCAAAGAATATAACCGAGAGGTCGAAGTCGAAGAGACTGACCTAATGGTTGAACAGGAACTGGCTAGACATAAGCCAGTATGTTATTATATAATGAACAATGGATGCGTGGAAGAACAAAACGCATTCTTTGAACCCCCAACAGAGGCAATGAAGAGCCATCTGAAACCACTGTTCATTAGAGCTAAAGTTGGGGAGGTAACCATAAACAAAATTTTGGTTGATTGTGGGGCAACCATTAATATCATACCACAATTTATGCTGGAAAAGTTAGGCAAAGGAGATGCCGACATAAAGCCACACAACATGGTCTTATCCAACTATGAAGGGGGCATTGGCACCACAATGGGTGTCATTCAACTCGACCTCAAGGTGGGCTCAATCCTTCGACCCACCATGTTCATGGTTATTTCAGCAAAGCCCAACTACAATCTACTCCTTGGTCGAGAGTGGATACATGGCATTGGAGTAGTGCCATCTTCGATTCACCAAAGGTTCATAATGTGGCGCCCAGATGGCATTGTCGAGAACATTGAAGCAGACCAGAGTTACTACCTGGGTGAAATAAATAGTGTCGGAAAGAATGATTTCGACAGGAATTTGGCTCACATAAGGCCTTGTAACCCACCAGAGTTTGATTTAACTCCAACTCCAAATGCGTTCTGCTCTCTATACGTGCACTCTGATTATGGTTTCCAGTGGGATAGAGAAGATTTATCCAACATAGACTTTGGAGGAATCAGCGATATACGGCCAACAGGCTGGGGCAACGAATTCGATGATGATGACTGAGTCATCAACTCTCCAAATGATTTCGGCCTATGTGGCCGAAAGAAGAATGATATCGGCTTTAGAGGCTGAAGTTAAATATGTGGCTCCCAAGGCCAATGAACATGTTATGTCGAAGACAGGACCTGGGAAAGACTTCGATCCTGAGCCTCCCAACTTGGGAAAGGAAGACTTTGTAGACCAAAGGTTAGACACCATTTATGACGACGAACCTCTTGGTTTCGAAAAGGACTCGCTGGCACACAATGTTAGAATGTTGGCCCAAGATCCTCTAGAAGAGGTAAATCTAGGCGAAGGTCCTGTGAACAGGCCCACATACATAAGCGCAAAGATGGATCCAGGACTCAATGTTGAAATGATTGAATTACTGAAAGAGTTCAAGGATTGCTTCGTGTGGGACTATGATGAGATGCCTGGTCTCGATAGAGGATTGGTCGAGCTGCAGTTACCAATAAAGCCTGGAAAGAAACCCGTCAAGAAGACTCCAAGACGGTTTGCACCAGAGATTTTATCAAAAATCAAAACGGAAGTCAAAAGGCTGATGAGGTGCAAGTTCATTAGAACAACCAGGTATGTCGAATGGATTGCAAATATTGTACCTGTTATAAAGAAAAATGGTACCTTGAGGGTGTGCATTGATTTCAGAGATCTCAATGCTGCGACCCCCAAAGACGAATATCCAATGCCAGTGGCGGAAATGCTTATGGATTCTGCCGTTGGTTTCGAATACATAAGTATGCTGGATGGCTACTCTGGATACAATCAAATCTTCATTGCTGAAGAAGATGTGTCGAAGACGGCCTTTCATTGGCCTGGGGCTTTAGGCACCTATGAATGGGTAGTGATGCCTTTTGGCCTAAAAAATGCAGGGGCAACGTATCAAAGAGCCATGAATTCGATCTTCCATGACTTTATTGACACTTTCATGCAAATTTATATTGATGATATTGTTGTCAAATCTGTTTTAGGGAAGGCACATATGGGTCATCTTCGATAATCCTTTAAGAGGATGAGACAGTATGGCTTGAAGATGAATCCTCTGAAATGTGCTTTTGGTGTAAGAGCAGGAGATTTCTTAGGTTTTGTGGTCCACAAGAAAGGTATCGAGATAAATCAAAACAAGACCAAAGCTATCTTGTAAGCCAAAGCACCAACTAACAAAAAGGAACTGCAATCCCTACTTGGGAAAATAAATTTCCTAAGGAGATTTATATCCAACCTTAGTGGGAAAACGCAAGCCTTTTCGCCATTACTTCGACTCAACAAAGGAGGATTTGAATGGAAGGAAGAACATCAAGAGGCCTTCGACAAAATCAAAGAGTACCTCACTAAACCACCTATTCTAGTGCCTCCTTGTCGAAGCAGAAGTATGAGAATGTACATAGTTGCGTCAGATAAGAATTTAGGGAGCATGCTTGCTCAGGAGGACGAACATGGTGTAGAAAGGCCCATATACTACCTCAGTAGAGTTTTAAATGATGCAGAAACTAGATATAACGAAGTTGAAAAACTGTGTTTATGTCTATATTTTTCATGTACAAAACTTAAGCAATATATAAAGCCAGTTAATGTTTATGTCTCGTCTCATTTTGACGTTTTCAAGTATATGTTGTCAAAACCCATTCCGCATAGTAGAGTTGGCAAGTGGGCACTTGCATTGGCTGAATATTCATTAACTTTCATGCCTCTTAAAGCTATAAAAGGCCAAGTGGTTGCAGACTTTATAGTCGACCACTCTGTACAAGAAAGATCACTAAATTATTTGGAGATCGAACCATGGAAACTCTACTTTGATGGATCTCGTTACAAAGATGGAGTCGGAGTCGGAGTCCTTATTATTTCTCCCAATAAAATTCCAACAACATTTAAGTACAAAATAGATGGAGATTGTTCGAATAATGAGGCTGAATATGAAGCATTGATTATAGGCCTTAAAATTTTGTTGGAATTGGGGGCAATTCGAGTCGAAATAATGGGAGATTCGGAGTTAGTCCTAAAACAAATTACGAAAGAATATAAATGCATAAAAGAAAACCTTATTATGTATTTCTTAATAGCCAGACGGTTGTTAAAAAATTTTGAGGCAGTTAACATTCGACACATACCCAGATTAGAAAATCAAGCAGCCAACGATTTGGCACAAATTGCTTCTGGGTATAAAGTTTCGAAAGAGAGGCTGAAACAGGTAGTGGAAGTTAGAGGGAGAGTAACTGCCACCAAATTATTTCCATCAGACTTGAAGACCACAAAGTTGGGGTATACTGATCAGGAGAATTTTGAAATATCGTTCATAGACAATCTAACAGAGCAGGATTGGAGAAAGTCTGTAGTGGATTATTTACAAAATCCAGCAGCTTCGACAGAACGAAAGACAAAGTACAGAGCATTGAGTTATGTGTTGATGGGAAACAAACTATTTAAGAAAACGCCAGAAGGTGTACTCTTGAAATGCTTAAGTGAAACAGAGGCGTATGTGGCCCTTTCTACCACACACGCTGGGGCATGTGGAGCACACCAAGTAGGCCAAAAAATGAAATGGTTATTGTTTCGACAAGGCTTATATTGGCCCACTATGCTAAAAGATTGTGTTGAGTTTGCCAAAGGATGCCAAGAATGCCAAAAACATACAGGCATTCAACATGTGTCAGCAAATGAGCTTCACTCAATTGTGAAACCTTGGCATTTTAGAGGATGAGCTTTGGATCTCATTGGAGAGATTCGACCAGCGTCTTCTAAAGGTCAGAAGTATATATTGGTGGGCATTGATTATTTTACTAAATGGATCGAAGTGATTCCTTTAATCAATGTAGACCAAGAGAATGTCATTGAATTCATTCAAAAGCACATCATATACAGGTTTGGGATCCCTGAGACAATAACTACAAACCAGGGATCAGTCTTCACTGGTCGAAAAATGCAAGATTTCGCTGCAGAAGTGGGGTTTAAACTATTGACGTCTACGCCTTATTATGCACAAGTTAATGGTCAGGTCGAAGCAGCAAACAAAGTGGTGATCAGTTTAATAAATAAACATGTGGGAAAGAAACCTAGAAACTGGCACAAAACACTAGATCAAGTCCTGTGGGCATGTCGAACGTGTCCCAAAGAATCTACAGGGACAACACCATTTCGCCTAACCTATGGTCATGATGCGGTGTTACCAGTGGAAATCCACTTGCAAGCGATGAGGATTCAAATACATCACGAGATCCCTTCCGAAGTCTATTGGAACATGATGTTGGATGAGCTAGTAGACTTAGACGAAGAAAGGTTGAAAGCTTTAGACCTTTTGAGACTACAAAAGAAGCGAGTCGAGAAATCCTACAATCGAAGGGTAAAATCCAAGACGTTTCAGCCTGAAAATCTAGTTTGGAAAGTAATACTCCCAATGGATCGAAAGGATCGAAGCTTGGGAAAATGGTCCCCTAAGTGGGAAGGACCTTTTAAGATTGTGCAGGCTTTCTCAGGTGGAGCCTATGAGATCAAAGAGTTAAGCGCTCTTGAAGGTAAATGGTAAGTACTTAAAAATGTATAGACCTATGCTTCAAGAGATAAAAATAAATAATATATAATCACTAATTATAAAGAATGCCAAAATGGAAACTTGAATGATTTTCATTAAAGAGGCCAAAATGGCTTTGAAATTGTTACAGAAAGTGATTACATAATAAAGAGGAACAAGATTCAGAAGGGGAGATTAGCTTTAATCTGGAGGTACTTGATCCGTTGAAATTCTAGCCTTCGATCACAGAGAGCTTTTGATTGGTGAAGGGTTTCGAGCTTGGCATCCAGAGATTGAGCTCGATCGACATGTCTTAATACTTCATCCAATTCTTCTTGGCTTTCTAACTCAGTGTTCACAGCAAGAAGCTCCTCTTTCTTTTTGTCGTTGGCAGCGAGTTTTGCTTCCAACTCTGCAATTTGTGCTCTCAACTAAACACTGTTTTGATCAATTTCCTCGACTTCCTTTTGCCTAGCCTCTTGAGCCTTCGACAAGTCCTTTACTCTAGAAGTGGATTCAGTGGCCACATGCCAGGCAGCAGCCACTTGGCCATTGGCTTCCTCAATATCACGATTAATGAGTCTTTGACGATTGAAGTCTGCTGATACTTGCTCGACGATAGAAAGTAAATCCAGGATTACACTAGCTACATTTGGAGGGGCAACAAGAAGATCGACAACTTTCAAGATAGTCTTCAGATAGGAAGGCACTGCTGGTTCCCCCTCTAAAGTTAACATCAAATCTCTTTTACAGATTTGTGCTTTAACCTTTTGAAGAGCTTCGTTGAGAGGGGAAGTCGAGGTACTGCCAGATGCAGTCGAGGCGCTACGGTCAGATGAGCTCTCTCAACCCTCCAAGATTGCAGTCAAATAACCTAATGGATCTTGTTGCTTCAGTAAAGCCAAATTCTCTTTGGTTCTGGACCCCGTCGAAGAGATGCTTGCGTTGGCTGCAATAACCACGTTAGGTACTTGAGTAGGAATTGCCTCAGTACCTGGAGGATTTTGGTTTCCTTCAGCAAGAGCTTCATCACCCTCAGCTTCTGGGATCTCCCCATGTTCCCTCTCTGTCTCAACTTCGACCATAGGAATCCTAACCTCCTCTTGATTTCCTTCAGCTTCTTCTTCATCAGCCTCTTCTATGGTTTCATGCTGGGGTTCAGAAGTCTGATTCAATTCATCAACTGAACTCACGAAAGAGTCTTTTGCTGAAGAAGGTATGTAGGTAGGAATCATGTCACTATTCAAGCAAGTGGTCGAGTCCTCGACATGAGTAGGATTTCGTGTCGAAGTTCCAGCAGTGTCCTAAAAAATAGAAAGAATTTGTTGCTTTTAAAAGCGTCACAAAGTAAGAGAGAGTGATAAGTACATAACAAGCAGTCGAAGTAGATACCTGTACTGGAATTTCAGCACCAGGACTGGAATTGTCACTTTCACTAGGATTGTTTAATCTGGAGATCATCTCCTGTTCAGTGGGTTCATTGATGATGACAGGAGGTAACCTCCCCGCCGTAGTTTTAATCCTGATTTTTGGACGGGTTTCGACAGCAGGAGTTGGTTTTTTCAATCTTCATCTCTGCAAAGGAACAGGTGGAGACTCCTCTTCCTCATCGCTAGAGATTCGGATCTCTTGAACCTTCCGCTTTCTTAGGGTTGATTTCTAAGCATATAGAAAACCAAGTCGAGAAGATCAATAACTACGTCAGATAAAACTAAGGGTAAAAAAGGAAAGGTAAGTACCTTAGGAGAGGGATTGATGGCAGAGTCTCCCCCTTTTGCACTCTCAGCGGTTTTCTTCGAGGCAACCCGCTTGACAGCTAAACGAAAGGCAAAACAACTATGGTTAGTTAGGAGTTGGTAAAACAAATCTAAAACGAAGGGATGGAAAAAGGAATACCTTTTTTGACTCTATCGAGAACCAGCTTGAATGCCTCACGCAGATGGTGGGCTAAGTCCTTCTCGTTGAAGAACTCTTACTCATAATAATGTCTCCACCACGTCTCATAAATGGTAGAGTTCAGAAAATGAAGGTTAAAATTGAACAGGGTCAGTGTAGTTTGACCAGAATACCTACCAATATGCTTGGTAGCGGCATCCTCTGAGTAATCTGCATTATAAAAGAGTAGCAGTTTCTCTCGAGGGTATATAGGCGAAGGAAGCGATTGAGCAATGCCAAACTGTCAAGAGACAAGATTGGGTTGATAGGCAATCAAGCTCAATTGGTTCTTCGAGCTCTTAAATCTTAACGGCATGATCCTGGGGCGGAGAAACGCTTCCCACATGCTCACGTACTCATCAACCACGTCATCTTCTTCTGAAGGATATGGTCTAGTAAACCATTCCGGGCCAACTTTTCGACTGGAAAAAGGAGCCATAGTCGAATCAAAGCTTTTTCGCTCCGCAAACATCATTACGAAGCTTGTAAAGGCTTTTTGAAACTGTTGGCCTTCATTAGTGGGAGTTAGCAATGCCAACCTGGTTCCTTCGACTCTCCTGTTTGAAATTTCAGGAGCTTCTTCATTGATCTTGTTCTTTTGAGGGAGGAAGGATTCGAAGGTGGCGTTAAGCCACAATTGTAGAAGCCAGAAGGGACCAGATAGCAGCAAACTTCCTCTGTCTCCCAGAACCTTAAGTTGAGTCACACCCTTACTGATGGACTCATATAAGTTGGTCAGAATCAATTCAGCCAAGCAAAGAGGGTATTTGTGATGGAGTTGTGTTGCAAGCGTCAACATCTTTTTTGTCACCTGCAGTGATTTAGTGCAGAAAACGAATCGAGACAGCCACATGGCCAAGAAGGCTATGTGCTCCACCTCCGACACAGTATTTGAAGCCTTGTCATGAAAGTGGTTTATGAAAGTGGTATAAGTAGGTTTGGTAGCAGCAAACCCAATGGGATCCTCAGACAGGTCTTCAGGGTCGAAATAGTCACCAGTGGGTCGAAGACCAGTAATGGCAGCTATATCGAACAAGGTAGGGGTCACCATCCCACAAGGAAGATGAAAGGTGAAATGTGCATTGTCCCAAAAGTACAATGAGGATACCAGCATAAGGGGGCAATAAGGTAACCCTGTCTTCAACAGCATCACTAAGTCATAGATTCCCATCTCCTTCCAGATAGAAGCTTGCACCCTCTCCATTTTATTCAGCCAGTCGGAGTATTCAGAAGAAAGGTTAGGGCTTGATCGAAAGATGCGATTCCCTTTATTCATGAACTGGAGGTTGATATCATCAGTCGTTTGAGGATGTTGTTGGTTAGCCGGTGTAGCATCTTCAGCATCTGCCCTAGGTTTTTTGGCACAACCTATGGGTTTAAGCCTTGGATGTGTAGGGAAAAAGGCACTGTTTTTTAAGGGATTTTCGGCACATGAAGATAATGGGCCGGACATAGCATACATCTTTCCTCCATATCTGACGGGAATAAGGAGTTAAGAATCATAGGCTTCTCGCCCTTCTCCCATAGGTTCAACAATGTACCTGTTAGTCGAGGAAGAAGGAGGGTTGATAGAAAAAATCTCTGGTGGTTTCTGAACCTCATTGGCATTCTTTGGTTGTGGATTATTTGGGGCATTAGAGAGAAAGGCCATTGGTAAAGACTTGAGAGAAAGAGCGAAGGTGACAATACAGTGTTGTAAGAATGCAAGGAGTTTGGAAAAGCTGAGAATGATAAAAGTTCTAAATAGAGAAGTTTGGAAGTATCTATAGCCTTCAGAAGTGGGAAATGTCTCGTCAAAAGCATTTAATGTTTTGCAGGTAGTAGGGCACGTGGCGAGGCAGGAAACGATTACCGTGCAGGCGTTGGGAAATGTTGGGACATGCTTGCCTAGATTATAGGAACGAGGCCATCATGACAAGCGTGGTAACAGAAGTTTTGAAGAGACATTTTGGAAAAAAAGTAATGATAATTTTATCAAATATAACAGTTGTTGGAAGGCGAAAGGTACACGTCAAAGCCTGGTGGACAACTGGTAAGACAGGTGTCGAATGGGAAGTTCAAAGAATGGCTATTTCTTTGGGCATCGAAATAGACATTATTGGGGGGAAATTTGTTGGCTCCCAAATTCGACACTTTCTATATTTGGACTCTTTGACCAAACAACTGGAAATGAACTACACCAGGAGATGTAATTCGACGCATGAGATAAATTAAGGAAATGATCCAAGGTATAATAAGAAAGCTTCGACCAAATGTTCATTCGACCGAGGCAGATGTAGGTTGTTTCGACTGAAGGGAAGTGTTCGCGCCTTGGCACATGGGACGAAGGCCATTTTGAAATTTGAATTATTGGAGGGAAAGGTGGTTTTTATCAGCGTCTAAAGGAAGGAAACATGGCAAAAGGCTATGGGTCGAGAGGCATGCAGGAGACACTTGTCTTTATCCTAGCGCAGAATGTCCCCTCGACGGTTACTTATTTTTAGTATAAATTAAGAAGTTTGTATAATTTTTAGTGTGTGCAACTTATAGTATAAAGTCTCTCAAATATTATCCAAGTAATTACTGCATGAGAAAGGATAAAAAGCAGAGCAATGTATGTTAGAAACACCTTTTTTACTTAATAAAAGTCTTTTCACTTTACTTTACCATTATCTTGCAAAGTTATCTTTTACTTCTTTTTACTTCTTTTACTTGCATTTTTATGTTTTCATTTACTGTTCAACAATCTTAAACATCTCTCCCCTGGGTCGAACGTGCGTTCTTCCTTCTCACTCATTTTACATAAAGATTAGCATATGTTCTGGGATTAGTTTGGTCGATCCCGCAAGCAAACCAAAAACTTACCTTTTTTGGAGACCATCAGTTGTTTACCAAAAACAACGGTAAACAGTTACAAGCTTTCCAAAATGTCCAAGAACTCATTGATATCATATTTGAGCAAGGAGAATCGAATGCAAGAAGTTAGGGTTTCATTCTTGAATTACAAGTCATTTCTTGATGAACACATAATCCAATCTCATTGTTAGGATGCATAATCTTACTTTCCAGGCCTTCTAACTTGTGGATCTATCCATCATTATTGGATTACACAAAATTTTGAACTATAATCCAAGTGGTTTAAGTTTTATCCAATTCACATTACCATTTTAGGAAGAAAGTGAAGAATGTCATTCTTGAAAAGCAAGCTTTATGCACAAAGTCAATTCTTGAGCTTCTAACTTGTTCCCTCTAATCACACTCCATCTACAAAGTCATAAGCAAGTGTGTTTAAATTATAACCACTCTACATTAGCAAGTACACAAGACTTTGAAACTTGATTTCTCAAAAAATCACATGTTGAGCTTAAACATTTGATTTTGAATTCTGATCAAAGACAAGCTTCCAAACTTGTTGCCTATAAATAGAGGCACTATTTATAAGCTAATAAACGAGCATTAACACCCTGAAACTCTCCACAAATCCCTCAAATCAGAAATTGTCCAAAAACTCCATTGTTGCACAGTTTCTGACCTTTACTTGTAACTCATATTTCCCTCGTGCGTTCTTTAGCCTTTTAGTTCCTAAAGCTTCCTTACATTAAATACAACTCATCCCTGTCCATGTTACACGACTGTAACACCATTTACATCAAACTCCATAACCAAAAATAGAGCATTGCAGGTTGAGTTCTCCAAGCCATTCCAGCCATCCATTGCTCAAGCTAACCATTACATTAGCTTCCTGGGAACTTGAGGAAGCTAACCTGATCATTGCAGCATCTTGAATCAAGCTCAAACTCATTTCACGATTTCCAGTTTTTAGGTATATTTTTTGAACTTCTATCTTCTCAGTTAGGCATTGTTAGGCTTGCATTTGTGAAGATAAAATATAGACATCATTGCCCTGAAACTATACATGTCCATAGATTTCATTTATATTGCTTGAGTAGTGAGAATTTTGAGTTTGAACTTCCTTAAATAATTAGGTCTGAATTTGGTACTTTTAGAAATTCTCATTCATCTTTGAATTATTGCTTATGCTATTTATATGGTTGAATTCGTATGGAAAAATGGAGCAACTTTCATGTTTGCATATTTTATTTTTGTTGAGAAATGGTGAAGTTACAGGATCCATGGCTGGAGGTTGAAGATGAAGTTGTATTTAGGGCATAACTTATGTTACATATTTATTGTTTTTTTTATGTTACCGGATGTACAGTCACCCCAGTGGAAAAGGTAGTGCGCGTGTATATGGGAGTTCATGGGTTCAACACCCAGCGCTACCTTTTGTGTATTTTTCAACATTTTCCTCTTTTTTTGTTTCCAAATAGTAGCGTCGGGCCTCCCCCTTTGGGCCTTCCATTTTTGCTTTCTTTAACCCCCCTGTTTACTTTTGCAGGCTAGCCCAATTTCTTTTTATTATTTCATTTTTATTTATTTTCTTCTTCTTATTTTTTTTATTTCATTCTCTTTTATTATTTTTATTATTATTATTATTATCATTATTATTTTTATTATTAAAAAATATAAAAATATTTTTTATTATTATTTACACTTATACATTTTATTTTTATTTATAAAACAAAAAGACTAAAAATATTTTCTTAAACAAATTAATTTCTTTTTTTAATTAATAAATATTTAGACTTAGGTTTATTTATTATATTATTTTCTTTTAAATTAAAATCAATTTAGAACTTAGGTTTCTATTAATTAATTAATTTTCATTTCATTTTTATTAACTTAAAACCTTCCATATAAAAAACCCTAAAAATCATTTTTAACTTAATTTCTTTCTTATTTAGTTTAAATTGAATTTTGTTTATTTTTAACTGATCATTTTCTTAATTAGGTCAAGACCTAACCCTTTCATAAAAAACCAAACAAAAATCATTTCTTTTTCCATTTACATTCTTGCGTTATTTTCTTTTCAATTCTTATACATTATTCAATATGGTTGTAATAGATAATTAGGTTTAATTTTCTTGCAAATACCCATTTGTAAATTTGTATACCCCTTTCCCTAATGATGTAATAGCTTAGTAATTTTACTTTCTACAATTTTTTGCTTTATATAAATTCTAGTAATTAGGGTTTGTATGGAAAGATAAAATCAATAAGTTAGCAAACCCTAATTCAAGATAAACAAGCATGTAAATCAAACACACTTACACCCTTAGAGTAATTCCACTTTGTTGCCTTCTAAATCCATGTTATGCATGTGGGATATCTTAGCAAAAAGCAATAAAAAAATAAGATCATAGTCCATCGATGACGCTATCAATATTTCCCTTTCAAAATGATCTTAGTCCCTAAAATAGAAATGCTAAGATATCTCACAACATTGCTATCATGGCTGTTGTACCCCAAAATTTGTCCTCTCATTTCTCAAGGAATCACCCTGGATCCCAGGTTTGCTTCTATCAAGTTCCCAGGCCTTGAATTATCAATTTTTTCCAAGCAAGTCATTCACAAGGGCAAAATGGTCATTTGCACGGTGAAAAGTCTAACTCTGACTTTTGGATCAAAATCAAATCTCAAAAATCATATTTCAACAAGACATGTTGGAATATGAAGTTTGTTTCATCAAGAATTTCAAAAGTCAAATTTTACTTTGGAAAGTCAAATTCTAAATATTTAGAAATTTTTCTAAGTGTTTAAGAAATATGACAATTTCAGAACTTTTGACCAGATTATCACCATAACGCTCAGCAAATTCTGGATATTCTCAAGACAGAGTTTGGTCAGAACTTCTGGGCAAGTTTTCACAAAAGTTCAGTCAGAGCTTGCCAGGGTAATTCAAAGAAGGTTAAGAAGTATGCTACAAGCTTTCTAGAAAGTCTGAAAGCTCCTCTAGAACATGCTGGAGCCAGAAGATAAGAGGATCAGAAGATTGGATGCTACGCTGAAGCAGAACTAAGCCATGGTGTAGAATCTCACGTTGCAGGATTTCTGGTTGTGATAAGTCTCATCATTATTTAATGCTCACAACCACTTTCTGAGTCTTTATCCAAAGGATTTCCCCCACGTGTACCTCTACTCTCTTGGGATAGCAACTTTGGTACTAAGCCCATACTTTGCTTTTTGATTTTTGCTTTTCCTTAATTCCTGCTGACAACCACCATGCTTGCTTCAAGAACAAGGCAGCGCTTCCGCATATGAAGGTTATATTCAACGCTTTGGTCAGGACATGACCAAATCCCAAAACCTTGTTTATACAACCCGGTGCAGACCTATAACCACTAGTTATTTCAGCTTACGCCTGCATCCCATAATTGCACTAAACTAGCATACGAAAATAGTGATGAAAAAGCAAGGGAGCAGGATGCCAAATTGATTTAAAATCCCATTTTTCTTTCCCCCCAAAATCATAACAAATTCACCTATAAATACTTTGCTCCATCACACGTTCAAAGGGGTTGGGCTTTGAGGGAGAGGTTGACTTTGGAAGAGAGATTGGTAAAAAAAAGTGAGAGAAAAGGAAGTTGAAACCTTCATAAAAAATCCAGAAATCCCAAACAGAAAACCAAACCTTTTCCGTTACTCTTCTGTTAGTCCTGCTGATTCCAGAACATCCAAAGGTAGCAGCTCAAAGCTCCAAGCCCACGTTCCAGGTTCAAGGTAAGTCTTTCTGACTTTGCATCTTTTTCATTCAGAACATCATTAAACATGTAAATATCATAGTATTGATGTTGTTCATATCATTGCATAAGTAGGAAAAAACTGTGGATTAGAGTTTCTTGATTAGGGCTAGGTTTAGATTTAGGATTAGAACTTCTGAAAACTGTTGTGCTTTTATCCTTCTAACTTGCCGATTGTTGAAAAATGAATAAATTACTAATGTGTTGATTGAGTGTTGAAATATAGCATTAAAACTTCTGATGTTCATTCATAGTTTTAACATACAGAACTTCTATGATTTTTCTCACTGTTAACACACAAAACTTCTGAGTTCTCCTCATTGTTTTAACATACAGAACTTCTATGATTTTTCTCACTGTTAACACACACTGAACTTCTGATTCTTACATGCTAATAACATACTGAACTGCTAATGTTCACTCACTGGCTCAACACAATACAAAACTTCTGATGATTCACTCATTGTTCTAACACAACACAGAACTTCTGAGTTCTCCTTACATGTTAAATATACTGAACTTCTGATGTTTCCATTTGTTGTTTTTACACACTCAGAGTTTCTGATTATTACATGCTAATAACACACTAAACTGCTGACGTTTACTCACTGTTTTAGTGTAATACAGAACTTCGGACTTGTGGCCCACTGTTTGAATGCAACCTAGAATTTCTGTGTCTGTCCTCTAACATTTCTTGTAGGACCTCAGAGTTTACCAATTCAGAACTTCTGATGCCCACTGACGATCCTCTCTGAGTCATCACACGCCTGGCTTCAGAACTTCTGATCCTTGTTTATTTTTTCTTGCAGTAGCACGCTGTTTTTGTCTTTCACTTATTTCACTTTTCATCATTTTTTTTATAAAAAACATAAAAATGTTTTTCTTTTAAATTATTTCCTTAAGACAAAAATATTTTCTAAACAAGTCTATTTCTTTCTTATATTATGTATTTCAATATGGTTGTAATAGATAATTAGGACTTAAATTCCTTGCAATCCCCATTCATAAATTTGTACACCCCATCCCCTAAATATTGTAATAGCATATGACTTTGCATTTCCGCACTTTTATTGCTTTCGTACATTGTTAGTAACTAGGGTGTGTATGGCAAGATATGAAATTGGAAAATAGATCACCCTAATCAAGACAAAATTATGCATGCAATCAAATACACTTGCGCACTAACACCCCTAGGGTTATTCCACTTGTTGCCTTATAAAAATGGCCATGTTATGCATGTGGGATGTCTTAGCACAAACAATAATACAAGATCATAGTCCCTCAATGATGCTATCAAAGTTGCCTTTCGAAATGATCTTAGTCCCTAAAGAAAAGTGCTTAGTCATCTCACAACATTGCTATCAGGGTTATACGATGACCCGCGCCCGTCCCTTCACATCCAATGATGGTGCTTCTTACCAAATCAATGGTAAGATAGAAACATCTAAAGGAGGAGGAAAAGCACATCTAAGACCTTTTGAGTAGGTAGGTTCGCTCTCAGTTACTCGCTTGCTCACAACAAAAACATTTTATACACCCACATTCTCATCTTTGAACTATTTTTGAAACAAACACTTTGTATGCGTTCTTATAGAAACGAGAATCATTACAAAGTTACATTTTCAAAATACTTTCAAAAACACATCTCACAAACACATCTTTGAACTATTTTCGAAACAAACACTTTGTATGTGTTCTTATAAAAACGAGAATCATTAAAAAGTTACATTTTCAAAATACTTTCCAAAACCACACCACAAGCACATTCAAAGAAAAGCAAGTGATCTAGTGAGTAACTAAGAGCCTGTGGTAAACCATGGATGAAAAGGGTGCTAATACCTTCCCTTTTCATAATCTACCCCCCGAACCCGAGAAAAAATCTCTAAAGGTATTTCCTGTGCTTTTTCACCTTTCCTTTTTAGATAAAAGAAAAGTTGGTGGCGACTCTTGCTAAACCGCAACATTTGCGAACACAAACGCAAAACACCCATGTCAGTTCTCCCACTGTATCACGGAACTGAAGACTCTGCTCGGGAGTACTTAAAAGTGGGGTTACCTTAGGTTTAGATCATATTTACTTGCTTTCTTTGTTTAACTTGTGTGCTTTACATTTTGGTTCTTTATTTGGGTTTGAATCCTCTACCCGGATTTAGGATACCTTATAGGTAAGTAGCAATATGTTAGGGAAACTGTGCGGGGTATACCGACACGGTCTAAGAAATAACTACGTTAGTGTGACATATTTGTGGGTACTGGTAGCCCTTGAGTAGTCAAGGAGAATACGGGGCCGCTGAGTGATGTCATGAAGCACTAACTTACTTTTAGAACCTTTACTTGACCAACTTGGCCATTAGGACGTAGTGAGATGACCGGCTTTGGTGCAGTCCGAAGTTGGTAGATACTTGATACTACACTCATTGAGGTTTTGTTTTTTGGGATATTTCGGTCGCCATTAAAAAGGCTTGCGATGAAACAATGCCCGAGAAAACAAACCAGTGATATTGAGCTCCTTAGAACCCGGTTACTATATACTAGGACAGGTTGAGCCAACTAAACTTCAAGAGGGTACTTACCTACAAACTCCATGCGAGCCTAAACTTAAGGACTTGTCTACTTTGTGTGAATATGGTTATTTGTATATAAAACTTGCTTACCTCGCATATTTTTTCATAACATCATAACATCATACCATAGCATTTTCAATAACATTGAACCATAGCATTTCAAGGATCTCAAGGGTCTTTGATGCAGGGTCACGTTGAACCAGACGTCTATCAAGGGACAAGAGGATTTATTTCCCTCTAACCAAACGCCGTCAAAGATCAAGTACAACAATTTGAGTCAAGGGATATGACCCACTTGACACGGTGAGCTTAATTCTCGTGGAAGGACATCCACCGATACAAAGTTCTTCAATCCAAAATTGTAAGTGACTACTAACCCCGCGAGATCTTTGAAAACATGCATCCACATATCATGCATCATATCATGACAGGTTTCTCCTATACAGGTATCCTTATCTTCCCACTGTTTATTTCAGTAAGATGGATATGGAACAAACGGTGAAAGATCTCCAAGCTCAAAACGCTCAATTCCAACAAATGTTCCTGGCTATGGCTAAGGGGCAAGAGGATCTGAAAACTCTGCTTCTCAAAGACAAGAGGGAGAAGGCCAAGAAGTCAGTAGGTGTCTTGAACTTGAGAAAAAGACCTAGAGGACCAATCAAGAGAGCTCTAGGTCTTTCAACTCCATCCAACATAGGGGATAGTCATGAAGAAGACAACAATCTAGAGATTGATGAAGCCGAAGCTGACTACTCCGAGGAACAATATCCTCCCACTGATGACAAGTACAAATAGTTGGAGAATCGCCTCAGTGCTATGGAGATTCAACAGATGCCTGGCTTGGATTTAGGAGACATGGGTTTGGTTTCTGGAGTGGTCATCCCGCCAAAGTTCAAAGTCCCTACCTTTTCCCTGTACGATGGAGTCTCTTGCCCTAAGATGCACTTAAAGTCTTATGTCCGCAAGATTCAACCATACACAACGGATTCAAAGCTTTGGATCCATTTCTTCCAAGAAAGCCTAGTAGGGACCCAACTCGAATGGTTCTATCAATTGGAGAGTTCTCACATCCACACCTGGGAGGATTTAGCTGCTGCTTTCTACAAACAGTATTAGTACAACGTTGATCTTGCACCAACTCGTGTGCAATTGCAGAACATGGCCATGGGTTCCGACAAGAGCTTCAAAGGATACGCCCAAAAGTGGAGAGATCTGGCTAGTAGGGTGCAGCCCCCTTTAACTGACAGGGAGCTGATTGACATCATTATGGGAACTTTGACAGGGCCTTTCTTCAAACACTTGATCAGAAGCTCCTCAACCGGGTTCACCGAGCTAATACTGACCGACGAAAGGGTTGAAGCTGGCATCAAAAGTGGAAAGATCCAAGGAGCTACACCTTCTGATGCTCAGAAAAAAGCCATACAATGGGAAGAAAGAGTCAAATGTTGTGTATGGTCAAAAGAGTCATCATGACCAACACGTAGGAGAAATCTTGATCTCTAATCCTACGTCTTCTCAACAAAGACAGGGGCATCAGTGTAAGGAGGCTGCACCTAAAAGACAATTCACTAAGATTAACATGTCACTGGCTCAAGCGCTACAACACATGTTGAAGGCAGAGCTGATTACGTTAAAGGCTCCTCTCTGAAACACAAATACTTCTGCTCCTACCTATCATCCCAATGAAAGGTGTGCATACCACTCTGATAGTCTGGGACATGACACAAACAACTGTTAGGCTCTAAAGAACAAGGTCCAAGACATGATTGATGCCAAGGAGATCGAGTTTGACCCTCTGGAGACTCCAAACATAATCACTGCTCCTATGACGAATCATTGAAAGCTTTTGTTCATTTGAATTTTCAAGTTGTAATCTCTTTTGTTATTCAAACAATTATCTATTAATGTCAAACTTTGTTTCATTAATGCATTGCATATGTTTGTCTTGAATTCATCCGTTCGTTTTCACTATATTTAAACTATGCCTTTTACTCTCTTTATGACATTCAACTCTTGCTAAAAGATACAAGCCTTTAGAGGGAGGATGATGAAAACAATGTCATAATCTCATACAGTATGCTTTTGAACAGACCTTGCTGACGATGTACATGCATTCCTTCAAATCCTAAACACTGGAGTTATAAGGAAGATAATCCCTAGTCAACCGCTTTGAGCATAAGAAGCAGAAGTTTTCTTTCTTACACAAATTGAAACCTTTAATCAAAACCTGGGGCAGGGTAGTCTCTCAGTTAATTCAAACGCGCGCTTAGCTGCAAACTCTCATTTCGTAATACAAAGAATGACATCGAAAAACATTCCTCTGGAATTAAAAGACAGTGAGGGTTCCTTACCAAATAGGCAATCATTATCTGTGAAAGAGAAAAGCCCACTAAGTCGAAACCTACGAAGGAGACTTAAAGAAAACTGGGGCATCCCGCGGACCATAATCTCAAAATAAGAACAGTTAGGCAAAATCAGGGATAAACAAATCAAAAGAAAGAGGTCACTACAAATCCTCAACAACACGAAAAATATATATTGCAAAAATGACTGCCTTTCGACAAACCTAACTTGTCTGAACCATCACTAAAATGTCATTCCAGACCCAATTGGAGTTCGAACATACAATTAACTGAGTTTAGGACTGAAGAACATCACGAAGAACGGGCGGGTATAAATACACTTTGAGCCTTTATCCTTTGTTTCTTAAACCGTGAACCGAGCCACGTTACAACCCTTCAAAAGTCCTAATTGAAGCATGGGTTAGTTCGAAAGCATACTGTTACAAAAGGTATCTTGATTCCTGTAAGGCTTTACTCAAAATCTAGAGTTGAATTACAAACTTCTTTACTTGCTAAAAATGCATTTTTCAAAACTTCAAGACAAGCATAAACTCTGCATTACTTGAATATCACTGTTTGCATATGGCTATTTGTTTGACAGTGGAGAAATTCACACAACGAATATCCAGTGAACGAAAGCTCTCTCAATGAACAAAATCAATTCAAGAAGGATGACACTTCCATTGACAAATCTCCTATCAACAAGGGGGCATGACATGTCACTATCCAGTACACCTGGGGCAGTCCAGTCAAGATTCTAAGAAATTTCTCAAGAAGTACGAAATAACCAGAGGTAGGTCTCTATCTCCATTACTTGGGGCATTGAACGCCAATCTCAACAAAGGGTTATGTACATTCAAACATTTCCTGGCAGTGCCACAAACACTAGCTACTAGGGGATGTGACAAATCTCCCCCAACAATCCTTCTCATAGGATGATTTCCCAGCAAGAGTTTAACCTCTGAAAACCTCTCCCCAACTGAGTCGACTTCAAGAATCCTCGAGGATTTCTTCCAGTGAAGTCGTCGCCTCTCCAACAGATTAAGCAACAGGGTTTATTTCCCCAACAAACGGCAGGAATCCCCGGCTTGAGGTGGCCTCTCCGACTACTACAAACCAAAGGACCACAACTCTCTTTCCCTAGTAGACTACTCTACAATCCCCAGCAAGTTACTGTGAAACCTGGACCCGACCAGATATCTATTCAACTTCGACTCACCAGTAGAGCAACGGACGACTAAGACTCCTGAACTCTTTTCCCCCAAGCAGGAATCAACACTCCATACATAGCTTTCAACATCTCCCAGCGGAGTTCTCCTTAAACAAAAAACAGGAATCCCCGGTGGAAACATTCTGAGCAAAGTTTGAAGACACACTTACATCTCAATGACATTCATAGCATATGCATACAAAATACATATAACAAAAATATCATTTATTTTGAGAACATCATTACACAATGCATACATCATGACATTGCATACAACTAACTCTTTACCTTTTCAGGAAAGATCAGTCAGCAGATAAAGGTCATGATCCTTTTGGAGTAGTAATTATCCAAGATTCCTTCAACATCCTGCTGAGGCGACCAAACATTCTCTTCTAGAAACAGTTCAGATGCGATCCAAATATGGCTGAGATTCTGATACTTGTTCCAAATTCCTTCTAGAAATAGTTAAAATGCGATCCAGATATGGTTGACATTCTGATACTTATTCCAGATTCCTTCTAGAAACAATTCAGATGCGATCCAGATATGGATGACATTCTGATACTTATTCCAGATTCCTTCTAGAAACAGTTCAGATGCGATCCAGATATGGCTGGCATTCTGATACTTATTCTAGATTCCTTCTAGAAACAGTTCAGATGCGATCCAGATATGGCTGACATTTTGATACTTATTCCAGATTCCTTCTAGAAATAGTTCAGATGCGATCCAGATATGGCTGACATTCTGATACTTATTCCAGATTTCTTCTAAAGACAGTTCAGATGCGATCCAGATATGGCTGACATTCTGATACTTATTCCTGATTCCTTCTAGAGACAGTTCAGATGCGATCCAGATATGGCTGACATTATAATACTTACTCCAGATTCTCTTCTAGAAACAGTTCAGATGCGATCCAGATATGGCTGACATTCTGATACTTATTCAAGATTCATTCTAGAGACAATTTAGATGCGATCCAGATATGGCTAACATTCTGATACTTATTCCAGATTCCTTCTTGAGACAGTTCAGATACGATCCAGATATGGTTGACATTCTGAATCTTATTCCAGATCCTTCTGAGACAGTTCAGATGTGATCCAGATATGGCTAACATTCTGATACTTATTCCATATTCCTTCTAGAGACAGTTCAGATGCGATCCAGATATGGCTGACATTCTGATACTTATTCCAGATTCCTTCTAGAGACAGTTCAGATGCGATCCAGATATGGCTGACATTCTGATATTTATTCCAGATTCCTTCTAGAGACAGTTCAGATGTGATCCAGATATGGCTGACATTCTGATACTTATTCCAGATTCCTTCTAGAGACAGTTCAGATGCGATCCAGATATGGCTGACATTCTGATACTTATTCCAGATTCCTTCTAGAAACAGTTCAGATGCGATCCATATATGGCTGACATTCTGATACTTACTCCAGATTCTCTTCTAGAGACAGTCCAGATATGATCAAGATTCAGATGTAATTATGTCACTCATTCAAATACAGTCCAGATATGATGCAGATTCAGATGTCATTATGTCACTCATTCAAATACAGTCCAGACATGATCCAGATTCGGATGTCATTTTGTCACTCATTCAAATACAGTCCAGATACGATCCAGATTCGGATGTCATTCTGTCACTCATTCAAATATAGTCCAGATTCGGATGTCATTCTGTCACTCATTCAAATACAGTCCAGATTCAGATGTCATTCTGTCTCTCATTCAAATACAGTCCAGATTCAGATGTCATTCTGTCACTCATTCAAATACAGTCTAGATACGATCCAGATTCAGATGTCATTCTGTCACTCATTCAAATACGGTCCAGATATGATCCAGATTCGGATGTCATTCTGTCACTCATTTAAATACGGTCCAGATATGATCCAGATTCGGATGTTACTCTGTCACTCATTCAAATACAGTCCAGATACGATCCAGATTCGGATGTCATTCTGTCACTCATTCAAATACAGTCCAGATATGATCCAGATTCAGATGTTATTCTGTCACTCATTCAAATACAATCCAAATATGATCAAGATTCTGATGTCATTCTGACGCTCATTTAGTACATTTCACAGATACGAGTCAAATACAATTCATTTGTGGATATTATTCTGATACTCGTTCAGACTCCCTCTCAAAAGCAATTCAACAATCACCTCTGGATGGCATCTTTAAGCCCATCTCCAACAACTATCCATTACCTCTCCAAATGGCATCTTTAAGCTCATTCCCTACATAATCAACTAACACATCTTCGAGTGCAAATTTTCTGGGCACTCTAGCGTTCAATCATCTTCCACCTTCAAGTCACGAATGGCAGAATTACCAATCTAACTCTTCAGTTGTAAGAAGATTAAACAGGGGCAGCTGTTGTACCCCAAAATTTTCCCTCTCATTCCTCAAGGAATCACCCTGGATCCCAGGTTTGCTTATATCAAGTTCCCAGGCCTTGAATTATCAATTTTTTCCAAGCAAGTCATTCACAAGGGCAAAATGGTCATTCGCACGCTGAGAAGTCTAACTCTGACTTTTGGATCAAAATCAAATATCAAAAATCATATTTCATCAAGACATGTTGGAATATGAAGTTTGTTTCATCAAGAATTTCAAAAGTCAAATTTTACTTTGGAAAGTCAAATTCTAAATATTTAGAAATTTTCTAAGTGTTTAAGAAATATGACAATTTCAGAACTTCTGACCTGATTATCACCGTAACACGCAGCAAATTCTGGATACTCTCAAGATAGAGTTTGGTCAGAACTTCTGGGCAAGTTTTCACAAAAGTTCAGTCAGAGCTTGCCAGGGTAATTCAAAGAAGGTTAAGAAGCGTGCTGGAAGCTTTCTAGAAAGTATGAAAGCTCCTTCAGAACATGCTGGAGCCAGAAGATAAGAGGATCAGAAGATTGGATGCTATGCTGAAGCAGAACTTCTGATCCAGAACTAAGACATGGTGTAGAATCTCACGTTGCAAGATTTCTGGTTGTGATAAGTCTCATCATCATTTAATGCTCACAACCACTTTCTGAGTCTTTAACCAAAGGATTTTCCCCACGTGTACCTCTACTGTCTTGGGATAGCAACTTAGGTACTAAGCCCATACTTTAATTTTTGCTTTTCCTTAATTCCTGCTGACAACCACCATGCTTTCTTCAAGAACAAGGCAACGCTTCATCATATGAAGGTTATATTCAACGCTTTGGTCAGAACATGACCAAATCCCAAAACCTTGTTTATACAACCCGCTGCAGACCTATAACCAATAGTTATTTCAGCCTACGCCTGCATCCCATAATTGCACTAAACTAGCATACGAAAACAGTGATGAAAAAGCAAGGGAGCAGGATGCCAAATTGATTTAAAATCCCATTTGTCTTTCCCCCTAAAATCACAACAAATTCACCTATAAATACTTTGCTCCATCACACGTTCAAAGGGTTGGGCTTTGAGGGAGAGGCTAACTTTGGAAGAGAGATTGGTAAAAAAGGGAGAGAAAAGGAAGTTGAAACGTTCATAAAAAATCCAGAAATCCCAAACAGAAAACCAAACCTTTTCCGTTACTCTTCCATTACTCTTGCTGATTCCAGAACATCCAAAGGTAGCAGCTCAAAGCTCCAAGCCCATGTTCCAGGTTCAAGGTAAGTCTTTCTGACTTTGCTCTTTTTCATTCAGAACATCTTGAAACATGTAAATATCATATTATTGATGTTGTTATATCATTGCATAAGTAGAAAAAAAAATTGTGGATCAGATTTTCTTGATTAGGGCTAGGTTCAAATTTAGGATTAGAACTTCTGAAAACTGTTGTGCTTTTATCCTTCTAACTTGCCGATTGTTGAAAAATGAATAGATTACTAATGTGTTGATTGAGTGTTGAAATATAGCATTAAAACTTCTGATGTTCATTCATAGTTTTAACATACAGAACTTCTATGATTTTTCTCACTTTTAACACACACAGAACTTCTGAGTTCTCCTCACTGTTTTAACATACAGAACTTCTATGATTTTTCTCACTGTTAACACACATTGAACTTCTGATTCTTACATGTTGATAACACACTGAACTGCTAATGTTCACTCACTGGCTCAACACAATACAGAACTTCTGACGATTCACTCATTGTTCTAACACAACACAGAACTTCTGAGTTCTCCTTACATGTCAAATATACTGAACTTCTGATGTTTCCATTCGCTGTTTTTACACACTCAGAGTTTCTGATTTTTACATGCTGATAACACACTAAACTGCTGACATTTACTCACTGTTTTAGTGTAATACAGAACTTCTGACTTGTGGCCCACTGTCTAAATGCAACCCAGAATTTATGTGTCTGTCCTCTAACATTTCTTGCAGGACCTCAAAGTTTACCAATTCAGAACTTCTGATGCCCACTGACGTTCCTCTCTGAGTCATCACACGCCAAGCTTCAGAACTTCTTATACTTGTTTATTTTTGCTTGCAATAGCACGTTGTTTCTGTCTTTCATTTATTTCCCTTTTCATCATTTTTTTTATAAAGAACATAAAAATATTTTCCTTTTAATTTTTTTCCTTAAGACAAAAACATTTTCTAAACAAGTCCATTTCTTTCTTATATTATGTATTTCAATATGGTTGTAATAGATAATTAGGACTTAAATTCCTTGCAATCCCCATTCATAAATTTGTACACCTCATCCCCTAAATATTGTAATAGCGTATGACTTTATCTTTCCGCACTTTTATTGCTTTCTTACATTGTTAGTAACTAGGGTGTGTATGGCAAGATATGAAATTGGCAAATAGATCACCCTAATCAAGACAAAATTATGCATGCAATCAAATACACTTGCACACTAACACCCCTAGGGTTATTCCACTTGTTGCCTTACAAAAATGGCCATGTTATGCATGTGGGATGTCTTAGCACAAACAAAAATACAAGATCATAGTCCATCAATTATGTTATCAAAGTTTCCTTTCGAAATAATCTTAGTCCCTAAAGAAAAGTGCTAAGTCATCTCACAACATTGTTATCATGGTTATACGATGACCCGTGCCCGTCCCTTCACATCCAACGATGGGGCTTCTTACCAAATAAATGGTAAGATAGAAACATCTAAAGGAGGAGGAAAAGCACATATAAGACCTTTTGAGTAGGTAGGTTCACTCTCAGTTACTCGCTTGCTCACAACAAAAACATTTTATACACCCACACTCTCATCCTTGAACTATTTTTGAAACAAACACTTTGTATGCGTTCTTATAGAAACGAGAATCATTACAAAGTTACATTTTCAAAATACTTTCAAAAACACATCTCACAATCACATCTTTAAACTATTTTCGAAACAAACACTTTGTATGCGTTCTTATAAAAACGAGAATCATTACAAAGTTACATTTTCAAAATACTTTCAAAAACCACACCACAAGCACATTCAAACAAAAGCAACTGATCTAGCGAGTAACTAAGAGCCCGTGGTAAACCATGGTTGAAAATGGTGCTAATACCTTCCCTTTTCATAATCTACCCCCCGAACCCGAGAAAACATCTCTAAAGGTCTTTCCTGTGCTTTTTCACCTTTCCTTTTTGGATAAAAGAAAAGTCGGTGGCGACGCTTGCTAAACCGCACCATTTGCAAACACAAACACAAAACACCCAATTCAGTTCTCCCACTGTATCACAATGGCTATACAATGACCCACGCCCGTCCCTTTACATCCAAAGATAAGGCTTATAACCAATCAATGGTAAGATAGCAATATCAAAGGAAAGGAAGAAATGAACAAAGACTTTTGAGTAGGTAGATTGTTCCTAGTTAATTTCTGTTGTACCCTAAAATTTGCCCTCTCATTTATCAAGAATTTTCTCACAAGATCTCCTTTGGCTCAAGACTGCACTAGGGTTGATCAGCTCAAGACACCTCCTTAAGCACTGATGACCAAAATTAGGGTTTGAGATTTCACAAGGATATTTGAACTTCCAAATCCCCATATGAATTTAATGGATCATTATGGACCCTCAAGATTACTCATGTCAAGTTTCAATCTTTGGATCACACTTTTGCTCAGTCAATTGAGCAGTTGACCTAAAAATCAATTGTATTGGGAAAAACGTCAACTGTGGCCAATTTACAGTCAAACTTCATAATTTTTTATCCACATCAACATTTTAAACTCATATGTATCATTTGATCAAGTTTGGATCACAATTCCTCAAGAAAATTGATCAAATCTTCAAAAGGGCAAAATGGTCAAAATTAGGGTTTTGATTGAGAAAGGGTAATTTCTGATTTTTGACCTAGAAAATGATCAATTGGTTTAAGGAATTATCTCAAGAGTGAAATTGCATCATTTTGACCTAATGACATGGCTCAAAACATTGCTCAATTCCAATGGATTGACAGATGAATTTTTAGTCAATTAATCAAAAGTCAACTGTATACTAAAAAGTCAAACTTTGACTTTTTGGTCAAAATCAAATGTCAAAGATCACAATTCATCAAAGCATGTCAAAATATGAAACTTATTCATCAATAAATCAAAAATTCAAGATTTCATTTTGAAAAGTTAAAATTTCTTAACTTAGAAGTTTTTCTAAGTGTTGGAAATTTCTTATTTTTTCACAACTTTGAGCAAAATTTTCACCATGATGCAAGATGATTCAAAAGAAACTTTCAACATGAAATTTTTAGATATCCATGAAGTCTACAACATTGCTTTACACAACTCCTTCCAAAAGTGTTTGGATCTCAAGTTATAATTTTAAGAACACATGGTCATGAAACAAAACACTTAGTGAAATTTTGCCCTAATTTGGTCAGGATTTTGACCTAACTTCATGGAACCTTTTATTATAGTTCCAAGGGGAATTTTAAAAAGTGATTCAAAGAGGGGTTGTAGATCACATTACAAGCTTTCCAAAATGTCCCAGAAATTCTTGAGATCATTTTTGAGTAGGGAGAATCGAAGAGATGAAGTTAGGGTTTTTACACTTGAATTACAAGTCATTTTGTGATGAACAAGATTCAAAATTCAAACTTATGCTGCATAACCTCTACTTTGCAGGCCTAAAACTTGTTAGGCACTCCATAATTAATTTCTTGCATAGCTATTAGAGGTCTCAATTCAAGCATTCAATGCAAGGCCATGCTTTATATCCATTTTGGGAAGAAAGTGCACAATACCATTTTGATAAAGTAGCTTTTTGCACAAAATTTGTTCTTGAGCCTTGCAATTGCTTTCTTCTGATGATACAAGTCCCATAACTCAATAGAAGCTTATCTAGACACTTACAATCACTCAGCCCATGCTTGTACTTCCTCTTGAAACTTGTTTTCCCACTTTTCTTGAAAATCAAGTAATATAGCCATTAGCTTGTAACTTGTACTTCTGACTCTCAAAAGAACTCAAGCTTTTTGCTTATACATACACAAGTTATTTGCCATAAATACCACACATACTTGATCCCTAAAAACACCAAGAACACAGAATCACCAAAAACACCTCAAAACTTACCATTTCTGAGTTTTGAATCCAATCTCCAAATTTGCTCGTGTGTTTCTTGACCTTTTACTTTCAAAATCTTCTAAATAACATACACAAACAACTCCAACACCTGCAACACCACTATAACACCTCCATCATCATCCACCATTTTCAAAAAAACACCTTACACCTTGACTTCTCCAGAACTCCTCAGGTACTTTCAGCCCAAGCTAAGCATCACATTAGCTTCCTGGGAACTTGAGAAAGCTAATCAAATCATTAGAACTCACTAAAAGCTACTCAAACTCAAAACACGATACCCTATTGCAAGGTGAGTTTTCTGACTTTTGAACTCTTTAAACAAGATGAAGATGTGAAAAACACAAGAAGGAGGGGGGGGGGGTTGAATTGTAAAACATAAAACAAAAGGCTTGACAACACAGTATTTTTATCCTGTTTCGTTTGATCTCAAACTAATCCAGTCCACCCGTCAAGGTGATTTCTCCTCTCTCTAGCGAGGTCTTAATCCACTATTTTCAAAGGATTACAATAGCTACTTTAACAACTGTTAAAGTCTTCTTGAGTACAACCACAAACCGGTTTATCTCAAGGAAATATTTTACAAATGAATTGAACTAGTGTGTATGTTGTTTTCTTACAAAACTGTATATCACAACTGTGATAATTACACAAACTAAGATTGGAATAAAATGACTTTTCTAAAGCTTTGAATGAGCGTGGTTTGAATAGCTTAGCAAATTGAGTGCGTACGTACGTGCTTCTTTTCACAAGCAGTCCTGTTTATATAGGCAAGCAAGGATACGTTGTCCATAAAGCAGGTTTAATGATAATAATGCACTTTCCTTTTGTAGAAGATCTTTGTCTGAAGAAAGCCGTTAGCATTTAATTCATTCTTGAATGCCTAGTAACGCTTCAGAATCTTCTTAGATGTATCTACTGATAACGCTTCAGAGTGTAGATGACTTGGAAAAGATGTCTTTGATCAGAGTCAGAGTGTATTTGATTAGGCGCAGATTCTGGTCATCAGACTTCAGTGTTTCAGCGTGTAACATAGGTTGCTGATCTTCTGATGCTGTTTCTATTCTGATGCTGATTCCATAAGAGCTTCTGCATATACATAACATAATTTTCAGGAGCATAATTGTTCTTTTATATATACCTTAGAAATAATTTTATTCTTTGTATTTTGTTATCATCAAAACTTTACTCAAGGGTTGTAGAATCAAACTATGTTCTAACAATCTCCCCCTTTTTGATGATGACAAAAACCAGATTTTTCAATAAAGAATAAGGAACAAAAAGTATAGAGTTAAGTAGAAAAAACTCCCCCTGAGTTGATTACTTCCTTTTAACTCCATGAATATTTGAGCATCAGAATCTTACTGTATCTTTCAGCAGAGTTTTGTACATGTTCAAGCTTTTTAGAAGAGAGAATTTATGTAGATTAGAATATTTGAGACTTATGTCTCAGTAATCTGCTATTGAAAATATCTTTTTCTTTCTCCCCCTTTTTGTCAATTATCAAAAAGAACACATAATCAGAGCCAAAATAAGTTTATATTCAGACAGAATCAACGATAAGTTCAGAGATATGTAGAGAATATTACTGAAAAGACAAAAAATTTAAACCTAGGAAAATCTAAGAGGGAGGAGGAAGACGCGTGAACAAAGCTTCAACCAAGCCCTTGATTTGGATGTTGGTTTCCTCCTGCTTGATTAACATGTTCTTGATTTCCGAAATTTTGTCATCCTGTTTATCCATTCTTTCCTTCATCAAGGTATCATATCTCTTCAGGTCTTCTAAAGTCTGCCTTTCATAGGAGGAAGCTTGAGGATCTTCAGCAACTGGATGCTTCTCAGAGCATTCTGCAATGTCCTCTTTTTGACCCAGTTGTTCAGCAGGAATTATTTGTTCTGGAGTGTCAGTCAGATTGAGATCTTCTGACTCTGGTTGAACTATGTCTGCTGGACGATGTTCAAACCAGGGAGCATTGTCCAGAGGAAGAGCTTCTTCCTTAAGTAGATGGCTCAAAACATGATCTTTAAAAACTTTTAGCAGGTTGCTGAAGTTCTGTTGAACTAGTCCGTAGCTCAGTTCTTGCATTTTATGGGTTTCAGAATATACCCATCTTCTGAACTTTGTCCAAAGGTAGTCTGATGCAGCAGGATCAATCAGCTCAAGACTAGCTTGCTTCAGAGAAGTGATCCACTTCTGTACTTTTGTTTCAAATTTCAATAAACTGGTACCAACATCTGGTGTGGGTTCAGATGGTTTTGGTTTTGGAATAGCTGTTTTGTTGGTTATGGCAGCCAGGCGTTCAAAAGTAGTTAAGTCAATGATAGTTTTGGTATGGTTATTTGGATTGATATTTGGTGAGGCAGTGGTTGAGTCTAGAATGATTATTGGACTAGTTGGGGTCTTTGGTGGAGTGGATTCTCGTGAAGAGGGAATTTGGGGAATACAGATGTTTAGAGGTTCAGAGATTCCAGGAATGGGAATGGGATCAGAATTAAGTGTTTGGTTGGATTGATGGTGATGAAGTTCTGGTTCGTAGGATTTAGAGGGTTGTACCTCAGAAGTTTGTACTTCTGGTTGTAAGGTATCAGGTTGTGGAGAAGGTGGTTGAGTTTCTGGTAGTTGAGAGAGTGGAATTTCTGGTTGAGGTGCTTCTGAAATGGTTTCAGAGTTTGGATTTACTGGTACGGGAGCAGATATATGTTGGTCAAAGGTTTCTATATCTGATATAACTTTTGCAAGTTCTTGTTGGGTTACTTCAATATTTGGATTTGGAGGTAGGGAGTGAGATCCTCTAAGAGTTAAGGTTTCTGAGGGGTCAAATTCAATGTCAAAGTCATCAAGTGTTTGTGGTGTGGGGTTTTCAGATTGAGTGGGGATTGGTACAGATGTAGATATAGATATTTAATTTAATACAGTTACAGAAAAAGGATTACCTCTCTTTTTAGGAGTCCGCTGGGATGATCCTTCTGCTACAGCCTTCCTTTTCTTTTTTTCTTCAGCACAACTTCTGGAGCCTTTTGCTGCAGATCCTAAATGTTCAAATATGGTGTTGTACCATCCGCCTCGCATGCATCCAGATATCTGACTATTATCTCAGGTTTAGAATCAATCTCTGAGAACATGGGAAAGTTATCCAGAGGGATTCTTCTGCTGGAGATTGTTGCAAAAGAAGTGACACTGGGTTCCTTCTTGATGTTCTCAATTAACTTCATCTTCTTCAGATTCTTTGCATTCAACTGTTTGCCAACAGTAGCTTCCAAAGAGCTGATTTCCTGAGCTTCTGTAAGATGATCAATCAGCTTATTCTCTGTTAGAATATCTAATATAAGCCTTCCTAGGGGTATCCAGTCCCTTTTTGTACGCTCCTCTTCTCTGGTTTCCTTAACACTAGTCCTTAGATGGTTGAACAACAGATGAGCCAGATTCACCTTAATCTTCTGGGAGATGAAGTAGATTAGAAATTGCTGATCAATATTGATGTAGTCAGGAGAGCTGGTTGGCTTCCTGTGGTTTATGCATCCCAGAATAATCTTGGCCCATATTCTTTGATGGTCTTTTAGATCCCTTATCTTGCTGGAGGGAAGACCCTGAGTGAAGATTTCTCTAGCAATTAGGTCGACATCAACACATCTTTCAGCCATGTCTATGCATCGTACACCACCACCGTTGTAGCCTATTAATCTTGCAATTAGGTCTTCCGTTATGACTATCTTCTTCCCCATTATGTATGAAGTAACTTGATGGTTGGAAGATGAAGCATGAATCCAAAATTCCTTCACAAGGATTGGGAATGTTGGACCTACCAGTCGGTCAAAATATATGTTCCAACCTTGAGCCTTTACCTCTTCAGAGAGATTAAACTCGTTCTCTTGAAGACTGTTAAAGTCCACAATCAATTCTGATAGTACTTCTAGATTTTTGATGGGTGTGAGAAGAGTTCTGAAGGGTTCTTCATATTGTTCGGAGGAATCTGTTCTCTGAGTACTGGAAGTAGGGTTGCTTGAGGAAGCCATGTTCACACAGAAGGTTTTGAGAAGAAATTGAAAGGGTTTTAAGAGAGGATGCAAACTGAAATCAATTAGATTGTAGAGAAAATGAAGGTGAAAGTGTAAGAGTGTAAAGAGTGAGAAATGTGTTTAAATAGATTTTGAAAAAGATTTTGAAAACATAAACGGTGAGAGAGCATTTAATGAATTATAATTATTATGAGCATTTAATGACAGCTGATTTTGGGGGATTCAGAAAGATATTGGAACGGTTACCCATGACATGTGTCCCAATGCATCCAATCAGCGCTTTTGACCTTTCAGAAATGTGAACGCGTGTTCAGCCTCAGAAAGTAGCTGATGACTGGATGACACCTGTTTGCTTGAGTGAACAGCACATTTCTATCCTTGAAATGAAGCGCTCAGATCTTCATGGATAGACTCTGATACAATTTGTACTTCTAAAGATCTGAAGGAAGATTGATTAGTAGTTCACAGAAAAATAAACAAAGTTCTGAAGGTTAAGATGTGGAAGCAAAACAGTTTTATTCTGGGCAGAGCTTCATGCTGATATGTTTCAGAATGAAGTTGAACCTATCTTCAGAAAGAGGTTTTGTAAAGATATCATCCCATTGATGGTCTGTGTTAATAAATTTTAAATTTAGAATCCCTTTCTGAATATAGTCCCTAATAAAATGATGTTTTATCTCTATATGCTTAGCCCTAGAATGCAAAATAGGATTTTTACTTAGACAAATAGCAGAAGTATTGTCACAGAGGATAGGGATGTTACTCTCAAATATATTGAAGTCCTCAAGTTGACTTTTCATCTAGAGCATTTGCGTGCTACATCCAGCTGCTGCTATGTATTCAGCTTCTGCTGTTGATAGAGCTATTGTGGATTGTCTTTTGCTGGACCATGAGATCAAATTTTCTCCCAGAAACTGGCAGCTTCCAGAAGTGCTTTTACGTTCTACTCTGTCTCCAGCAAAATCAGCATCACAGTATCCTACTAAGCTGTAATCACTTAATTTTCTATAAAACAAACCCAGATTAGTAGTACCTTTCAGATACTTGAAAATTCGCTTAACTACTGTTAAGTGAGATTCTCTAGGATCTGATTGGAATCTAGCACAAATGTAAACACTGAATAGAATGTCAGGCCTTGAGGCTGTTAGATAGAGAAGAGAACCAATCATACCTCTGTAGACCTTCTGTTCTACTTTGTTACTTACCTCTTCTTTTTCCAGAATGCACGTGGGATGCATTGGAATTCTTGAGGGCTTACATTCTAAGAGATCAAATTTCTTCAGAAGTTCTCTGGCATATTTGCTCTGATGAATGTAGGTTCCTTCTGGGGTTTGATTAATTTGAATGCCCAGAAAGAAATTTAGTTCCCCCATCAGGCTCATCTCAAATTCTGCCTGCATACATTTAGCAAACTCTCTTCCTAGAGAGGGTTTAGTGGATCCAAATATAATGTCATCAACATAGATTTGACATACTAAGATGTCATTCTTAACTGTCTTACTGAACAGGGTTGTGTCCACTTTCCCTCTGGTGAATTCCTTTTCTAACAGGAAGTTACTTAGTCTTTCATACCAAGCTCTGGGAGCTTGTTTCAGACCATAGAGTGACTTCTTTAGTTTGAAAACATATTCTGGATTTTTGGAACTTTCAAAACCAGGGGGTTGGTGCACATAAACCTCTTATTCTATATAGCCATTTAAGAATGCACTCTTGACATCCATCTGATACAGAGTAATGCCTTTATTGACAGCAAATGAAATTAAAAGTTTGATAGATTCTAACCTGGAGACTGGAGCAAAGGTTTCTGTATAGTCTATCCCTTCTTGCTTACTATAACCTTGTGTTACCATCCGTGCTTTGTTTCTGATGACTTCACGTTGTTCGTTCAGTTTATTTCTGAACACCCATTTTGTGCCTATAACGTTAACTCCTTTTGGTTTGGGAACCAGATCCCATACGTCATTTCTTGTGAACTGATTTAGCTCCTCCTGCATTGCCAGAATCCAGTCATTGTCCAGAAGTGCTTCATCAATTTTTGTTGGTTCAATCAGAGAAACAAGTCCCATGAGGGATTCTTCAAAGTTTCTGAAGGTAGATCTTGTTCTGATTGGATCTTCCTTCCTTTCCAAGATTGTTTCTTCTGGGTGATCAATTCTGCTTCTGGATGGTCTTTTCTGGAGTTGATCAACAGAAGGTGCTGGGTTGCTTGTAGTGACTCTTTCTGGTGTTGAGGGAGTGTCTCTGTTGAGAGACTCTGAGTTGTCTGCAGTACCTGTGAGTTTAACTTCCATACCTGCAAGGAGTTCATTCTGCTTTGACTTTTGAGAGTCAAGCTTATCATCAAACCGAACACTGATTGACTCTTCAACCATTTGTGTTTCTGTATTGTATACGTTGTACCCTCTTGAGCATTCAGAGTATCCTAACATAATACACTTTTGTGCTTTAGAGTCAAACTTGTTCAAATAATTTTTTGTATTCAAAATAAAACATATACATCCAAATGGGTGAAAATAGGAAATGTTGGGTTTTCTGTTCTTCCACAATTCATATGGAGTCTTTTCCAGAATAGGTCTGATGGAGATTCTATTATGAATGTAACACGCTGTGTTTATTGCTTCTGCCCAAAATATCTTAGAAACGTTAGTCTCGTTGATCATGGTTCTGGCCATTTCTTGCAATGTTCTGTTCTTTCGTTCTACAACTCCATTTTGATGGGGAGTTCTAGGACAAGAAAAGTCATGCAGAATGCCTTTTTTCATTAAAGAATAATTCAAAATCTTTATTTGCAAATTCTCCATCATGATCACTTCTGACTTTGACAATTCTAAGATTCTTTTCATTTTGAACTTGGTTGCAGAAGGTAACAAACATAGAGTGTGACTCGTCCTTGTGCCTTAAGATCTTTACCCATGTCCATCTGCTATAGTCATCTACGATTACTAACCCATACTACTTGCCACTGACTGAGGCAGTCTTTACTGGACCAAATAAGTCAATATGCAGAAGTTCTAATGGCTTAGATGCCTAGTAACGCTTCAGAATCTTCTTAGCTGTATCTGCTGATAACGCTTCAGAGTGTAGATGACTTGGAAAAGATGTCTTTGATCAGAGTCAGAGTGTATTTGATTAGGCGCAGATTTTGGTCATCAGACTTCAGTGTTTCAACGTGTAACATAGGTTGCTGATCTTCTGATGATGTTTCTATTCTGATGTTGATTCCATCAGAGCTTCTGCATATACATAGCATAATTTTCAGGAGCATAATTGTTCTTTTATATATACCTTAGAAATAATTTTATTCTTTGTATTTTGTTATCATCAAAACTTTACTCAAGGGTTGTAGAATCAAACTATGTTCTAACAATCTCCCCCTTTTTGATGATGACAAAAACCAGATTTTTCAATAAAGAATAAGGAACAAAAAGTATAGAGTTAAGTAGAAAAAACTCCCCCTGAGTTGATTACTTCCTTTTAACTCCATGAATATTTGAGCATCAGAATCTTACTGTATCTTTCAGCAGAGTTTTGTACCTGTTCAAGCTTTTTAGAAGAGAGAATTTATGTAGATTAGAATGTTTGAGACTTATGTCTCAATAATCCGCTATTGAAAATATCTTTTTCTTTCTCCCCCTTTTTGTCAGTTATCAAAAAGAACACATAATCAGAGCCAAAATAAGTTTATATAAAGACAGAATCAACGATAAGTTCAGAGATATGTAGAGAATATTACTGAAAAGACAAAAATTTTAAACCTAGGAAAATCTAAGAGGGAGGAGGAAGACGCGTGAACAAAGATTCCAACAAGCCCTTGATTTGGATGTTGGTTTCCTCCTGCTTGGTTAACATGTTCTTGATTTCCGAAATTTTGTCATCCTGTTTATCCATTCTTTCCTTCATCAAGGTATCAGATCTCTTCAGGTCTTCTAAAATCTGCCTTTCATAGGAGGAAGTTTAAGGATCTTCAACAACTGGATGCTTCTCAGAGCATTTTGCAATGTCCTCTTTTTGACCCAGTTGTTCAGCAGGAATTATCTGTTCTGGAGTGTCAGTCAGATTGAGATCTTCTGACTCTGGTTGAACTCTGTCTGCTGGACGATGTTCAAACCAGGGAGCATTGTCCAGAGGAAGAGCTTCTTCCTTAAGTAGATGGCTCAGAACTTGATCTTCAAAAACTTTTAGCAGGTTGCTGAAGTTCTGTTGAACTAGTCCGTAGCTCAGTTCTTGCATTTTATGGGTTTCAGAACATACCCATCTTCTGAACTCTGTCCAAAGGTATTCTGATGCAGCAGGATCAATCAGCTCAAGACTAGCTTGCTTCAGAGAAGTGATCCACTTCTGTACTTCTGTTTCAAATTAGGTTTATTTTCTAGAAATCCCTATTTATAATTTGTACACCCCCTCCCAGAAGCATTGTAATAGTGTAGTAATTTTAAATTCCGCAATTTATCGCTTTATATACAAATGCTAGTAATTAGGTCTTGTATGGAAAAACTAAAACCAATCAATTAGAAAACCCTAATCAAAGACAAATCCAAGCATGAAAAACAATACACTTGCACACAAGCACCCTTAGGGTAAAATCCACTTGGTTGCCTTACAAAATGGCCATATTACGCATGTGAGGTACCTTAGCAAAAACAAGCAAAAATATAAGATCATAGTCCCTCGATGACGCTATTTATGTTGCCTTTCAAATGATCTTAGTCCCTAAAAGAGAATGCTAAGATACCTTGCAACATTTCTAATCATGGTTATACGATCACCCATGCCCGTCCCGTTTACATCCAAAGATAGGGTTACTCACCAAATCAATGGTAAGATAACAATGTCAAAGGAAAGAGGAAATGAACATGAAATACTTTTGAGTAGGTAGAATACTCCTAGTTACTTGCTTGATTTCAAAACAAAACATCCTTGCTATTTTCAAAACAAACACCTACACTTTTAAAACATCTTACAAAACTTGGAAACATTTTCAAAAGATCAACATCTTTGTATACATTCTTACGAACGAGAATCATTACAAAGTTTGCCTAAACAATGGCACCTTTTCAAAGTACTTTCAAAAACCACACAAAGCATATTTTCAAACAAAAGCAAATGATCTAGCAACTAACTAAGAGCCCATGGAAAACCATGGATGAAAAGGGTGCTAATACCTTCCCTTTTCATAATCTACCCCCAGAACTCAAGAAATAATCTCAAAGGTCTTTCCTGTACTTTTCCACCTTTCCTTTTGGATAAAAGAAAAGTTGGAGGCGACTCTTGTTAACCGCAACATTTGCGATCAAACGCAAAACATCCAAGTCAGTTCTCCCACCGTATCACACTTGCTCATTTTCAAATCAAAATCCTTGATAATTTTAAAAACAAACACCAACACTTTCAAAACACTTTCAAAAAACATTCTCCAAACATGAAATATTTTCAAAAGCTCAACACTTTGTATACGTTCTTACGAACGAGAACTATTACAAACTTTGCCTAAAATGAAGGCGCCTTTTCAAAATTCTTTCAAAAACAACACAAAGTACATTTTCAAACAAAAGCAAGTGATCTAGCAAGCATCTAAGAGCCCATAGATAACTATGCATAAAAGGGTGCTAATACCTTCCCTTTTCATAATCTACCCCCCGAACTCAAGAAATAATCTCAGAGGTCTTTCCTGTTCTTTTCAGCCTTTCCTTTTGGATAAAAGAAAATTCGGTGGTGACTCTTGCTAACTGCAACATTTGCGATAAAACGCAAAACACCCAAGTCAGTTCTCCCACTGTATCACAGAACTGGCGACTCTGCTGGGGAAAATCAAACTCAAAATGGGGTTACCTTAGGGTTAGATCACCTTTACTTGCTTTCATTGTTTGATTTGTTTGCTTTACATTTTGGTTCCTTGTTTGGGCTTGTTTTAAATCCTCTACCCGGATTTGGGATACCTTATAGGTAAGTAGCAATACGCTATGGAAACTATGTGGGGTATACCGACAAGGTCTAAGCAATAGCTACATTAGTGTGACACATTTATGGGTACCGGTAGCCCTTGAATAGTCAAGGAGAATACGGGGCCGCTGTGTGGTGTCATGAAGCACTAACTGCCTTTAGAACCTTTACTTGACCAACTTGGCCATTAGGAAATAGTGAGATAACTTGCTTTGGTGCAGTCCGAAGTTGGTTGATACTTGATACTACACTCATTGAGGTTTGTCTTCTCGAGATATTTCGGTCACCGTGAAAGAGGCTTGCGCTGAAACCATGCCCGACAAGAAAGATCAGTGATATTGAGATCCCTTAGAACCCGGTTACTATTTCTGTGACAGGTTTGAGCCAACTAAACTTCAAGAGGGTACTTACCTATGAGACTCCATGCAAGCCTAAACGTAAGGATTTGTTTGCCTTGTTTGTATATACTTACTTGTACATAACATCATAAACATCATAACATCATACTCATTCTCACTAACCATTTCAAGGGTTATTGGAATTTATCTTTGTTCTATTTTGTTGGACATGTCTTCCATCCGCAGGAATACTATCCAAGTCAATCTCGTAAGAATTCCTGCTCAACTCAAAGAGTTAGCATCAAGGGTCCCTTAGAATTCTTAATTCACCGAAAGACATGGTTGCCTCTTAAACTTGGTTACCTCTAGCACAAATGAAGATATGATGAAGGTGATTTTCCAATTCTTTGATCCTCTACACCATTGCTTCACTTTCCCCGATTATCAACTTGTGCCTACTATGGAGGAATTCTCCTAACTCTTGAGGATTCCTATTCTCAATCAACTACCTTTCAACGGTACGGAAAGAGATCCAAGACCTGAAGAGATTTCCCGAGCACTACACTTGCAACAATCTGATATCACAACTAATTGGGAAACAAGGAGTGGTGTCAAAGGTTTCTTAGCCAAATTCTTGTTTTAGAAAGCTCAAGACTATCGGAAATCTTTGGACTTTTAAGATTTTGAATAAATCTTGGCCCTTCTTATCTTTTGATGGTTTTGTTCTCAAACCCTGATCAACTTATAAATGTCAATGCTGTCAAAATCTTCATGTCTCGCAATCTGGTGCCTACTTTGTTGGGAGATATCCTACATTGTCTCCACACTCGCACTATGAGGAAGAGAGGAGCCCTCATGTGTTGCACTCCTCTCTTGGCCATATGGTTTATTTCATATCTTCCCCAATTTTTGTTGAAGAATGGGCAAGGTTTGAGGTGGTCCTATAGGTTGATGATGCTCAGACATTCAGATATCCATTGGTGTTCTCGATCCTTGGAGAATGTTACTATCATCGTCCGTTATGGGAAATTCCCTAATGTCCCTTTGATTGGCATTAGAGGAGGTATCACTTACAACCCTTGACTAGCCTTACACCAGTTTGGATATGCCCGAAGGGATGGTCCTCATGAGATGCTCATCCAAGGAGTGGTATTCGACTACGAGAGCAATGATCAAAGTTACCGCCAGAGGTTTATACGAGCTTGGAGGATGGTAAACAAGTTGGATAGTAAGTCGCTAGCACACAAGAATTCCATTCCCCTTGAGCCTTACCTTTGGTGGGTACGAGCTCGTGCTCAGAAACTTGTGATGCCTTATCCCTCCATCTTACCAGTCATCATGGAACCTGTGGTTGAAGAAGATGTCCCATGCACCGTCCTCCATCCCGACATGCCTACATCTCTCAACGACTTGCAAATAGGTTGGATTCAGCTAAAGGAGGAATGAGATACCTTCGAAACTCAATTCTACGCTACTGAGAAGAGAGTCTTGGAGCTTACAAAGTAGCTACATGAGGAGCAAAGCCTGAACGCTTACAATGCATCAAAGTGGATGCGCTCGGTCTTTTCATCTTAGAGATTTATTTTGTAAGCCCAAGAGGCATGTTGTAATCTTTTGAACTGATTAATGAAAATTGACGTTTGTTCATTCTTTTTGTCTATACAAAGTTAAACTTCATAAATCCTTGAAATCATTTGCATATACATCTTCCATGCATCATAACATGACAGGTTTTCACACAACAGGTTTCCTTATCTTTCTGCTGTTTATTTCAGCAAGATGGATCTAGAGAAAACTGTGAAGGACCTTCAGGCACAAAACTCTCAATTCCAAGAGACTCTACTGGCCCTAGCAAAGGGGAAACAAGATATGATGGCATTGCTGGCAGTTAAGAAGAAACCTAATAAGAGAGCCCTGGTCAACATGGGCAGAAGGTTCAAAGAGCAAGTCCCTCAGATTTCGATAGTGGAAGACTCTGAGGAAGATGAGAACCAGATTGGTGAGGTTAAGAGTACCCAGGTTGACTATATTAATGATCAAGCGTATGATGATTATTTTGACGAGCAGTATCCACCGGCCAACATCAAGTACAAGCAGTTAGAAGATAGATTAAAGGCCGTCAAGATCTAAGTCGTCCCCAGTTTAGACTTTGATGATTTGGGTTTGATCTCTGGGGTGGTTATTCCCCACAAATTCAAAATACCAGTCTTTGCAAAATACAATGGGCTTTATTGTTCAAAACTCCACCTGAAATCTTATGTGTGCAAGATACAGCCACACACTACTGATAAGAAACTCTGGGTTCACTTTTTCCAAGAAAGCTTGACCGGAACACAACTAGAATGGTTCTACCAGTTGTATGGTTCCCGCATCAATACTTGGGAAGAATTAGCTACCGATTTTTACCATCAGTACCAGTATAATGCCGACTTGGCGCCGACAAGAGTTCAGTTGCAAGATATGACAATGGGGAAGAATGAAGGATTTAAAGAATATGCACAAAAGTGGAGAGACCTTGCCAGTAGGGTTCAACCACCTTTGACTGATAGGGAGCATATTGACATGTTTATGGGAACTTTATCTGGTCCTTTCTTTAATCTATTGGTTGGCTGTTCTTCTTCTGGTTTCATCGAGCTAATCTTAACCGGTGAAAGAGTTGAAAGAGGCATCAAAAGCAGAATTATTCCCATGGCATCTGCCTCCACTTCAAATCCTGTAAAGAAACCTTTTGCTACAAAGAAGGAAATCAATGTTGTGTACAGGGCAAGGGCCCGTACCAAGAAGAATGATCAACCGTCTGTTAATGATGTCTGAATCTCCAATCCACCTCCTACTCAAAGACCATATGCTAATCACCAATGTTTTAAAACTCCGAGAAGATAATTTACGAGGTTAGGCATGTCACTATCTCAAGCCTTACAACATATGCTAAAGGCTAATTTTCTGACATTGCACGATCCTCCTGCCAATCTGGATACCTCTTCACCAAGGTATAATCCGAACGCTAAATGTGCTTACCACTCAAGTAGCCTCGGGCATGAGACTGATCAATGTTGGGCTTTGAAGAATAAAATTCAGGATTTGATCGATAACAAGACTATTGAATTTGATCCTTCTCCAACTCCAAATGTAATCACCGCGCCTACGCCAAATCATGGCAAGGGTGTCAATGTTGTTGAAGATACATTTTTTGTTACCTCTGTTAAAGACTTGACTACTCCGCTGAACATCATCAATGATAATTTGTTGAAAGTCGGGATCTTCTCTAGTTGTGTAAGAGACTGTGTGTGCTATACAAAACAACTCAGTGGATGCGAAGGGCTGAAGGAAGGCATTCAACGCCTGATGGATAGCCACGAGACCCTATTTGAGAAGACTCTGCTTGCAAAAAGTTTAATTAATAAATGTGAAGATCTCTCCTTAATAACCATCTCAAACAAACCTCTTAGGGTCTCCTCCAAAGGTCTTATACTGATTTCAAACGAACCAATTGTTTCTCCCTTAATAATTACCAATCCCGAACCAATTCCCTACTCTTCAAACAAGGCAGTGCCATGGAACTATGGTGCTGAGGTGTTTTACCATAGGATAAAACAAAATGCTTGGATCGAAGAAGACAAAGCTGATGATGTTGGTAACATAGTTGGCTCAAGTAAGGTAACCCGAACTGGGAGAATCTTTTCACCAAATATCTCAGCACCAGTTGTTACAAAGACACCTGTCCACATCACTATCGCTAAGCCAAGTACCGATACAAGAGGGAAAGAGAAGGTTGTTGAGCTTGTCATGACAGAAGTACCTGCAAAGGACGTTGTTGATGGAGAACCTTCCGCTCGTGAGATGGACAAGATCTTTAAGATAATAAAAAGGAGCGACTTCAAGATTGTGGAACAGTTAGGGCAAACCCCTTCTAAGATTTCTATGTTGTCGTTGCTGCTCTGTTCTGATGTCCATGCTCGGACATTAATCAAATTCCTGAAAAAGGCGCATGTCCCCCGTGAGACCACAACAGACTAATTTGAGAATTGCGTGGCGAGCTTGACTGCTGATAATGGCTTGGTATTTTAAGATGCTGACCTAACACTGCTTGGGAAGAATCACAATAAAGCTCGACATGTTTATGTCGAGTGCAAGGGGACCACCCTAGCACATGTTTTAGTCGACGCTGGTTCTTCTCTAAACGTGCTACCAAAAGGGACGTTAGACCGTTTAGACTGTGAAGGTTTAGTCTTGAAACCCAATGATATTATTGTGAGGGCCTTCTATGGATCAAAGAGGACAGTTCATGGAGAAGTAGATCTTCCAATAAAGGTGGGCTCACAAATCTTCAACTCCATATTCTACATCATGGATATCCGTCCTGCCAATTCTTGTCTGTTGGGTCGCCCTTGAATCCATAAAGCTAGGTCAGTAACCTCAAATCTCCATCAAAAGCTTAAATATCCTGTCAAGGGAAGAATTGTCACCGTCTGTGGTGAGGAAGAGTTTATGGTAGGCCACCTCAACTCGTTCAAATACGTAGAGATGGATGGAGAATTCATTGAGACCTCGTGTCAAGCCTTTAAAGTTGTGCCACCAATGGTTGTTGCTACCAAATGTTCCTCTGATGTGTCCAACGTTGTTAAGGTCGTGCCGAAGATGGTTTCAGTCAAAGATGCTTGTGCTACAATTAAAGAAGGAAGTTGTGATACTTGGGGGAAACTCCCTGAGATCCCATTCAAAGAGGATAAGTTTAGTTTGGGTTTCACTGTCAAGGCTCAGAAGGAAGTGAGGCACGCTCGTGCAAGAAAGCCACCTCTCCGCATTGGAAGCCATGAAGTCAACACTGTGGGTGATTCGTATGAAGAAGCTGCATTTGAAGATTGGGTGTATCCTACTACAATGGAGCTGAATAATTGGCATGCAAAGGACTTCGTGCCTATCTCCTTCATTGAGGAGTAATCTACTTGTTTATTGCTTTTTATTGAATTCAAGAACATTTTGTCTGTAATATTTAACAATGACTTTTTAAGCCAAGTGCCTGACCCGGGGCACTTTTGTCCATTTGTCAAGGGTTTTATTTATGTTTATCTAATCATATGATCATTCAATACAAATCATTGGACTCTTTTGCATTCAAATATTTGTGTTGATTTTCTTTCTTTTCTTTCAAATACATTTTTTAAAATAGCCATGTATCTTACATGCACACGCACACACTCTTGCAGGTCCTCATCCACTCTGGATCTTATTGCCAATTTCCCTACTATTTCCGACTATGACTTCGAATGTCCAATTAACCAAGCTAAAGACGAAGGTGAGGAAGATTGTGAAATACCAGGAGAACTAGCCAGACTTCTATTACAAGAGGAAAAAGCTATTCAGCCGCACGAAGAGTCAGTTGAAGTCATCAATCTGGGTACTGAGACAGACAAGAAGGAAATCAAGATCGGCGCTAACTTGGAAAGTAGTGTTAAGAGTAGGTTGGTTCAGATGTTGCATGATTATGTGGAAGTATTTTCTTGGTCTTATGAAGATATGTCAGGGTTGGATACCGACGTCGTAGTTCATCGTATGCCGACAAAAGAATATTGTCCTCTTGTCAAACAAAAAGTTCGTCGCATGAGGCATGACATGTCTGAAAAGATTAAAGCTGAAGTGATGAAATAATTTGATACAGGATTCCTAGCTGTGACATCCTATCCCTAATGGGTTGCAAATGTGGTGCCAGTGCCAAAGAAAGACGGAAAAGTTCGCATGTGCGTAGACTATGGGGACCTGAATAGGGCAAGCCCCAAGGATGACTTCCCTCTACCACACATTGACGACTTAGTCGATAACACTGCTCAGCATAAAGTCTTCTCTTTCATGGACGGTTTCTTCGGCTATAATCATATAAGGATGGATCCCGAAGACATGGAGAAGAAAACTTTCGTTATGCAATGAGGCACCTTCTGTTACAAGGTCATGCCATTCGGACTGAAGAATGCAGGGGAAACATATCAAAGGGCTATGGTAGCTTTGTTTCATCATATGATTCATCATGAAATAGAGGTATATCTGGATGATATGATTGCCATATCACAAAATGAAGAGGAACATGTCGATCACCTGTACAAGCTATTCGAGAGGCTGAAAAAGTACAAGTTGAGGTTAAACCCTAACAAATGCACATTTGGAGTACGATCTAGAAAGCTTCTAGGTTTTGTTGTCAACAATAAAGGCATTGAAGTTGATCCTGCTAAGGTAAAGGCCATCCAAGAAATTTCAGTCCCTCATTCTAAAAAGGAAGTTAGAGCATTCTTGGGTCGTCTCAATTACATCACCCGCTTCATATCTCACTTGACTGCTACTTGTGAGCCAATCTTCAAACTATTGAAGAAAGATCAAGTAGTCAGACGGAATGATGAATGCCAAGCTGCCTTCGACAAAATAAAAGAATATCTACAAGAACCTCCTATTATCATGCCTCTAGTTAAAGTAAGACCCTTGATCATGTACTTGACAGTACTAGAGAACTTTATGGGGTGTGTTTTGGGCCAACATGACGAGTCTGGCCGAACAGAGCATTCTATTAATTAGTTGGGCAAAAATTTTACCGACTGTGAAACCAGTTATTCACTGCTCGAGAAAACTTGTTGCGCTCTGGCATGGACTGCTCGCCGGCTAAGACAGTATATGTTGACTCATACCACTCTGTTGATTTCTAAGATGGACCCAATCAAGTACATCTTCGAGAAACCCGCCCTCTCCGGATGGATAGCCAGATGGCAAATGATCTTGACTGAGTACGACATTCAATACACTATGCAAAAGGCTATCAAATAAAGCGTACTAGCATATCATTTGGCCCATCAAGATGTTGATGATTATCAGTCTATGAACTTCGACTTCCCTGATGAGAACATCATGCTAGTAATCGACTGTGCAAAACCTGGACCGTATGACGGACCCGAACAAGGATCCCGATGGACTATGGTCTTCGATGGGGCTTCCAATGCTCTGGGTAACGGAATTGGTGCTGTGATAATCTCTCCTGAAGGTTTCGACACTCCTTTCACTTCCAGATTATGCTTTGATTGCACGAACAACATGGCCGAATACGAAGCGTGCATTTTGGGTCTGAAAGCTGCCATTGATTTGAGAATCAAGCATTTGAATGTGTTTGGGGATTTTGCTCTTGTGATTAGCCAAGTAAAAGGAGATTGGGATACTAAGCACCCTAATCTCATCCCTTACAAGGAACTTGTGCTATCTCTAATTCCCTACTTTGAAGAGATCACCTTTGAGCACTCCCCTAGGGAAGAAAATCAGTTGGCTGATGCCTTGGAAACCATGTCTTCAATGTTCAAGGTCATATGGGACAATGAAGCTCCTATGATTATGATTGGGAGATTCGACGAACCTGTGCACTGCTATAAACTTGTTGCTGATACAAAAAAGCCATGGTACCATGGGGTGATGAGATATCTTGAAGCACAAGAGTATCCCGAGGGAACATCCGTCAATGACAGAAAGTTTTTACGAAGATTTTCAGCCAAATTCTTCCTAAGTAACGGAATATTATACAAACGCAACCATGACTCTACTCTACTCCGATGTGTGGACAAGAAAGAGGTAGAGGAAATTATGGAAGATATGCACGATGGTCTCTTTGGTACTCACTCAAGCGGACATACGATGTCTAAGAAAATCCTGAGAGCTGGCTATTATTGGTCAACCATTGAGACTGATTGCCATCAACACTCAAGGACTTGTCGCAAATGCCAAATCTATGCTAACAAGGTCCATGTGCCTCCTATCCCTTTGAACGTCGTGACCTCTTCGTGGCTATTTTCAATGTGGGGCATTGACATGATTGGAGAGATCAAGCCTACTACTTCCAATGGACATCGCTTCATTCTGGTCGCTATTGATTATTTCACCAAATGGGTCAAAGCCGCCTCTTTTACCACAATCACCAAGAATGTGGTAGCCAAATTCACCAAACATAACTTCATCTGCCGCTATCGTTCCCCGAAAGGATCATCACCGACAATGGGACTAACCTCAACAATGCTATGATTACTGAGCTTTGCAATCAGTTCAAAATCAAGCATCACAATTCTTCTCCTTATATACCCAAAATGAATGGCGCAGTCGAAGCGGACAACAAAAACATCAAGAAGATTATGCAGAAAATGGTAGTAACCTATAAGGACTGGCATGAGATGTTACCATTTGCTCTTCATGGCTATCGTACTTCAGCTAGGACATCAACTGGGGCAACTCCCTTTTCTTTAGTCTATGGCATGGAAGCTGTTTTGCTAGTGGAAGTTCAAATTCCCTTACTAAGGATTATGAATGAAGCAGGCTTAGGCAAAGACGAGTGGGTTCAGACCAGATTGCATCAATTGAACTTGATCGACGAAAAATGACTGGCTCCTGTTTGTCATGGTCAGACGTACCAAAAATGCATGATCAAGGCTTTCAACAAAAAGATCAAGCCTCGAGTATATCAAGCTGGAGACTTAGTGATAAAGCGCATCATTCTTCCATAAGGCGACCCTAGAGGCTAATTGACTCCCACCTACGAAGGGCCATTTATTTTCAAGAGAGTGTTCTCTGGCGGTGCCATGATGCTGACTACCATGGAAGGTAAAGACTTCCCACATCCTATAAGCACAGACATAGTTAAAAAAATACTATGCATAAGAGACCCGCTAGGTTGACACGCCTAGGTAAAACAAGGGCATCCTAGAAAACTAAAAGGTTTGGGAAAAAATTAGGGATATATGAAAAATATTGTACACCCGACAAGTTGAAAACCCGAAAGGACGACTTGGGCAAAAATGGGTATTCTGGTGGGCTGAAAACCCGAAAGGGCGGTCCAGTAAAAAATTAAGGACTGAAAGCGTATGACTATATCTCGTGAAATCACCACAGTCAACTTTATCACCAAGGTCTAAGTTTAAATGGTCCAAGATCAATCCAATCGACTTCTGTCAACGGCAAGGGGCATTCGAAGACATTGGGGCAATAGTAGAGTTGGAATGCAATGAGATCATTTCCACATGGCTATTTGTTTTTCGTTTTCAATTTTGTTTTCCTTTTGACGATTTCCTCTTACTAGGATCTCCATCTCTTTGTACAAAAAACGGCTATTCATGGGCAAAATATCAATACAAATATACTTTGAAGTGCAAACTTTCTGTCTTTGTTTTGAACGCAAAATTGTCCAATGACTAAAATTGAACGAACATATGCATATGAACATAATTAAAACTATTTGGCACATGTGTCCTGCTAAGCAGTAATAAGCATCCCTTTAATGTATATGGAATACCCCCACAGAGTTATTTCATTAGCATTATTCCCGCAAGACGGCTACAATAAACCTTTTCCCTCAACAAAGTTACCCACAAAGTCTCTTTGCATAGGTTGATTCCCAGCCAGAGTCTCAATCTCTTGACAACTCTCTCCCAACTAAGTTGGTCCTACAAGAAGAAGTCTTATGGATCTTTTCCTCAAAGAACTCACCTCATCAGCAGTCCATCGAGTACTCATCAACATGGTTTATTTCCCCAACAGGGTGTATTTCCCCAGCAAACAACGAGCAGCATGATTCCCCAGCTAAGTTTGATTTCCCCCGGCATAGTCTATCTTCCACAACTGAGTCCATCCTCCCCAACTACGCCTATCTTCCCCAGCTAAGTTTATCCTCTCCATCTTGAGTTTGCCTTTTAGATTAATGCAAATCATAGAGCCACAACCCCTAATCCCCAATAAAGTCGTCAATAAAACCTTTACTATCTCCAAAAGATACTATGAAGCCTGGACCCGACCAAATATTAGTACAATTTTCACGTTACTATGAAACCTGGACTCGACCATATAATAGTCAACATTCAAGTCACTATAGAGCCTGGACCCGATCGGATAATAGTGAAAGCCTTTCAGATACTATGAAGAATGGCCCCGACCAGATAATAGTACTACTTTCAGAATACTATGAAACCTGAACCCGACCAAATATTAGTTTAACTCTCCGAGATACTGAAGAACCTGGACTCAACCAGACCAAGGTTTAACTTCTTTTCCCCAGTAGAGTTTACCTCTACCCCAACAAGTTACTGTGAAGCCTGGGTCCGACCAGATATCAGTTTTCAATTTCATTATCTCAAGAAAGTTATTGTGAAGCATGGACCCGACCAAATAACAATTCCCCCTCAGAAGATTGTTGTGAAACCTAGAATCCGACCAGATAACAACTAATTTCCCAACGAGTTATTGTAAAACCTGGATCCGACCTGACATTAGTTCAAATCTATATTTTCAAAGAAGTTTATTGTGCAGCCTGGACCCGACCGGACATCAATTAACTTCACCCACCTTAAAATTTGTAAAGCCTGGATCCGACCAGATATCAGTTCAATTTTATCTATTCAAGAAAGCTATTGTGAAGCCTGGACCCGACCAGATAACAACTAGCTACAATCCCCACCAAGACACTATGAAACCTAGACCCTGCCAGATATTAGTATAACTTTTCAAAAACTATGAAGCCTGGACCCAACCAGATAATAGTATAACTTTTCAAAAATTATGAAGCCTAGACACGACCAGATAGTAGTTACCACTTCAAGTTACTGTAAAGTCTGGACCCAACCAGATATCAGTATAACTTCATCCTTTCTAGAAAGTTACTACAAAGCCTGGAGTTCGACCAGATAACAGATAACTTTCGTATCCCCAGAAAGTTGTTGTGAAGTTGAGAATCTAACCAGATAACAACCTAACTTCACTCTCCCTAAGAAATTTTCTGCGAAGTATGGAATCCGACCAGATAACAGTCAATTTATTTCTCCCCCAGCAAGTTACTATGAAGCCTGAAATCTGATCAGATAGCAGTTGACTTCCTCATCCTCAACAAGTTGTGAAGCTTGGACCCGACCAGATAACAGCTGACGTTCAAGAGATATTCCCCAGCGGAAGCATCCTTTCAGTGTGGGGGGCAGGCATTTCCTATATAGCCTTGACTTTAGCAGGATCAACCTCAATTCCTTTGTTGTTGACGATAAATCCCAAAAGTTTACCAGACTTGACTCCAAAAGTGCACTTTCTTGGGTTCAGTCTGAGCTTATACTCCTTCAACCTGACAAACAGCTTTTGCAGATGATCAAGGTGTTCTTCTTTTGTCTGTGAACGGGCTATCATGTCGTCTACGTAGACTTCAATCTCATGATGTATCATGTCATGAAACAAAGCTACCATGGTGCGCTGATAGGTTGCCCCCGCATTCTTCAGTCCGAATGGCATCACTTTGTAGCAGAAGGTACCCCATTGCGTGACAAAAGTAGTTTTCTCCATGTCTTTGGGGGCCATTTTGATCTGGTTGTATCTCGAGAATCCATCCATGAAGGAAAATACCTTGTGTTGATCTGTGTTGTCAACCAAGATGTTGATGTGTGGTAGTGGAAAATCGTCTTTAGGGCTAGCCTTGTTTAAATCCCGATAGTCCACACACATTCTGACTTTGCCGTCCTTTTTAGGTACGAGCACAATGTTAGCAACCCATTGTGGATAGGAAGTAACAGCCAGAAAGCCAGCGTTGAATTGCTTCATTACCTCAGCTTTGATCTTCTCAGACATGTCGGGCCTCATTCGGCGGACCTTTTGTTTGATCGATGGACAGTCTTCTCTTGTAGGGAGACGGTGAACCATAATATCTGTGTCTAATCCCGGCATGTCTTCATAGGACCTGGCAAAGATCTCAACATATTCGTTCAACAACTGCACTAAGCGCTCTTTGACACTTGGTTCCAGGTTGGAACCCACCTTAACCTCTTTCTTGTCTTCCTCTGTTCCCAAGTTGATGGTCTCTAGCAATTCTTCATGGGGCAAAATAGCCCTCTCTTCTTGTTGCAAAAGTCTGGCTAACTCTCTCGGCACTTCGCAGTCTTTGTCAACTTCGTACTCAGCATGATTGACCAAATCTTCAGAGTCACCGAAGGCTAAAGCAGAATAGTCACCCATGGAATCCGGAGTGGATTGGTACCTGCATTTTGTGAGTGTGGGTGTATGTAAGGGATAGCCATCCTTAAACAAAACAAAATGCAATAGGAAAGAAAATGAACACAAAAGTTTATAGATGAAAACGTCCAATGATTCATTAAAACATGGCATATGATAATGAAGAAAATCAAGCCCTTACAAATGGACCTATATGCCCCGGGCAAGGCACAAGGTGAAAATAGTGTACGAATTGTTTAGTTATTACAAACCAAAATAGGAAATTGTTCAAAGATAAATTACTGGTTGATGAAAGTGATGGGAATAAATTCCTTTGCTTCCCAGTTGCTTAACCCTCCTTCGACGATTGGAAAGATCCAATCTTAAAAGTTGTCTTCTTCATCATCATCTTCTAAGGCATTAACTCCATGGTGAGTGATTTTTACGGGTGGTCTTCCAGCCCTGGAGCGACGCACAGCTTTCTGGCCAACAGCAGTAAAACCTAGTCCGAATTTGTCCGTCTTATGGGGAAAATCAGGCAGTTGCCCCCACACTGTACTCCTTCCTTCTTTGATTATAGCCTCTGCATCCTTGAGTGATGCCATCCTAGGCACATGCTTGGAAACGATATGCACATCAGTCATTGTCTTTGCAACTGTGACTTCAGGAGAAACTTTCTCAAAATGTTGGAAAGGCGTTTCTATGAATTCGATATCCAACTCCACATCGCGAAAGGAGTTGAGGTGACTTATCATGTACTCTTCCTCGCCGTGCACCATTATAATCTTACCCTGAACAGGATACTTTAGCATTTGGTGTAAAGAGGAGATAACTTCCCCAGCATAGTGGATCCACGGCATTCCCAATAAGCACGAATATGAAGGACGAATGTCCATCACATAAAAGGTAGAGTTGAAGGTCTCGGTGCCCACTTTGATAGGAATGTCCACTTCTCCAAGAACCATCCTCTTAGAACCGTCGAAGGCTCTAACAACAATGCTACTAGGCTTCAGGGTTAAACCTTCGCAGTCCAATCGGTCTAACGCTTTCTTCGGCAGCACATTCAAGGATGAAACGGTATCAATTAGGACATGGGCAAGGGTGGTTCCCCTGCATTCTACTGAGACATGCAGCACTTCGTTGTGCTTCCTTCCCTTGGGGGTCAAATCTGCATCGGAAAAACCAAGACCATTATCAGCAGTAAGGCTGGCCACGCACTCTTGAAACTGGTCAGCCGAAGTTTCTTGAGGCACGTGTGCCGTCTTTAAAAATTTGATCAAGGCCTTTGCATGGGCCTCAGAGCAGAGTAGAAGAGAAAACATGGAGATTTTGGAAGGGGTCTACCCTAGTTGTTCCACGACATCGTAGTCGCTCTTTTTGATTATTTTTAAGATTTCTTCCATCTCTTTCTGGGTTGTCTCGGGGATTACCACAGTCTGAGCCTTCATCCTGACAGACGCTTCTAGTATCCTCTTACCTTTGGTAGTAGCATCAGAGGGTCTAACTTCAGGAGTAACCAATTCTTCAATTATCGGGCTTTACACATATGGCTTAACAGGCACAGAAGCTTTTGAGGGTCCGAAGATTGCTCGTGGAGGAGCAATCTCCGGAGAGAAAATCCTTCCGCTGCGAGTTATCTTGCTTGTTTCCGAAATGTTCCCTATATCAGGGGTTTCATCATCAGAATTCTCTTGGACTGATTCAATCTGTTTGATATCATGATAGAATATTTCTCCTCCGTAGTTCCATGGTATCGTCTTGTTAGATTTATATGGGACAGGCCCCGGCATGGTGATTTTTAATGGCACAAACTTAGGATCAGGCGTAATCTTGACAGGCCTTTTGCAAGCCTTGGGAAGATTGTCGGAGATGGTTATTATTGCAATGTCATTGGTTGAAGTAACAAAGGTAGCAGGAGTAACAGGAGTGAAGCTATCAACAAGAGTCTTTTGAAAGAGTATCTCTTGGGTATCCATCAGGCGTTGGATGCCTGATTTCAACAGTGGGCAGTCAGCTCGTATGTTTAAAAAAAAGTAACAGTCTTTTCCACAGCCTGGGAATATCCCGGCTCTCATCAAATTCACTTTAATCACTGGTAAGGGAGTCAAAAGGTCAGCAACATTGGTAACATGAAGGTCTTCCATAACGGCATGAACATTATGACCGTGCTTGGGCATTGGGGCAGAAATCACATTCGGATTTTTGGGCGCATCGAATTCTAGCTCCTTGGCGTCGATTAGGTCTTGCATTTTGTTCTTAAGAGCCCAACAGTTGTTGGTATCATGCCCTACACTGTCAGAGTGGTAAGCACATTTTGCATTGGAGTGGTAATATGGAGAAGAGGTATTAGGGTTCTTTGGCGCTTCCTTCAAATTGGTAAGATTCAGCTTTAGAAAATGAGGGAGTACTTGAGCCGGTGTCATGTTGATTCGGGTGAATTGCCGTTGTGGCCTTTCTACCCTTTGCTGATTAGATCTTGGTTGATTATCGCGAGGTTGATTAGTTGAAGAGTTTTGAATCATCACTTCCCCCACCGTTGGTCGGCGCTCGACTCTTCCTTGGTTTTTCTGAGAATAAACAGCAGAAGCTTCCTTTTTAGCTGGGAAGGTCTTCTTAATAGCAGTGGACGCGGAGGCATCTTTCTGAATCTTACCACTTTTAATGCCAGCCTCGACCCTTTCACCGGTCAAAATTAATTTGGTGAATCCTGTAGAGGAACTCCCGATTAAATGATTGAAGAAAGGGCCAGACAGGGTCCCTAAAAACATGTCAACCAGCTCTCTATCCGACAATGGTGGCTGCACCCTTCCAGCCAGATCACGCCACTTCTGGGCATACTCCTTAAATCCCTCATTAGAAGCCATACCCATACTCTGTAGTTGAGTACGAGTAGGTGCTAAATCAGCATTGTATTGGTATTGTCGGTAGAAAGCAGCAGCTAAATCTTCCTAGTTATGAACCTCAGACCTCTCAAGTTGATAGAACCAGTCCAATTGTGTGCCTGACAAACTATCTTGGAAAAAATGGACCTAAAGATCTTTATCAGAAGAGTGAGGTTGGATCTTTCTGACGTAGGATCTCAGATGCATCTTTGGACGGGACAAACCACCATACTTAGCAAAAGTAGGAACTTTGAACTTGGGAGGAATGACGATCCCAGCGACCAACCCTAGTTCTTCGAAATCTAAACCAGGTACCCTTTGCAACTCCATGGCTGCCAACCGATCCTCAAGATTTTTAAATTTAATATCCGCCGCGGGATATTGCTGTTCGGAGTAATCTTCGTCTTCTTCCTCTTCCTCTTCTTCTCCTTCAACTTCAGATTCAGAAGGCATTGCAGTTCCTTTTCCCTTACCACCCCCTTCATCAGACGTCGAGGGGAATTCGAGAACTTTTCTAGCATTGTTCAAACCTTCTTCCCATAATGACCACACCAGGTCTTTTCTTCTTTTTCTCTTTATCTTTCTCCAACAGTGCTTTAAGGTCCTCTTGACCCTTTGCTAAGGTCATGAGGAGTTGCTGGAATTGAGAGTTTTGTGCTTGCAGATCCTTAACCGTCTGCTCCAAATCCATCTTGCTGAAATAAACAGCAAAAAGATAAAGAAACCTGGTGTGAAGACCTGTTTATGCATATGATGAATGATATGTTATTCATGTAATACATTCAAGGATTCAAAAATTCAAATTTGTTGCAAACAAAAAAGAACACACGTCATATTAAGAAGAAATTTGTTAGTACATAAGTGCCCCATGGGCAAAATATTACAAAATTCTTAATGTAAAAAGACGTTGCGCGTCCTCTTTGGTGCGATGTAAGTGTTGAGAGTTTCCTCCTCATGAAGTCGGCGGGTAAGCTCCAAAACCTTCTTCTCACTGGCATAGAAGCTGGCTTCAAAAGTATTTTATTCCTCCTTGAGTTGGATCCAACTCTTTTGTAATTCTTCCAATGATGTTGGCATGTCAGGATGTAGGAGGGTGTATGGAACCTCTCCTTCCGTAACAGGCTCTTTGATCACGGGTAGAATGTGAGGATATGACATCATAAGATTCTGGGCGCGGGTTCGTACCCACTTGAGATAAGGCTCAAGGGGGATGGAATTCTTGTGCCCCAGTGTCTTACTATCCACTTTGTTGGGCATCCTCCAAGCTCTGATGAACCTTTATCGAAGTCCTTGCGCATCATTGTCAAAGTCAAAAACCAAGTCAGGAATCAGCATGTCATGAGGGCCATCCCTCCGAGCATATCCAAACTGTCTTAGAGCTAAATAGGGGTTGTAGGTGATGCCTCCCCTAATGCCAAGTAGTGGGACATTAGGGAATTCCCCACAACGATCAATGATGATGACATTTTCTCTGGACCGAGAACACCAATGTACATCAGAATGTGTGAGGGTCATCAATCGTTGTGACCACCTTAAACCCTGCTCATTTTTCAAAATTGATTGGGGAAGGTGAGAAATAAACCACCTTGCTAGGATAGGAGTACATCACATGAGAACACCTCTTTTCCTCATTGTTTGTGTGTAAAATGAGTGTAGGATGTCCCCAAGCAATGTAGGCACATGATTCCGAGATATGAAAATCCTGATAGCATTCACATTTATAAGTTGATTAGGGTTTGGGAACAAGACCAACCCATAGATGAGAAGTGCTACAATCTCCTCAAAAGCTTGTAGATCTAGAGAGCTCCAGCAGTCTTGTGCCTTCTCAAACAGAAACTTTGCGAAAAAACCCTTGACACCACTTCTAGTTTCCCAATGTCCTTTGATATCGGATGGTTGCAAGTGTAATGCTTGAGCAACATCTTCAGGCTTTGGTTCTTTTTTCGTACCGTTGTGGGGTAGTTGATGAAGAATATGAATTCTCAGGAGTTGAGAAAATTCTCCAAAGTAGGTACTAGTTGATAATCAGGGAATGTGAAACAATGGTGTAGGGGGTCAAAGAACTGAAAGAGAACTTTCACTATGTCTTCTTCAATGTTGGAGTTGACCAAGTTGAGAAGTCTACCATGTCTTTCACTGAAGAGAGAATTCTCTGGAATCTTGGAAGTAAGCTCCTTGAGTTGAGGAGGGATTCTCACAAGATTGACTTGGATTATTTTCCTGCGAAGAGATTCCATAACCTACAAATCAAGAACAAAGATGAAGATCCAAACCCTTGAAATGGTTAGTGGATGCATATGATGCTTTATGATGTTTATGATGTATGCACAAGCACATGTACAAACAAGTCACACAAGGTCCTAGTTTCAGGCTTGCATGAGGTTTCATAGGTAAGTACCCTCTTGAGTTTAGTTGGCTCAAACTTGTCCTATAAATAGTAATCGGGTTCTAAGGAGCTCAATATCACTGGATTATTTTCTATATTCATTGTTTTGGTTTAGCCATTTAACTGGCGACCAAAATATTCCAAGAAAACAACCCCTAATGAGTGTAGTATCGAGTATCTACCAACTTCGGACTGCACCAAGGCCGGTCATCTCACTACCCCTAAAAAAGGCCAAGATGGTCAAGTAAGGTTATAAGAGTTCATTAGTGCTTCATGACATCACTCAGTGGCCCCGTATTCTCTTTGATTAACTCAAAGGCTACCGGTACTCACAAATATGTCGCACTAATATAGCTATTGCTTCAACCATGTCGGTATACCCCGCACAGTTTCCACAACGTATTTCTATTTACCTATGAATGTTTCCCAAATCTGGGTAGAGGATTTCAAGCCCAAACAAGAGAACCAAATGTAAAGCAATCAAAGCAATCAAGATAAGCATGCAAAGGTGATCTAGGCCCTAAGGTTACTCAACTTTTAAAGTTTAAATCCCCATCAGAGTCGCCAGTTCTGTGATACGGTAGGAGAACTGACTTGAGGTTTTACGTTTTGTGTTCGCAAATGTTTCGGTTTAGCAAGAGTCGCCACTGACTTTTTATTTTATCGTAAGGAAAGGTCAAAAAGCACAGGAAAGACCTTTGAGATGTTTTCTTGGGTTCGGGGAGTATATTATGAAAAGGGAAGGTACAAGCACCCTTTTCATCCATGGTTATCCATGGGCTCTTAGTTACTTGTTTAGATCACTTGCTTTGCTTTTCAATTGTTTGAAATGGTGCTCTTCAATTGTTTGAAATGGTGCTTTGTGTGTGGTTTTGAAAGATGTTTTGAAAAGAGGCCATCGTTGTGGCAACCTTTGTAATTATTCTTGTTTGAATGTATACAAAGATGTTTTTGTCTTTTGAAAAGTTTTCAATGTTTGAAAGTTGGATTTTGAAATTGTGTTGTGAAGTGTGTTTGAAATAGCAAGGATGTTTTTGCAAGCTTTTGATCAAGTAACTAAGAGTTATCTACCCTATTTTACTCAAAGATATTTCTTATGTTTTTAACCCTTTTAACAGTGTTGTTTCACCATTGTATTTGGTGAACAACCTTGTGTTAGGATGTTAAACGGGACAGGCGCGGGTCATCGTATAGACCATGATAGCAATTGTGTCAAGTATTTTTGGCAATTTTCTTAAGGGACTTGATCATTTTTGTTTAGGCAACTCAGATAGCGTCATCGAGGGACTATGATCTTTTGTTTGTTTTTGTTTTGCCAAAGTACTTAACATGCATACCATGGCCCATTTTTGAAGGCAACAAGTGGATTGTAACCCTAGGGGTGCAAGTGTGCGTTGTGTCTGTTTTTCATGCATTTTTGTCTTTGATTAGGTCAAACTATTTGTTGATTTGATTTTGCATACAAATCCTAATTCTCTAATCATGGCATAATTGAAAGCGTTAAGTGCGAGAATTTAAATTCCAAGCTATTACAACATGATTATGGGGATGGGGGTACAATTTTGAATAGGGGGTATTTGACAAGAAACATAAACCCTAGTTACTATTACATCCAAATTGAATTTACAATGCATAATATTTAAATGTACAATATTTAAATACACAAAATAAATAAATAAATATAGAATAAAATGTATTATGCAAAAAAAAAGTTTTTATTTGTTTATGTATGTAAAGCATTTTTTAATGTGAAAAAGGTGTAAAGAATTAAAATAAAATAAAAGTTGATTTTATTTAATAAAGGGGTAAACCCTAATTTTCATATATATATATATATATATATATATATATATATATATATATATATATATATATATATATATATATATATATATATATTATATATATATATATATATATAATATATA